>ML783603.1:359952-444202 GCA_009831015.1 Picea engelmannii | reverse complement strand
AACTTTAACAACAAGAGACTAGCATTTTCATCAAACTTTTCTTTAGTCTCACATGACTAGTTTTGGATTAGTCAACAACCCTAACTTGAAATAATCATAACTATGTACCTGTAATGAATAAAGATCTAAAAATAGTACACAATGTTCTTCAGTTTTTTTTTTTAAATTCCTCTAGGTGTCATTACTTGGAACCTCTCAGAAAATGAGTTATAGCAAAAATGGCATACCTTGTTGAATTCTGGCTTATTCTAAAGAGTGAACTTGTAGAGTGTTCCCCGCACGGAATATTTGTTCTATGGATCTACAAATTTTACACAGAATACTACAGACTATACTCTAACCAAAAAATTTGGTCTTACTTAATTTGGATCTGTTATGAATAATTTATGATGTTTTTACCTGAAATGCATGTTTTAGACTAGTTTCGGGACTAGCCACAAACCCTATTTTCCACGGAGTGTAACTCCAAAACTACAATGACCCACAAGCTGAAATTTGTACCACATATACTTGGATATATTTTCTCAATGGCCTATAAATTTCACAACCTGAATCATTCTAGAAAAACATTTATTGCGAAAATGGTGAGATGACTTGTAAATAACATACCTTAGAAAGCATCATCAAAAGAATTTATCCTCCCTTGAATTTCAGCCTTCTTTACTTCATCTTCTCTTTGAAATTCGGCTTAGATATCCTTTTATTACCTCAATCACCTGTATATATTCAATATTCTCAAGTGTGATTTAAAATGAGAGAGCCTTGCCTCTTATTTATACTTTCATGTAGCTTCCTCAAGGGCTTACTTTTTAACCATCTTAAACCACTTTCCTTATTTTAGGGTTAACCAACTTCTAACCACTTGTCCAATTAGTAATTTATCCATTAAATTTATTATTTAAATAATTTATTTTGTATCCACTTTGACTTATATTACACTCATCACTTCACTTTACCTCAAGGGGTTACCTTCTAACTATCTTAAACCACTTTCCTTATTTTAGGGCTAACCCACTTCTAACCACTTGTCAACTTAGTAATTTCTCCATTAGTTTTATTATTTAAATAATTTATTTTTTATTTACTTTGAATTATAGTACACTCATCACTTCACTTTATTATTTACCTTCTAAAAATATCTTAAACCACTTTGACTACTTTGACCTTTTGGGGCTTCTAGATGACTCATGAAGGTTCTCCAAATTCGTAAGGACATAACTCTTAAATCGTGAGGAGTTATGTGATGTTCCACATACCACCAGAAATGGAATGACATGTACTATCCATCTAGAATAATCTTACCTACAAATATACAAAAAATCATACCATTATACATCAAATAAACTTGGGTCCATTACCCAAACCTGGGTTGTCCAATTTCACATGGCCATAACTCTCTAATCGTGAGGAGTTATGTGATGTTCCACATACCACCAGAAATGGAATGAAATGTAATACCCATATAGAATAGTATTACCTTCAAATATATTAAAATGCATACCATTAGACGTCAAACAAACTTGGTTCCATTACCCAAACCTTTGTGCTACTGGAATTTTCTACCAGACTTTTTCCAAGGGTTGACATCAATCACTAAGGGTTGACATCAATCTACAATATCACTCTCCAATGGTCGAAATAAATGACAACCAAAAATCCATACCAATTGTCCATCAACTAAGCCAATTGTCTGACAATCTCCCCCTTTGGGATTGATTGAAACACTTAGTCATGATAAAATTCATGCTTATACTCCTAATCAATGTTTCTATCTCTCCCCCTTTGACATCAATGGAAAATGGTATCTATCTTTGGGGATGTTCCTCCTGTCTACATACCTTTGTGCTCTCTCTCCAATCATTTCTATCATGCATCTGATAAACATATCCCCCTTTGTTATCAATGAAAAAGGTATATTTCCATCCGGGGTTGCTCCCCCTAACTGAACTATCCTTGGGGATACTCTCCTTGACTGAGCTCTTCCTGAAACTGATCTCCCAACTTGAACTGTCCTCTTTATGGTGCTTCCTCATGTAAATCTAATACATATAAGATAAGTATTCAAAATCATTCATTTTGGAGTAGAAATTACTCTGAGTCTCTAGCAAAGATACTCAAAGGCTTCCTGTGGAAGTGACTTTGTAAAGATGTCTACCACTTGTTCTTTTGTGCCCACATATTCAACTCTGATGTTCTTCTCTGCAACCTGTTCTCATAGAAAGTGATACTTTATTGGAATGTTCTTTGCTTTGGAGTGTATCACCAGGTTCTTTGAGGTACCGATGGCACTTGTAATATCACAATAGACTGGAATGGGCTCATCATACTCAACCTGTATATATGTCAGAGTTTGTTTCATCCATAGAACCTATGTAGACCATGTTGTTGTTGCAATATACTCTGCCTCGGTTGTAGATAAATATATTGATGATTTTTTCTTGCTTAGCCATGATACTAAACACTCACCCAAGTAGAACGTTGCTCCACTGGTGATTTGTCGATCATCAATGCAACCTGCCCATTTTGCATCTATGTAGGCAATAAGTGATAGATCCTTTCCTTTTGGATACCATAATCCAAACTATTTTGTTCCTTTGAGATATCTGAAAATACTCTTCACTGCTAATACATGTGATTCCTTTGGTGCTGCTTGAAATCATGCTACCTGTCCAACTACCTGCATTACATCTGGTCTGGATGTTGTCACATATAGTAAGCTACCAATCATTGACCTGTATTTCCTCTGGTATGTAAATTTTGAATCATCATCTTTTCTCAACTTGCAACTAGTTTGCATAGGAGTGGTAACTAGTTTGCAATCTTCCATTTCGAACCTCTTTATCATTTCTATGATATACTTGGATTGAGAAATAAAAATTCTTTGGTTGCTTTGACATATCTAAAGACCCAGAAAGAAGGATAGTTCTCCAAGTAATGACATTTCAAATTCATTTTGCATATCCTTTGCAAATTTTTGGCTTAACCTGTCATTAGTACTTCCAAAAACAATATCATCAATATAAATTTCAATTAATAAAATACTACCTTGAGTTACCTTGATGTGGAGGTTGTTTTTTGCGCTTCCTTTCCATAGTTCGTAGGGAGTTTTGTCATTGTTTTTTCTGAGCATTACTCTATTTTGAATGTGAATTGTTGTATGCACTGCATGTGTCCAAAAAATATCTATCAATTTAGAATCCATTAGCATTATTCAAGCCATTTCCTGTGTAATTATAATCCATTATGATAATGCTCCTTTGTATCTGAACCACTCTCTGAACCAATCTATGAATCCATGCTCTCGTCCACTTTCATATATATGTCCAAACCTACTAAGTATTCTTACAAATCCATCTATGTCCATACTGTCCAAGACTCTACTTACGCAATTGTCCATATTGCTGGCCCATTTATCACTATACTATCATGAAGTATTGATTAATCTATCAAACTGTACTTCTGCTAACTGATTGCTCTGGATCTGTCTTCGCAAACTCTGCAAGTTGCTCGAAGGATGGTTCTTTATTCTTCCACGGCTATCACATAGACTCCCCCTGTCTAATATTCATATTACCTGGGAGTCTCTAAGCTGGATGGCTCGGAACAATTCCTTCTTTGATGTGTATTCATCATCATCTTCATTGATAGATTCATCATCTCTCTGAGCTCTGGCTTCTTTCTTTCTATCTATGGATTCATCTTTCACTACAACACCTGAAAGTACAATATCATGAACCTGTTCCTTATTTACTTGTCCTTATTTTCTTTCATTTATTTTCCAAACCTTTAAATATCTGACATCCTTCTTTTTCTCTGTAGAATTCTCTTCATCTCGTTTATTTCCAATCTTGCCATCTCTGGGACCTAGTGTTTGTTCACCTGTTCTTCCTGTTTTCTTATCCATACTTTCGTATATCTGACAGTGTTCTCTTTCATGGAAGTATCGATTATGCTACTGCAATCACGAGCTATGTGTCCATAATTATGACATTTGTAACATTCAATGTTACGTGGGTCCACATAGGCATTTATTGCTTGAACATTTCTTTTATAATCTCTACAATCTGCAACCTTATGTCCAAAGTTAGTACAATAAAAACAATGACCATAAAATAAATTTTCATACCTAGGAGTGAATGATCATCTTTGTGGTGTAGTCCTTCTAAATTTCTGCCTTAACTGATCATGATCATGATTGAAGTTTCTTTTTGGCTTGAACATGGATGGTTTTGTTGAAGATGTATATTTATTAGTTTTATTAGATTCTGGTTTACCATGATTCATTCCTTTGAGTACTTCTACATAACTCTTTCTATTTTCTTCATTCTTCTTTTCTAGCAACGTAGAGTGCTTCTCTTCATTCTCTACAACTGATGTGGATGTTTCTGTCTCTTCAACATTCTTGTTGAGCTTGATGATTTTGAATATTAGTGTGACAACTTCTTCTTCAATATTCTCAACCTCTTCTTCTTTCTTCATTATCTGAGACTTCATGACCTCTTATGTTCTCTTTGCTTCTTCAAGTTGGATTTTCAATGTAATTATTTCTTCTTCCAGTCTTATCTCTTCTTGACCAAACTCTTCCTCAAGTTGGTTTAAGTCATTCGTTCTTTCCTTGAGATGATCTATCAATATATTTTCTCTCTTTTCTTTGTCCTCCTTTTGTGCTTCTATGTTGGCTTCTAAACATTTCTTTTGATATTCTAGAGTTTCTTCAATTCTTAATGACCTTCTGATCTTTTTCAGAACCTTGAACACTCTCCTTTTGCTTCATCAATTCTTTCTTGGATGACTTGTTTTCTTCTCTTTCTTTCTTTAGATATTCAATTGCACTGATCAATTTTTCTCTGTAATCAACTTCCTCTTCTTCATACTCTTCCTCTTCTGAACCTGTCTGACATGATGAGCATCTTTCTTCTTGTTCTGTATTTGCATCTTCTTTGGCATTTTTTGAATTTGCGATGGGTGAAGAATATATGTCATATAACTTATCCCAAAGTTCTTTAGCTGATGGATATTTACCAACCTTTTCTCTTATCGGATTAGGTAATGTTTCCCAGATGAAATCCATTGCTATTTTGTTATTCTTCTTCAATTCCTTCTGAGCTGCAGTCTTTGCCCTTTTTGAACTATCATATCCTGTAACAACTGATAGACAAATATAATGTCCTTGTGCCTGTAAAAATACTTCTGTCCTTATGCTCCACATCTCATACTTAAAACCATTCTGACCATTAAACATTGGTACTCCATTCTCATAATAATCCATGATCTCCTTCCAGTGATAAAACTGTTTCCTAAAGGAACCTGCTCTAATACCAATTTTTGGATTACTAAGAGGGGGGTTGAATCAGTAATAGAGAAATTTAATCTTTTTTCACCATAAACTGCAAGTGTTATATCAATGTAGCATTATCATCCAATAGTTGCATAGTAAATAAATAATGAACAAATGATCAATCACACACATGCACAGTACACCAGTGTTTTACGTGGAAACCCAAAGCGAGAGAAAACCACAAAATGATTTTTCTTATATGTCTTTAATAATTACATTCATTGGAAGCACCAACTTCCTTTGGTTTCCATCTGCAACTGGAAGGAGGCTCCAACCCCCTAGTTTCCTAGGATACAACCTGAAGGAAGCTCCAACTCCCCAATTCTTTGGCTACAACCAGAGGGAGGATACAACCCCCTATGTTCTTCGGCTATGACTGGAAGGTGGCTACAACCACCTGTCCTTGCCCCGTCCAACCACCCTGACGTAGAAGTAGAATGATGGAACCACTTTCACACTATCACTGTGAGATATACTGTTGTAAACCTATACCAATAAACCTGCACCAAAAAACTTGTACCAATAACCTGAACCATGCATCAACCTGTACCTCCACCTGTAATCAACCTGTACCATAAACAAGTGCATCAACCATGCACCAACCTGTACCAAACAACATGTAGTCAATACGTACCATAAACAAGTGCATTAACCATGCACCAATCTGTACCTCAACCTATACCATGAACAAGTGCAGAAACCAAGTACCAAACCTGTACCTCAAATTGTACCATGAACAAGTGCATCAACCATGCACCAAACCTGTACAATTAACATGTCATGACAACATGTCCAAACAACCTATCAAAAAAACTTTTCTCATCAATATTATCAACCAAATCATATCTACTCACCAAGATCAATCACCAAGACAACTCTCAAAGATGTGCATCAAACAAGCATAACACAACAACTCATAATCATCACCAAGATCAATATATGCTTCTAATAATATACCAATGCAAGTATGCTACATCATCAATAAACCATGTGTCAACAATAATACTAACAAGTGACTCCAACCATGTACCAAGTATGTACCAATCATGTATCAACTACTCATCAACTATGAATCATCAAGATGTACCAACATCATCAACTATACACCTCATGTATGTGCCAACTCATCAACTACTTGTCTCAACCATGTACCCAACATGTACCTCAACCAAAATCCCTCATCAATTTCATCATCCAAATATGATTTGTAACTCTATAATAGACCTGGTTTATATGATCAAATAACTGCAAACCTTCCTTAACTTTAACAACAAGAGACTATCATTTTCATCAAACTTTTCTTTAGTCTCACATGACTAGTTTTGGATTAGTCAACAACCCTAACCTGAAATAATCATAACTATGTACCTACAATGAATAAAGATCTGAAAATAGTACACAATTTTCTTCAATGTTTTTTATGCAATTCCTCTAGGTGTCACTACTTGGAACCTCTCACAAAAGGAGTTATAGCAAAAATGGCATACCTTGTTGAATTATGACTTATTCTAGAGAGCGAACTTGTAGAGCGTGCCCCGCACAGAATATTTGTTGTATGGATCTGAAAATTTTACAAAGAATACTACAGACTATACTATAACCAACACATATTGTCTTACTTAATTTGGATATGTCATGAAAAAGTTATGACATTTTTACCCGAAACACATGTTTTAGACTAGTTTTAGGACTAGCCACAAACCCTATTTTCTATGGAGTGTAACTCCAAATCTACAACAACCCACAAGATGAAATTCATACCACATCTACTTGGATATGTTTTCTCAGTGGCCTATCAATTTCACGGTCTGAACCATTCTAGACAAAAATTTATTGTGAAAATGGTGAGATGACCTGTAAATAACATACCTTAGAAAGCATCATCAAAAGAATTTATCCTCCCTTGAATTTTGGCGTTCTTTACTTTACCTTCTCTCTGAAATTCGGCTTATATATATCATTTTCTTACCTCAATCACCTGTATATATTCAATATTCTCAAGTGTGATTTAAAATGAGAGATCCTTGCCTCTTATTTATACTTTCATGTAGCTTCCTCAAGTGGTTACCTTTTAACCATCTTAACCCACTTTCCTTATTTTAGGGTTAACCAACTTCTAACCACTTGTCCAATTAGTAATTTATCCATTAAATTTATTATTTAAATAATTTATTTTGTATCCAATTTGACTTATAGTACACTCATCACTTCACTTTACCTCAAGGGGTTACCTTCTAACCATCTTAAACCACTTTCCTTATTTTAGGGCTAACCCACTTCTAACCACTTGTCAACTTAGTAATTACTCCATTAATTTTATTATTTAAATAATTTATTTTGTATTTACCTTGAATTATAGTACACTCATCACTTCACTTTATTATTTACCTTCTAAAACTCTCTTAAACCACTTTGACTACTTTGACCTTTTGGGGCTTCTAGATGACTCGTGAGAGTTCTCCAAAATCGTAAGGCCATAACTCTTAAACTATGAGGAGTTATGTGACATTCTGTTGGCATGTTTTCAAACAGAGGTAGAGTATGCATGTTTTTTCATTGATGGAAAAGATCAACGCATTCAATAGAGTGATGATGGCATGGCAATGGAAAGATCAATAGTGAGGAGCAACAGTGATCGATGGATCACTCATCCCGAATTCTCGATGATCGTCAGATCTGAATACTAATAGGAGGAACGCGCAAAAGAGGAGAACAAATCTCAGACATTGGATTTTAGTGTGAGGACTAACCATCGTTGGATCCAGAAGAAGGAGCACAATCTTTAAGTACAAGATGAAGCAGGCTTACAAAGTCCCGAAAGCAGGAGGGTTGTCCATCATCGAGGAGTACACGTGGCGAGGGATTAACATTTCATTGATTGGAAATTCAAAGGAAGGCAGTGCTCTAACCTTCCAACTTGCGATATGAGAAATCGCGATAAGATCTGGATCATTGATCCAAGAGGGACACGTGGTGATAGATTAGAGCATGAAAAAGGTTTCGTTTCGGAGTTTCAGATACTGGGAGTTGGAGGAGTCAAGAAAGAAACTCATGGCAGGAACTCAGGATATGCAATATCACAAAAAGATTTGGACCATCGAATCATCAAGATTGTGGACCATTGATCTGACTCCATTTCAGAGTTTCGGATACCAGGAGTTTGAGGTGTCAAGGACACTCACGACAAGAATGCTGAAACGTGAAATCACGAAGCACCTTTTTGCACTGCCTGTGGTCACTGTCGATGGTCACATGAGAGGGAGGAGCTAGTGGAGCTAAGACCCTTTTCGGAGATCGCAACATGAAGAGTCAAGATTCTTCACCTATGGATTGCCGAAATGTGAAAACGCATTTTTTTGTAGGTTGTGGTCACCATCGGTGATCATATGAGAAGGTGGAGCTAGCGGAGCTAAGCCCTTTTTCAGCGATCGCAACTTGGAGTGTCGAGACCTTTCGACACAATATTGTCGAAATGTGAAATGTGAAAGGCATTATGATTAGGCTCGTGGTCACAGCCAGTGGGCATATGGAGTAGGCGTGAGATCCATCATTGGTAATCCAACAGTGCAGGTTAATCAGGAATATGATCGAAGGGTCATCATTTATTTTCATGATTAATAAGTTCAGTTACAACTCAGTTAGAAAATCGAATCATGGTTCTTGATTGGTTGTTGATATAGTTGCTGAGAAGTTTTTGTCTTTTCCCAAGGAGATTTGGGGTGTAACTAATGAGACTGATGAGTATAAAAGGTGAGATGCAGTGACTATGTAAGGTTAGTTGTTCTAACAGAAATAATGAGATGAACTGTAAGAAGGATAAAATGAAAGAATGCAAAGCATAAGATTAAACTCATAGATGAGTAACAGTCACCGAACAGATAGAAGCAAGAGGAGAGTAGCAGAATAACATGAAGGAAGAGCAGAATAGAAGAATAGCGTGAGGTAGAGTAGAACTGCAGAATAGTTTTTAAACCAGAGAAGAATTGCAGAACAATGAAGAAGAGTTAAGAATTGAAATACATGTATTGTTTGTTTGTCAATCATTTATTCATAATTAGGGAGGAAGGGTGGTGCTAGGGAGGACTATGGTCCTCTGATATTCAAGTTGATTCTTGAATATTGGGAGTTGTAGCTTCCATATAGTTGTGGCTAAAAAAAAAGGTGGCAGGGTGGTGCTTGGGAAAACATAGAGTTTTTGTATGCAAGTTGGTGCTTGTATAAGTGGAAGTAGGTGCTTCCATCCAGTTGTTGCTGGAACACTTAGGGAGTTGGTGCTTCCTTCTAGTGGGTGCTAGAAAAACCAGAGAGTTGGTGCTCTCAAACAAGTTGGATCTTGTAAAACAGAGGTAGTAGCCTCACATTGAGTTGGTGCTCAACTATAGATGATGTACATAACTTAAAAGATTGCCTATCATTTCGAAGAAGAAGAGATTTTCTCCCTTTATGGGTTTCCTCGTGAAAATTTGTCTCTGTGTATATCTTATGTGTGACTGATGCTCATTATTTATGTTGTTCATATGTTGTATAATATTGATGGTCACTTGGAGAAATATTAAAAATGGTTTAATTGACTTAAAGTTGTTTAAGCACAGTAACAAATGATTCACCCCCCCTCTTAGTTGTCTTAGTAATTTCAACAATTGGTATCAGAGCAGGTTCCTTTTATCTAAAGGTAGATCTGTAAGCTTAAACATGACAAGTTATGAAGGTACTTTAGCCACTAAGCCTCCTCTGTTTAATGGAACAAATTTTTCCTTCTGGAAGGTTAGAATGAGAACATACCTAATGGCCTTAGGTGTTGATGTTTGGGATGTAGTAGAGAATGGATACATAAATCCTGTTGTGCTAGCCTCCAAGGGTGATAAGTTAGAATTTATATTTAATGCTAAGGGAATGAATGCTATCTTGAATGGACTTGCAGAAGATGAGTTTGTAAAGGTGATGCATCTTCAAACTACCAAAGAAATGTGGGATAAACTTATTAACAGTTATGAAGGAAATGAGAAAGTAAAAGATGTCAAACTTCAAACATATAGAATTAATTTGAATAGCTAAAGATGAATGAAGATGAAACAATTAGCAAGTATTTTTTAAGAGTTGAAGAACTTGTGAATGCCATGAAGGGTCTTAGTGAAAAGTTTGAAGAATCATTCTTAGTTCAGAAGATTTTAAGATCTCTGCTTGATAAATTTAATCCAAAAGTTTCTGCAATAGAAGAACTAAATGATCTTAAAACTTTGTCCATTGATCAACTCCTAGGAACACTAAATGCATATGAAATGAGAATAAGCAAAGATAAATCCATTACTAGAGAAGCATCTTTTAAAGCAGATAAGAATACTGATCCAGATTTAGATGATATTGAGGCAAAATTTGTGAGAAGGTTAAAGAAAGGATCGGGAAAATATAAAGGCAAGCTTCCCTTCAAATGCTTTAATTGTGGTAAGATAGGTCACTTTGCATCTAAGTGTCCCCACCATAAAAAGGACGCGAACTATGATGATGAAAAGAAGTACAAATTCAAGAAATATAGTAAAAAGAAAAGTTTGTGTGCAAACAATGAAAATTCCTCAGAAGACATAGATAGTGATTCATCATGTGAAAACAAAGTGAATGATTTTATGCTTATGGCTATGGGAGATCTTGATGATGAACACACAGGAGGTGAAATGGATGATGAAGAAGTTGTAGTGGATATGGAAGTTGAATTAATCAGTGCTTTGGAAGAAATTGATAGACTCAAATGTAAGAAGAGAAAACAAAAACAGTTGTTGATGCAGTTTAAAATGAATGGTGAAAAACCTGATGAAAAATTTTCTCTACTAAAAGTGGAGTTAGAAGAGGCAAAGAAAATAGAAGACATACTGAAACAACAGTTGTCGGAGAAGAAAGCGAGATGTGAAGCCTTAGAAGAAGAGATAGTAAAAACCAAAAAAGAAATGGAGAAGTTTAAGGCATTGTATCACCAAAATCTACCAAGTATTAAAGCCTCAGAAGAATTAACTTCCATTCTAAATCAGCAAAGGAATCCAAAGTTGAAAGTTGGCTTGGGCTATGAAGAAGGATCAAGTTGTGATCATCCAAGTAATACAGAACCCATCAAGTTTGTCAAATCTACAATCATTGACAACAACCACTCTGCAGAAACAAAAAAAGAAAATCAGCCATCAAGAAGGAATGAAAGAAAAAGTACTAGAACCGAATCTGTTGATCAAAGAAATCATCAGCATGGAAAAAATCAACTACAGTCTTTTTTCAGGTACAAAGGTTTTTCTATGGTTATTGTTTTTTCTATTCTAACTTTGGTCACAAAGCTGTAAACTATTCTTTAAGATCTAGATATTTGAAATCAAGATACTCAAGGAATAATTATCTGCCACAACAAAGATTGAGAAAGCCAAGAAACAAACGACCACATATTATAAATCATGTCATGGATGGAGGAAGGACGCGGGTGAAACATAACAACAGTTATGAGCATAACAATCATTATGATCTGTTATTCAGTGAACCAGAATGTTACATATGTCATAACTATGGACATAAAGTTGCAGATTGTCGCTTAAGGAATTTTAAGCCAGATTTGAATCCTACTACTCAAAATTTCAAGATTTAGAAGAAGAAAGAAGATGACAAGTGTAGACTAGTGTTATCAACCCAAAAAAAAAAGAATCCCTGGTATATTGACAATGGATGTCCAAACATATGAATGGAGACAAAAGTAATTTTCTAACTCTAAGTGAAAGCAAATCAGGGAATGTAACTTTTGGAAATGATGCACCAGGAAAAATAAAAGGTAAAGGAATGGTAAGTTTGAGTAATGGAAAAGGGAAATCTCAAGATGTGTTGTTTGTAGAAGGTCTGAAACATAATATTCTTAGTGTCAGTCAAGTCTGTGACTGAGGATGTGAAGTCACTTTTACTTCTAAAGATTGTAGAATAAAATCTGTGAATTCAGGACAGCTAGTTGCAAAAGGGATAAGAACAGAAAACAATGTCTATGTGTTAAAAGAAGAAAAAGAAGAATGTCACTTAAGCAAGTATGATGAAAGTTGGCTATGGCATAGGAGACTTGGACACTTAAATTTTGATCATATAATCAAGCTCAAAAATAGTGGGGCAGTAAAGGATCTTCCAAAGATATCAAAGCCATATGATTACGTTTGTAAACCATGCCAGATAGGAAAGCTTACTCGGACATAGTTCAAATCTAAAAACTTTCCTTCAACATAAAAACCTCTCCAGTTAGTACATATTGATTTATGTGGACCATCAAGGAAAGAAGGTACAGGAAAAGAAAATTATTTTATGTTGATTATTGATGATTATTCTAGACTAACATGGGTTGCCTTTTTTAAGGAAAAATCTAAAGCATTTGAAAAATTCAAAGTGTTTAAGGCTCTAACTGAGATTCAAACAGGAAAAAGGTTGAAGGCAATAAGATCTGATAGAGGAGGAGAGTTTGTCTCATGGAATTTCAAAGCGTTCTATGATAAACATGGAATCAAAAGAGAGTACACAATTCCAAGGACTCCACGGAAAACTGGAGTTGTTGAGAGGCATAATAGATCAGTACAGCAAATGGCAATATCAATGATGAATGAAAGGAACATACCTCAGACATATTGGGTGGAAGCAATTCATACAGTTGTTCATATCCTTAACAAAGCACATCTCATACCACATAGTGAAAAGACTCCTTATGAACTATGGTTTGGAAGACCTGCTTCAATCAAGCATTTTAAAGTCTTTGGGAGTAAATGTTATATTAAGAATAATGATGAAAATATTGGAAAATATGATGAAAGGACTGATGAAGGTATCTTCCTGGGTTATGCTACAAACAGTAAAGCGTACATATGTTACAATAAGAGGCTGCATAAACTGGTTGATTGTATAGACATAAAAGTTGATGAAGAAATCTCGGTCAGAAGTGTAAGTAGTGTTGAACCAAGCATAGAAGATATAGTTGAAGATGAAGATGAACAGGTCCAAGGATTAGAAAGATAAGAATCTGAATCATATGAAGATACAAATACTTAGGCTAACATAAATCAGCAGAAAGAAACAAACTCACCTCTTAGAACTGTTCGAAAGAATCATCCTGAAAATCAGATAATTGGAGATATAAATGAAGGAGTTTAGACAAGAAGGAAATTGATTAAAGACTCAGAACAATCTTATGTTGCCTTTTTATCTATGACTAAACCTAAAAATTTTGATGAATCCAACAAGCATGATGATTGGATTAGAGCTATGAATGAAGAGCTTGATCAGATTGAGAAGAACAATACTTGGGAGCTTGTTCCTAGACCTGAAGACAAGAATGTAATAGGTTCCAAGTGGGTGTTCAAAAATAAAATGAATGAAAAAGGACAAGTTGCTATAAATAAATCCAGATTGATGTGTAAAGGGTACGCACAAGTTGAAGGTTAGGACTTTGATGAAACTTTTGCACCAGTGGAAAGATTGGAAGCCATCAGAATGTTTCTTGCATATTCATGTCATAAGAACTTTAAAGTGTATCAGATGGATGTTAAATTAGCATTTCTTAATGGAGATCTAGAGGAAGAAGTATATATGGAGCAACCTGTAGGATTCTCATTGACAGATAACCCTGATTATGTTTGCAATATGAAGAAGGATTTATATGGACTGAAACAAGCACCACAAGCTTGGTATTATAGACTTGACAAATTTTTACTAGACAAAGGATTCAAGAAAGGTACTATTGATAGCAATCTCTACATTAAAACTGAAGGTAATGATTTACTAGTTGTTTTGATTTATGTAGATGACATTATTTTTTGTTGTAATAATGATTCCTATATTCAGTGGTTTGCCAACTCTATGCAAACAGAGTTTGGGATGTCCATGATAGGATAATTGTCATATTTTCTTGGCTTACAAGTAAAACAGAGTTCTGGAGGAATATTTATCTCACAAGAAAAATATTTGAAAGAGATGTTGAAGAAATTTCAAATGGAAGATTCTTCTCCTGTTAGTACACCTATGGTGGTTGGGTGCAATATCAGTAAAGATTATATTTCACCCGATATTGATCAAAGGACATACCAATCAATGATAGGCAGTCTTATGTACATCACAGCTTCCCATCCTGATATAATGCAAGTTGTTGGAATGGTAGGTCACTATCAGTCTGCTCCTAAACAAAGTCATCTAGTAGTGGTAATAAGGATATTCAAGTACTTGAAGGGCACAATGAATTATGGTATATGGTATCCCATAAATCAGAACTTTCAGTTAACTTCTTATTCAGATGTCGATTGGGAAAACTGTGTTGATGAGAGAAAAAGCACCAGTGGAGGAGCATTCTTCCTAGGTGAATCATTAGTAGCATGGCTTAGTAAAAAGAAAGGATCCATTTCATTATCAACTACAGAGGCAGAGTACATTGTTGTTGCTACTTGTTGCACACAGATTTTATGGATGATACAAACTCTTGCATATTTGAAGGTCACTTATACTGATCCTGTTCCACTTCATTGTGATAACACCAGTGCCATCAGTCTCTCTAAGAATCTTGTACTTCATTCCAAGTCTAAGCACATACCAATAAAATACCATTTTCTCAGAGAACATGTTACAAACAGGATTGTTCAAGTAAATTATATTCCTTCCATAGAATAGATTGTTGATATCTTCACTAAACCATTAGTAGTGACACCTTTTGGATAGTTCGCTAGAAGTTGGGTGTGACCTCACTATCAAATTAAGAGGGTCCATCCTGTCAGGGGTAGTTTGTGTTGGTTGAATCTCTAGTACCTCTGAATAATACTGCAACAACACAGGGGGAGTATATGCTTGTCACATATCTGATACCTTTGAGATGTACTGCAATAGCTCAAGGGGAGCTTGTTTTTTCTTTGACATTAATGTCAAAGGGGTGGAAAGTGTGGTAATTTTAATACAGTGGTAAAGCTGGATGTTCTTCAAGGGGTTTCCATCAATGCCAAAGGAGGAGATTGTTGGCATGTTTTCAGACAGAGGTAGAGTATGCATGTTTTTTCATTGATGGCAAATATCATCACGTTCAGCAGAGCGATGATGGCATGACAATGGAAAGATCAATAGTGAGGAGCAACAGTGATCAATGGATCACCCATCTCGAATTGTTGATGACCTTCAGATATGAATACAGATAGGAGGAACACGCAAAAGATGAGAACAAATCTCAGACGTTGGATATGAGCGCAAGGAGTGACCATCATTGGATCTAAGCATGAGGATTGACCATCGTTGGATCTAGAAGAAGGAGCATGATCTTTAAGTACAATATGAAGCGGGCTTACAAAGTCCCGAAAGCAGGAGGGTCGTCCATCATCGAGGAGTACACGTGGCGAGGGATTAACATTTCGCTGACTGGAAAGTCAAAGGAAGGCAGTGCTCTAACCTTCCAACTCGCGATATGAGAAATTGCGATAAGATCTGGATCATTGATCCAAGAGGGACACATGGCAATAGATCAGAGCATGAAAAAGGTTTCGTTTTGGAGTTTCATATACCGGGAGTTGGAGGAGTCAAGGAAGCAACTCAAGGCAAGAACTCGAGATATGCATGAAAAGATCTGGACCGTCGAATCATCAAGATTGTGGACCGTTGATATGACTCCATTTCGAAGTTTCAGATACCATGAGTTAGAGGTTTCAAGGACACTCACAACAAGAATGTTGAAACGTGAAATCGTGAAGCACCTTTTGGCATAGCCTGTGATCACTATCGATGGTCACATGAGAGGGAGGAGCTAGCGGAGCTAAGACCCTTTTTGGAGATCGCAACATGAAGAGTCAATACTCTTCACCTCTGGATTGCCAAAATGCGAAATGCGAAAACACCTTTTTATGTAGGTTGTGGTCACTGTCGGTGATCATATGAGAAGGTGGAGCTAGCAGAGCTAAGCTCTTTTTCAACGATTGCAACTTGGAGTGTTGAGACCCCTCGACACAGGATTTCCGAAATGCGAAATGTGAAATGAATTCTGATTAGGCCCGTGGTCACATCCAGTGGGCATATGGAGTAGGCACTATATCCATCATTGGTAATCCAATGGTGCAGGTTAATCAGGAATATGATCGAAGGGTCATCGTTTATTTTCATGATTAATAAGTTCAATTACAATTCAGTTAGAAAATCAAATCATGGTTCTTGATCGGTTGGTGATACAGTTGCTGAGAAGTTTTTGTCTTTGCCCAAGGAGATTTGAGGTGTAACTGATGAGTCTGATGAGTATAAAAGGCGAGATGCAGTGACTGTGTAAGGTTAGTTGTTCTAACAGAAACAATGATATGAACTATAAGAAGGATAAAATGAAAGAATGAAGAGCATAAGATAAAACTCAGAGATGAGTAACATTCGTCAAACAGACAGAAGCAAGAGGAGAGTAGCAGAATAGCATGAAGCAAGAGCAGAATAGAATAATAGCATGAGGCAGAGTAGAACTGCAGAACAGTTTTTGAACCAGAGAAGAATTGCAGAACAATGAAGAAGGGGTAAGAATTGAAACACTTGTAGTGTTTGTTTGTCAATCATTTATTCATAATAAGGGAGGAAGGGTGGTTCTAGGGAGGACTGTGGTCCTCTGATATTCAAGTTGATGCTTGAATATTGGGACTTGTAGCTTCCATCTAGTTGTGTCTAGAAAAAAGGGTGGCAGGGTGGTGCTTGGGAAAAAACGGAGTTTTTTGTATGCAAGTTGGTGCTTGTATAAGTGGAAGTAGGTGCTTCCATCCAATTGGTGCTAGAACACTCAGGGAGTTGGTGCTTCCTTCTAGTGGGTGCTAGAGAAACCAGAGAGTTGGTTCTCTCAAACAAGTTGGAGCTTGTAAAACAGAGGTAGTAGCCTCACATTGAGTTGGTGCTCAACTATAGATGATGTACAGAACTTAAAATATTGCCTATCATTTCGAAGAAGAAGAGGTGTTCTCCCTTTATGGGTTTCCTCGTGAAAATCAGTCTCTGTGTATATCTTATGTGTGACTAATGCTCATTATTTATGTTGTTCATATGTTGTATAATATTGATGGTCACTTGGAGAAATATTAAAAATGGTTTAATTGACTCAAAATTGTTTAAGCACAGTAACAATTGATTCACCCCCCCTCTCAGTTGTCTTAGTAATTTCAAAACGTTCCACATACCACTAGAAATGGAATGACATGCACTATCCATATAGAATAGTCTTACCTGAAAATATATAAAAACCCATACCATTATACATCAAACAAACTTGGGTCCATTACCCAAACCTGGGTTCTCCAACTTCACATGGCCATAACTCTCTAACCGTGAGGAGTTATGTGATATTCCACATACCACTGAAAATGGAATGACATGTACTACCCATCTAGAATAGTATTACCTTCAAAGATAATAAAACTCATACCATTATACATCAAACAAACTTGGGTCCATTACCCAATCCTTTGTGATACCGGAATTTTCTACCGGACTTTCTCCAAGGGTTGACATCAATCTAAAATATCACTCTCCAATGGTTGAAATCAATGAAAACCAACATTCCATACCAATTGTCCATCAACCTAAGACAATTTTCTGACACCCATACCTTATTCTAAAGGATTTCTTGTGGATGTCATCATCCTTGATTGTAACTTGGTGATATCATGAACTTAAATCAATATTTGAGAAAAATGCAACTCCTCTGAGCTAGTCAAAGAGATCATTTATCTTGGGCAAAGGATACCTTTTCTTAATGGTCATCTTGTTCCACTACCTATAGTCAATGCATAGTATTAAGGTACCATCCTTCTTCTTTACAAATAGGGTTGGTGCTCCCATTGTCCAAAATTGTGTTTAGTGTACCTTCAGCTTCACCAACTCTGGTGTGCTCATCCTGTAAGGTACTTTTAAAGTTGGCACCGCTCCAGGCACAAGATCTATTGAAAAATAAATATCTCTTTTTAGAGGTAGTCCAGGAACTTCTTCTAGAAACACTTCCTTAAACTCCCATAGCATTGGGTGATCTTCAAACTTCATCTCTTTTCTCTCTGTTGAGTTAAGCACTTATATAGCATACAAGGGGCACCCTTTTCTATTGAAATTATTGAGCTAAAACATTGATATTTTCCCTACTGAAAAGGAATTCCAAATGCCTTGGTAAAATTGAAGTGAAGAAGCTTCAAAGGGAGGGGTTAAGAAAATAACAGAGAAGCCTTGATCGGTACGAGGGCGAGATTTAATCTCAAATGTAATTTTTGTGGGTCCTATATGTTAGTAAGCAGAATGAGTGCTTAAATTAGGAGTAACTATCAGGAAGGTAGAGGCTCTGATGTGATTGTAGCCCTTGGAACTCCAGGTGTGAGGATCATTGAATTCCATGAAATGGCCCATCGAGATAACGCCATCGGAAGGGAGGCCAACACAGATGGTTGGGGCACTCCAATGGAATAGTTTCGAATAGATCCAGATCGTTACTCCAAAGGAGAAAAAAAACTTGACCATCCAATTAAGGGTGCATAGATACCTGGGGACTTCAGTAAAATAAGTGAAGATATTTCTCTGGGAATTAATAAGAGTCATTGTATATTAAATTGTGACAGGATAAGTCATCACTTAAATGATTGATGAGTCCGATAGCATGCCAAGAGAGAGAAATAAAGGAAAACCAACATCCCACCAGCCTAAGTTTCAAATAGGGGGTCGGGTGTGTTACAAAATGTTATCATAGGAGAGTTCAAACTCTAAGCTTGAATGGGTCACCAAGGCCACTTAAAACCCTATTTAATAAAATTTTAAATGTTGTTTAACATGTCCGATTTAAATTGGTAGTGAAATTAATAATAACAGTTGTTGTCTCAACACATAGGACGTACTAAAACATAGCAGAGGTGAATGGTACAACATAGGTGTGTTCCAATGAACCTCATTTTCCCCCTTCCCATTGAGCTCATGGTCCCTACAAGTTTATTAGGTGGTTTCTCAACTAGATTTCCTCTGCACAAGGGATTCTCTTCTCTACTAAAAAATCCCTTAATGACCTCCCCATACCAGTGTCAGTTTATGTCCACTAAGCACCAAGATGCAACCCATTATTTCTCTAGTCTAGATTCATGTCTTCTCTTCTTCAGGTTGATCATCATAAAATTGGAAGAGTTTCCTATTTTCTTCAAGGAAGACTCTCCACTTTATCCTTTCTTTGATATGTTCCAATGAACATCTCTTCACACCGTTATCTCGACTTGAGATTTCATCACACACTCACTCTTCCTCAAAGTGTTCTTTTTTTATTGCATTGTGTGCTTTTGTTTTTCGGATACCTCTTTCATCTACTCGTTGTGCCCTTCTCCATCCATCTCTCTTGTGTCTACTGTGTTACCTATTTTTTTGTTTAATTTCCTGGTTTGGTGGTGTCTTTCCACCTTTTTTCTCTTCTTCGACCAATTCCCTCAGGATTCTCATGGATTCTTCCAGACGTAACCTACACCTTGTGATTCTCATCATGAAGGGGAAAATATGTGGTGTCTTGATGTCAGGTCATTCAATTGGCCCTTTCCTCCTTCAAGAGACCAATCTATCAACAAATATTAACTGCTTCAACCACTTCCCTAACATCCCATAACTGGTCACGTGGTTCCATTCAGATCAGGTATGCTAGAAGGTGTAAGTTTATGATTAGCAAGCATAAGTTAGTTTTTTAAACAAGCTTCTTATTTTCTTCATAAAAACAACTCAGCTTCACCTCACCATGCCATGTCATCAATCCTTGCTTCATTGATTCCCACTTGTGTGTCATGGATAGTACTTTCAAGGTTGTTCCCTCTCAGTTAGTGTTTTGGTGTTTTCATTAATCAAAACATAATTACATGCTTCATAAACATAACATATGAAATCTTAAGTATAAATACAGTCTTGGGGAAAAACAGGGTGTTACATTCACAACTTTTTGTTGTTTCATGTTGCTTTTATGTAATTTCAACATGAGCTTCTTGATGTTCTCAAGGCATTGAATGATACCTTCTTCCTCTTCATATACCTACTAACCACATTTTCTTTTTGAATGGGTCTCATCTACCAACTCCTTGTTGTCATCTACCAACTTGATACTACTAATCTTATTCCATTTACTTCCTATAAATTATGTAATATTTATCCATCCATTCATATAAGCATTATGGAACTAAAATAAAATAGAGTAGGTTGTTGTGTTAAGTCATTAATATCATGAGTCCAAGGGGTTACTTCAATCAATTTCTTCCAATATTGTTGGGAATTTGGTTAGTTCCATGTCAGTGGGTTTCTGGTTCGAATCTCCCTATGTTAGGAACATTAGTTTACATCAGTGAGTTTACTAGGGACGGCATCCACAAACGTGGGGAAAATAATCGCATTAGTCCTATAAAGAGTGCTAAAATTTGAACTTGATAAAAATAAATACCTACCAAGTTATTTTTTCCAACAATTGAGATACATGAGCACAAGGAAAATGGTGTACTTCATTGCAACCATATCAAATATTGAGTGTAACACTAGAGATTAATTACACATGTCATGTACAAACCATTTCACTAGGATCTATGGAATTTCTAACCTAATTTATGTTAACTACCAACTAATATTTACAATGGTCTCCTACAATTATACTCATTTGAAACATCTTTGAAAATTTGTCCCTAGGCTTGCTTGTTCATAGTGGCTAGCATATCTTATTTGCTTGAATACAAATGAGGATCCTTTACCTAGGTAATGGGTACAAACATATCAATTATGTAGAAGGTTTAAAGTGGAAAAAGTAAGCTCCATATGGATGTATATTCAGCCATTTATCTTTTATAATATCTCTACTTTAGAAGAGGGATCAACTAAACTATGTGCATACAAATTGCTATCAAAAAAATTTCTTACTTGTTGAATCCTAGTCTTTGAAAAAATTGTATCCTGAGAATGTAAATATTCCAAGTTTGAGGACTCCACTTCTAAAGGAAGCCACTTCATTGACTTCCAAACATATTCATTGCTTCCATTAGGAAGCAATTATACTTATGGAATAAAATGTCTTTATTGATAGACAATGTTTAATATTGTGTGGGAATGAATATTGAACTCCATCAACCTTTTCTTTCCTTTCACTTGATTCCAATTTTCTTTGAAAGAATTTTTAGTTTCACTTTGGTGGATGAGGAGGTGGATCATTTGATTTTTGAAATTTAGCAAGAACCAAGAGATAGTTAGAAACCTCAGCTAATATGCATGTAAAAAGTTATTTTTTATTTCAAAAGACTAGACAAAAGGATATGGGCTAATTCAGATTTGCATTGATTTGAAAAGGTAGATATTTCCTTTAAAGTATAGGGAGATTTTTTCTCGAAGTAAGCAACAAAGGTTCTTGCACTGTTGATGCAGTCATAGTTCATTTTGACTATTCATCGTGATAAAAATCTAGAGATTGCATTGAATGCTTAAGATTTTGACTTGGGTGAGATTTGATGACAAGAAATAGAGTAGAATTGGGAAATAATGGATATGGAATCAAATTTAGTCCTATATTGGAGCTGGTGGACAAGATGAAAATTATTATAAAAATTCCCTTACATGTAGAAGTATCATCTTATAGATTGTTTGATGATAACCATGATGACATTGTTGTTGTGAACATATCCAAAACTAATTTAATACAAAGTAAAATGACTCTTTATGCATATTAGTTAATGCAATAATTTTGATTTATTGTTGTATCTAATGGTTGGCTAAGTTGGTTGAGATGAATCTAATCTATTGTTGAAACTTCCCATGGCATTTTTTTGATTACGTTCTTTGGTGACTTTAAGAAGTAATTTCTAGCTTCTAGATTTCTACAAAATTATGTCTTACATTTTGTATATCTATTTCTAAACTAATATATGGTGCTTATATTAAGATATATAAAACTAGAGTTCATTAATAACCATCTCATAATACTCTAAGATTTAGATATGATATGTTACCCCTCTATGCCTATGGATAACTATAGAGATATCACTATCTCCACCACTGATGAGGGATCGATTCCTTTGAAAGAAAAGTTGTTCTTTACCTTCTAATTATTGGCCCCTGCATTCCCTTGGTCCTTCATTGAAAATCTAATCATTTCTTCCAATATGGTCATAGGATGACATTAAATGGGATCCATCATGAAAATTGCTCCATGCAACCTTGGAATTCATCCTACAGTGCCTTACATCAGGTCCAATCCACCATATAACACTCATTCCTTCCATACTTCTTAGAATAATCAAAGTTACTCATTGAGTGAATGATCCTCCTTCTGGAGGAGGCATTCTCTTTGCCTTACTTTATTTTTCAAAGTTGGTCTTTCCTCTCTTATATAAAGCATGGTGCATTATGTTTGGTATGTTGAGTGTGTTGGGGAAATGATCAACTCCATTACCAATCATGTAAATAATGGGCCCTTACTTTACTTGAGTGTAAGTATTAACACCCTTGGAAACTGTGTTAAAGTGTCCAAATTTCCTATCTTCAATATCAAGGACACTAGAGTGATCACGATCAAGATCACTATTTCCATTTATTGATTGGTATTCTATAGTAAACATATCAACACATGAACTATCATATTCCATCTCTTGAATGGTAGTCTTAGTATGCCTCTCAGAGATACTAGATATGTATTCATATTCATCATTTCCAGTAATGTCTTATGGTTTTGTTTGATCTTCTAGGGTATTAGAATAATAAACCAGATTTTTGTCTATTGCATCCATCCAAGTAGCTCCAAAATCTGTAGCAAGTTCTTCTTATGGGGTAATAATAGTATCTTGGTATGACAAGTGAAAATATCCTTCATTTGTATTGTCCATGAAACATGGGGGACCACCATAGATCTAGTTTTTTACAGTGGAAAATATGATTGTAGAGTTGGAAGTGCTCATGGGATTGTAACACCCCATTTTCCCCAACATGAAAATATATGTCTAAATTTCACCATGAGTCATGGTTGGTATGTTCAATGTTTGGACCATGATGAACAATCAAAATGACAAAATGCATTTCAATGATAATAAAAAGAATTTTTTTATGAGTGGAGCACTTACACAAAGATGATGCCATGAGAGGTAAATGGTGCGTAAATTTCCTCGCCAATTTAATATTCAAGAAAACCCATATTACCAATTTTCCATAATTTCATTGAATGAAGGAATTTGGTAGTTGAACTACCAGCTTCCGACAAATATGGGAAATAATGGGGAGTTGTAATAAAGATGTTTTATTCATAAGTATGGGAATTAAATTAACTATAATTTTTTGATATGACCCATGAATTTTGGGGGATTTGACCAACGAAATATTACTACAGAAAAAAAAATGAGGAAAGTCATGGATAGGGGAAGGAGGACACATGCGGTTGGGTCTGGGGGAACAAAATATGAGTGGATATGGGTGTGGGATGTTAATGTTTATGCAATTATTATAGTTCTTTGCATTTCAATAGATAAGAGCAACATAAGAACAAGATCACTGAGAAATACACATTCACAAGAGACACAACATTTATCCTGGGAAACCCTCTAGGGGAAGAAAACCCAGCAAAAGTTCCTTATCATAAATAGTTTAAACAATGTTCAAGAGATAGCTCAAACCAATATAGATAGTCCTCTCCAAGAGATGTGCCACTCTTCTCCCTCTCTCCAACTGGTAATTGCAACTTGCCTCATAAGAGAATGAGCAAGTGAGTTGTGTGTTTGAAGTGAAGTGCTAGCCTCTTATTTATAAAAGACTGGCACGTGTGAAAGGTCACAACTGGCAGGGCCGACCTGTCACTCTGGGTGGGTAAACCCACCTTTAATTAGTTCTGGGTCTTCCATAATAACTGTTGGGGCCGACTTCTTATTATGCCCTTTGTAATTGTTCGATAACCAATCCGCAAAAGGGGATTTGGTCCTTATACAGATACCGACATGATTAATCCACGATGGGTATTAATCCAATAACAATAATAATAATAATAATAATAATGACATGATTAATCCGCAATGGGGATTTAATCCAATAATAATAAGAATGCTCTTCGTAGTTACATTATTTCAACACTCCCCCTTAACAAGAAGGGTATTCTTCATCAGCATCAGGCGAGAGAGGTTTGAATCATCAGTGGCATCTAGAGGACGGTATCGTCAATATCATCTTGAAACATTGGCTAGCATATTTAGGAGTCATCGAAAGTTTTCTTCATCAGCAGAATCATCATTCTCGAAAGAATGCTATCATCATCTGCAACAAATATGTATCAGTAAAAATGATACCTCATCACAGCACTAGGCTGGCACATCACAGTACTACACTAGCTCAATGTGACAGTGGTTAAGCTGGTAGCTCAGTGTCAGTCACATCTTGCTTTACGTCTAACAACTAGGTCAGAAGCAAGTAATATCATCATCTCACTTTACGTCTAACAACTAGGTTAGAAGCGAGGAATCACAGCATCATGTTTTACGTCTAACAACGAGGTCAGGAGCATGACTCATCTTGCTTTATGTCTATCAACGAGGTCAGAAGCAAGGAACACATCAACATCTCGCTTTACATCTAACAACGAGGTCAGAAGCGAGGAATCATATTGCTTTACATCTAACAACTAGGTCAGAAGCAAGGAATCAGTGGCATCATACTTTACGTCTAACAACTAGGTCAGAAGCATGACTCATCTTGATTTACGTCTAACAACGAGGTCAGAAGAAAGGAACACATGGCGTCATGCTTTACGTCTAACAGTGAGGTCAGAAGCATGACTCATCTTTCTTTACGTCTAACAATGAGGTCAGAAGCAAGGATCACACAGCGTCATGCTTTACATCTAACAGTGAGGTCAGAAGCATGACTCATCTTGCTTTACATCTAACAGCGAGGTCAGAAGCAAGGATCACACAGCGTCATGCGTTACGTCTAACAGCAAGGTCAGAAGCATGAATCATCTTGCTTTACGTCTAACAACTAGGTTAGAAGCAAGGAATACATCTACTCCCCCTTTCAGGGAGGGTCCTTTCAGACAATACCAAGCTTATCTTGAAAGTGTTAAAACTTTACACGAGATAGAGGCTTAGTCAACACATCAGCAACCTATTCATCCGTGCTAATGTATTGGAGCTTCAAGGCTCTTCTTTGTACCATGTCGCGAATGAAATGATAGCGGATCTCTATGTGCTTCGACCTGTCGTGGAACACAGGATTCTCTGTCATTTTAATATAGCTTTGATTGTCACATAGAATCGCGGTTTCTCTCATCTCCAAATCAAATAGGCCTGTCAGAAACTTTCAAAGCCATATAGCTAAACAGCTAGCAAAACATGTGGCAATGTACTCTGCTTCCATTGTGCTGAGAGAAATACTGAATTGCTTCCTACTCTGCCACAAGATCATAGCTCATCCAAAACTAAAAGAGCATCCGGAAGTGATTTTTCTGTCAGCAACGCTTCCTGTCCAATCTGCATCAGTATATCCACTCAGTGTGAAGTCATGATCTCCATCATAGCTGAGACCATAATCCATTGTACCTTTAAGGCACCTCATCACATGTTTTGCAGCCACTAGATGAACACGTCTGGGCTCTACCAGAAACTGAATCAAGGTGTTCACTGCAAAACAGATGTCTGGTCTAGTGTTCGTCAGGTACATCAGCAATCCAATAATATGTCTGTACAAAGTGGCATCTATCAAGTCTAACAAAGTATCGACCAGCAGCTTCATCTTTGCTTCCATGGGAGTATTCATGGACTTGCATTCTAGCATGTCGAATCTCTTTAATATTTCGACCGTGTACTTCTCCTGGTTAAGGAAGATTCTCTCTAGACTCTGCCATACCTCAAGACCTAAGAAGTAATGCATTAGGCCAAGGTATTTCATTTCAAATTCTGCAAAAAGTCTCTGTTTACATTCAGCGATGATCTTTTCTTCTCCAGTTAAGAATAAGTCATCCACATACAGTAATAGTATTACTGGTTCATTATCCATAATTTTGAAGTAGAGATTTGAGTCTTCTTTACTCTTGGTAAAGCCTAAGCTCGTCAAGAAATTGTTTATACGGCCATACCAAGCTCTGGGAGCTTGCTTCAATCCGTATAAGTCTTTCTTCAATCGGCAGACATGAGACTTAATGTCTTCAACCTCAAATCCTTGGGGTTGCTCTATATACACTTCCTCTTCGATAACACCATTCAGGAAAGTTGTCTTCACATCCATCTAGTACAGCTTCCACTTCATCTTAGTTGCAAGAGCTATAATGGTCCTGATCAAAGTGTATCTGGCCATAGAAGCGAATGTCTCTTGATATTCGATACCTTCCTTCTGGGAAAAGCCACGAGCGACAAATCTTGCTTTATATTTCTCAATACTTCCATCAGCAGCATGTTTTATTTTGAAGAGCCATTTTGATGATACCACATCCTTACTTTTTGGTCTGGGAACTATTTCCCATACATCATTTTTTATTATGGATTGGTATTCCTCTGTCATGGCATCTGCCCATTCCTTCTTTTGAATGGCCTCTTCAAAGCTTGTAGGTTCTTCATCAAGTAGATTGCACATCAAATCCGTGTAACTAGAAAATGGCTTTGGTCTTTTCACCTGTCTCATGGTTCCTTCTGGAACACCATACTTCTCTCCATCTTGAATAAGCTCTCTTGCCCAAGCAGGCTTTCTTTTATGGGAGAAGGTCATTTGAGGAGGTTCTCGAACTTTTGTTATATCAAGATCTGCAGGAGTCTCCTCATTAGGGGAAGTTACGACTTCCCTTACAGGTTCTGCAGCTCTGGGAACTTCCCTCGCGGATTCTATAGTCCTGGGATTTACAGGTTCCTCTTCATATACCTCTTCAAGCTGGCATCTTCTTGATTTCTCAAGTGCAGCTTCTTCATCAAAGGTCACATCCCTGCTGATCTCAATATGGTGGTGACCAGGTATGTAGATTATGAAGGCCTTGGATACCTCATAGTATCCCACAAATATTCCCTTCTTTCCGAAGGGTTCCGACTTGTTTCTTTTCTCTTTCGGTATATGGATAAACACTGGACAACCAAATATTTTGAGATGGCTTACCTCTAGCTTCTTTTTGGTGGACATCTCTTCTAGTGTCTCGAGCCCAAGTGCACTATGGGGCAATCGGTTCTGCACATAAATAGTTGTCATTGTTGCTTCTGCCCATAAGCACATAGGAAGATCTTGATCTTCACATCTTCCAGCATGGTTCTGTTCTTCCTTTCAGCTACACCGTTTTGTTGGGGATCTTGATCCCAACATATTTGCAGATATTCATGAACTCTTTTGAGGTATATTCTCCTCCATTATCTGACCTAAGTATCTTAATCTTCCTTACAGAGAGGTTTTCTATCAAGGCTTTGAATTCCTTGATCTTGTTGAACACTTCAAATATATTCAGGTCTTTTATGAGAATAATCATTAATGAATGATACATAGTATACATACCCATTAATGGAGGATGATGGCATTGGGCCACACACATCTGAATGGATGAGTTCTGGGACTCCTTCTGCCTTGTTGTCCCTCTTTGGAAATGGGTTCTTGACATTCTTCCCTTATGCACATCCATAGCATACACCTTCATGGTCACCTTTGAGTTCTGGTAAACCTGTGACAGCTTTGCATATGTATGGTAGCACCTTGTAGTTGATGTGAGCTAATCTTCTAGAGTTCACATGGAGTCTTCAATAGCATGGGTCATGGCAGCTTCTGAGTGACCCACCTTCTTCTTTTCCACTGATGATTGCTTCATTTATGATTTCTTCTTTAGCACGTTGCCTTCTACAACCTTCGCTATAGCTTCCTCATGTGACTTGGAGTAAGGTCAACAAAACAACAAGCAAGAATAATATCCTTCTTGATAATATAAAGCAATAGCACGAACAATCATCACAGTAGCTCCTTTAGAGCTATAAATTATAATTTATCAAATATTAAAGGTAAGGAATACAATACGAAATGAGGTCAACACTCTCATAGTGTTGTGACCAAGCATTGGCAACCTGGAACTAACACACGAGGTTTCTCCTTGAGGAGGTGTTAGTCATATCAGGTAAAGTATTTACATCTATATTCTCACATGTTATCAAGTATAATAATTTACGATGATTGCTATCTCAACTAAAGTCATCAGCTTGTTATGTGTACCTTTGAATCTTGATTAATCAAACCTGGAGCCTTGTCCTCAAGAGTGAGTGCTTGCTTTTCTTCTAGGTCTCCTTCACTCAAGTGACGAGTACTTTCTTCAACCTGTTTGTTGTACTAATACAATATGCTATCTTGACAAAAGGTTAGGTTAGAGGATAATCTCTATGATCAACTTTTAATAGCTTCAACATGCAACACTGATCAAGATAATTTCATAACAAATAGATGCATATTAGAATAATCACACCTAGGTTGCATCATTCCTCTGAATGTGTTGGATCTTAAGATCCTTCTGGATCTATGGCAAAAGATCCCTTCTCCTGCAAATACTCTTTAGATTTTAACCATTAACCATATGTGAGTACATACCTTGGATAGCATTTGTAGTTAGTGGCTCCATCTGGTAGCAGCGGTAATCATTACCAAAAACTTCAAGAGTGATTGCAACTAGTTCTACGACTGCAACTGCAACTGGTACTGTAACTACAACTGCAACTTAGGGTTTTATGAGGAAACCCTAATTTTTCAAACTTCAAACTTTGAAATTCTGATCTAGGGGATAGATGCGCTGAGCTGAGGCGAGTTAGCTGGTGCAGTCGGAATTTTGAAAATCAAACTTTTACCCCCTCAAACTTGATCTACAAATTTCTGGACTCGTGCTTCTGGTTTTCTGGTACTTCTGGTACTCTGGTACTTCTGGTACTTCTGGTACACTGGTTTTCTAGTTTTCTAGTACTTTGTGAAACTAGGGTTTCACTTTCCGGGAGATCTAGCCACTGAAAAGGTGCACTCTAAGTGAAAAAATGATCCTCGGGGAGGGCGCAGCTTTCTAGGTGGTTAGGGAGCTGAAAATATTCACTTTTGCAAAACCCTAATTTTTGGGTATGGTAATAGCGACGTTTTTCCTCTTGCAAATTTTGCTTCCTTCAAGTTGGATATGAAACCATGTTAATGTTTATGCCATTATTATAGTTCTTTGCATTTCAATAGATAAGAGCAACATAAGAACAAGATCAATGAGAAATACACATTCACAAGAGACACAACATTTATCCTGGGAAACCCTCTAGGGGAAGAAAACCCAGCAAAACTTCCTTATCATAACTAGCTTAAACAATGTTCAAGAGATAACTCAAACCAATATAGGTAGTCCTCTCCAAGAGATGCTCCACTCTTCTCCCTCTCTCCAACTGGTAATTGCAACTTGCCTCATAAGAGAATGAGAAAGTGAGTTGTGTGTTTGAAGTGAGGTGCTAGCCTCTTATTTATACAAGACTGGCACATGTGAAAGGTCACAACTGGCAGGGCCGACCTGTCACTCTGGGTGGGTAAACCCACCTTTAATTAATTCTAGGTCTTCCATAATAAATGTTGGGGCTGACTTCTTATTCTGCCCTTTGTAATTGTCCGATAACCAATCCACAAAAGGGGATTTGGTCCTTATACAATTACCAACATGATTAATCCACAATGGGGATTAATCCAATAACAATAATAATAATAATAATGACATGATTAATCCACAATGGGGATTTAATCCAATAATAATAATAATTCTCTTCACAGTTACATTATTTCAACATGGGAAACTCCTATGATTCTTAGCAAAACAAAGAGAAGTTAATTTTTCTGGTTTTCTGAGTAAGAAATAGCGATGAATAATTTATAAATCTATTGGAATACTGAGAGGGGGGGGTGAATCAGTATGAGAAATTTATATCACTTTTAACCACAATATATAATATTTAAATTTATCAGTAGTATAGCATCAATGTATCATCAATATATCATCATCATATAAACATAAGCATCATCACATCAAGTACACAGTACACCAGAATTTACGTGGAAACCCAAATGGCAGAAAACCATGGAATTACTTCTTATATATAAAATAATACATTCATTGGAAGCACCAACTTCCCAATTCTCTAGATGTAACTGGAAGGAGGCTATGACCCCCTATTTACAGGCTCCAACCTGAAGGAAGCTACAACTCCCTGAATTCTCTGGCTCCAACTAGAAGGAGGATACAACCCCCTGATTCTCATGCTCCAACCTGAAGGAAGCTCCAACTCCATGTGTTCTCTGGCACCAACCGAAAGGAGACTACAACCCCCTTTCCTTTCCCTGTCCTACCACCATGAAATAAAAGTGTAGACCAATAGTCACTACCACAATCACTGTCAATGTCACTGCCACTGCCACTATCACATAAACATGCAACCTATCAACCTGTCACTATAAACCTATTATTGTATCCAACCTATCACCATCAACCTATTACATCAACCTGTCACTGCCACCTGTACTCAACTAGATCCTCTCACATGGATCATATACCAAGGACACCTCTTAACTAGATGACCAACATCACCAATAGATGGCTCTACCAAGCATGTACCAAAATCACCAACATACCATCACAAGATATGTGTCTCAACCATGTACCAAACCATCAACATGTACCATACCAAACAACAACTGTGGACCACAAATTGTACCACACCGAGTGCATCAACCATGCACCATAACCTATACCATATGCTTCAACCATCAACCATGTACATCAACAATGTGTATCAATACATGTACCATACCATGTGCCAACCATGCACATCAACCATGTACATCAACACATGTACCATACCATGTACTAACAATGTATCTCAACTACATACCATATTACTCAATCATTCCATAAACCATATATCATAGGATATTCCAAGCAAGTACTATCAATGGTGTACCTCAACCAAGTACCAACATCACCGAGAGATGTATCGCATACATGTGTTGTCATATACCAAGTGAAATCTTCAACAATGTATCAATATCAATGACAACCATACACCATGTGCCAATGCTTCAAGAGTATACCAAGAATGAGCCTCAAGAATATATCATCATCACCATGTAACCAACCAAATACCAAGATACCAATACAACCAAGATGTACTACTAATCAATGTCCCATACCAATATCACTAAGGTGTACCATTCATCAACAAGACATGTCTCTCAAGCATGTACCATACCATCACCAAGCATAAGATACAATCACATAAGCATATATGTGACTTGTAGTTGATTTGTTGTACTATAACACTGACCTGTAATTCTTCCACATCCTTCAGTAGCCTAGTACCAACATTTCCCCCAAATTTTCCTTAGCCTTGAGAGACTGAGACTCCCTATCACGTGGGGCCTCGTGTGACATCACTTAGGAAACATGTGGTTCCTCACATTACACTCTCTATCTAACCCACGAGGGCCTGCTAAATTAGGGTTACATAGAAACCCTTGCACTTTGCAGCTCTGACACTTTCTCTCTTTCCTCTCACTTTCTCGTTGCCTCGGACTTGATGTCAAATTCTCCAATAAACCAAAATATTATACCATAACAATCACAAGATAGATATTCAATGTAAGTGTGTGTGTGTGTACTTATGAGAGACTCCTTGAGGTGTATTTATACTTTTTCATAGTAACCTCTTTCCTTGATATTAGGGCTTCTAGTACTTTATTGTCACAACCACTTTACCCTTTCAATAATAACTTGTAACCAACTAGGGCTTCTTGACCATTCTTTGGGGATTCTAACTTCACAGGGCCATATATCCCTAACCGTGAGGAACCACGTGGCATACCAACTATCACCAGAAATAACACTATAAGGACTATCCATTTATGAGTGTCTTACTTGCATTTACACTATCCTTCATGTCCATATTCCTCAACCAACTTCGGGTACCATAACCACACCTTTGGGGATTCATATAGAATTTATCAAATACACCCATCACATCTGCTAACATCAACTACTCCATCAATGAAAACTAACTCACCCTCAATCTTAAACATATCTCTAGGGTTTCCATAATTCTCCAAGGGTTGACATCAATCTCCAAGGGTTGACATAAATGACAACCAACTATCCAATCCAAGTTTCCAACAAAATAAAAATGATGAATGAGGATGTGAATTTTTGAATGTTAGTTGTGCAAGCTAACTATTGTGACTCTCTAATTCAAGAGTAGGTCCCCTTGCTTGGTGAAATTAGAAATGTATCTTGCTAATTTATGTTGATGAAGGAGAGTAGCCTTCATTCATTTATCTCTATAATGGAGTGAGAGTTTTTCCCTCATGGAATCATATTTTTCCTTGGGGGTGGCCCACTGCTGGGATAGAAAAAGATATTTGTGCCTATGGTTGAGTGGAAAGAGCCTCACCCATTAGCAGTTGCCAATTTATCTTAAACTCTCAAATAAGTGTTTCAATGATTTGTATCTTCCATGATAAGTTCCTTGATGCTATGGAGTTTATGTTTTGGTCATTTGAAGAATTTGATATTTTGTTCAAGTATTGAAATTGTTGTTTCATATGCTTGGTTGAATGTAAAATAAGAAGAGAGTTGTGATAAATACATTCTATGGTTTTCCCTCTGACGATATTTGTGTCTAAAGGCTGTTGTAAATGATTATTTGTAAATATGAATGAGAACCGAGTGATGGTTGGTAATTTGCATCCATTTGTATGAAGGAATTTCATATGTGTTAGTAGTGAATATTAAGTTGTAAAAATATTCACAGAACATCTAAAGATAGGGATATATATTTTCTGTTAAAAGAATGGTGTTCCCTATATTACTAAAGTTTTAGATCAGTTTTGGGAAGTGACCTGTACCTCGTTAAAGATCAAGCCTTGGGACCTTCTTGGAAGACTTAGATGAATGCTAAATAATTTTTGGAAGCTTGGGTAAAGGCCCTTAACTTCCAACCAAGATTATAAGCTTGACAAGCTGGAGTCTTGGAAAGAAAGATGGACCATAATTCTGGTCTCATAATCCTAGGCTATATAGTTGAAAGGATAAAGTATTTAACATGAGAAATGTGTGAAATAAAATGAAAACATGAATTATGTGATTTTTAATTAATTTATGTCTTATTAAGACATGGTAAGAATATAATTCTTACCTAGATATACTCAGTAAAATCATGTCCAAAGGTGAGGATCTGAAATGGTGTCTTTTTCCTAAAAATTAGTAAAGATTTGCATGATTTTAAGTGGGCAATAAGTCCTAGTAAAACATAATTTTTACTAGGGGAGGTTTTAATCCTAACATAATTTTTACTAGGGGAGGTTTTAATCCTAAGATATTTAATTTTCTAGAAAGAAGATCAAATAAATAATATATGAGTTTATATATTTTATTATGGTTTCCTAAGCGAAAAATTACATGGTGAAAGGAGGTTGGTAACTCCTGTTCAAAATTATCATTTATTTTCTTAATAAGTTGAATATTAAGAGGAGGAATCCTTATGTTATAAACCATATAATTTTATTATGTGCACGTGAGTGGAGAAGTCCATATTTTTCATTTTCTAGGAATAGAAATATTTTTTCTAAATTTCTCCAATCATATTACCCTGGAGAAATTTATGTTTGTAATTTTTAGTTATTTTTTCAATACCTAGGAAATTATTTTCCCTTCTCTTAATTAAAAAAAAATGTTAAACCTCACCAGGGTTTCAAGCACCGGGAAAAGGAGGAGGTAAGATACATGTTCCACATGAGATATCTGGTGGTCGATCAAATGAACTAATAATAATACAAAATATTATTAATATTAAAACTCGGGGGCCTATATGGCTGACATAGTATCATTATAAAATAATAATATTCAGCCCTACCAAATTATCGGGCACTGGAAAGTTGAGAGGAGAAAGTGCATGTGAGTGTGTTTTACAGGACAAATGATATGACTTAATAGAATTTAATAATATTAAACCCTATCGGGTTATTGGATACCAGGAGGTGGACAAGGAAAAGTGCGTATGGTAAGTTATATGTCCGGGGGGCAGTGCATATATGTTATAAACTTAAGTTAATAAACCTTAGATATAATATAATAACATTAAATTCCATCGAGGTATCATGCACCGAGAAATGTAAATTTAAATTCCTAGGGGCCGGTGCAATTATATTTTAATTTAATTTAATAAACCTTGGTGCATTATAATAATAAAATATTATTGGTTTTACAAAAAAAAGTAACGGTGGGTGGTTATGGAGTGAACTTCCCACACATGGCTGTAGTTTCTTTTGTCCCTCTCCTTCTCCTGCGGTTAAACTCTGCTCCTTCCTGTTCCCGGTCTGACCCTTTCCCCCTCCCCTTCCATAGCGGTCTACCCCTTCCCTCCCGACCATGGAAGACTCCCGGTCACCGCGCAATTCACTGATGGCATGGAGACAGTTATGACAGACGTCATGGCAGCAGATTTCTTGGAAGATGGAGGATCTCCCATACAGCTGGCAAACTCTAGTGACTTCCTTTCTAATCCTCCTCAGTTTGAACCCTTTTCCCCCCCGCTACCCACTCTTCTATTGTTGTTCGGAGATTTTCCAAAATCGTGGGTGACCAAGCCCACAAGCACTCCTTCTTATGCTCTCCCCCCGCTAAGTCCACCTCAAGCTACTGACCTAGAGTGTATAAAGTCCATAACAGGAGGTCTCACTTCTCCGGAACTCACCCGCCTGGGCCACCCCTCCAGTGAAGGTACCGACCCCTCAGTCTCTTCTGAGTGAGGACCATCTGCAGTCCCTTTCTCCTCTTGCAAGGGTTTTATTTCTGCCCGGCAGGAACCGAATGAGTATAGTGGCTTTGAACAGTCTTTCTCCACCAGAGAAAACACAAAGAAGCACTTAAATACTTCGGAAGGAGCTGTCAGAGACAGAGAAACAAGGCCGAGGTTGAAAAGGAAAATCTTAAAGAACAAAGGGAAAATTGGAAACCTAGCTTTCGGTGAAGACATGGAGTTCAGCTAGGTCACACTTATGGCAAGACAAACAATTGTTGGGAGAGTGAATGGCAGGGTCTTCATGGTAAAAACCATCCGATATTGGATGCATGATGCTTGGCAGGCCGAGCTCGGATACTCACCAGAACTAGTGGAATTAAACAGGAATTGTTATGCCTTCACCTTCCAAAACAGTCGACACTCCAAATGGGTACTAAGTAAAGCTTGGAGTGTCAAAAACTCTTTGATGCTTCTCAAACCATGGAATCTGATTTTTGATGCAAGTACAGAACGGCTTGACAAAATCCTAGTCTGGGTAAGACTACCAACACTTCCTTTCCATCTATGGTCTTTTGAGTACTTCAAAAAAATTGGGAATTTCTTAGGAGATTTCTTGGATGCAGATATGACATATGAAGAAACAAAACAAAGGAAGGTTGAAAGAATTCTGGTTAATTTGAATGTCAGGGAAGGTCTGGGAGAAGAGATGGATCTCACCTGGGGAGATTACACATATGCCCAAAAATTGGACTATGAGAGCATTCCTTTCATATGTCAAAGATGTCATCAGTATGGACATCTGATTAAAAATTGCAAGCTCCCTCTAAGAACCAGAGGAATGGTATATGGGAGGAATAAAGATTCACAGAAGACTGTTGGCTCTTTAGTTCCTGATCCCTACTTACAAAAGGAGCAAGGTTTTCAAACAAAATGCCTCACCAAAGTTTTGTCCGAAGATTTGGTCCAACCCTGTACATAGTTGGCTACCATGTGCCCAATCCAGCAAGTTCCAGTTCAGACAGAAGACTCTTCCTTCCTAGTCACAGGTACCTCATCTAAACATGCCCCCTCTATTACTATTTTAATAAATAATTTGACTATTAAAAGTCCTAAGTGGCTTCTCTCACCATCCCTTCCCCCGTTCCCTCCCTTGTTTTATCTTCAACCCCCCTTTCCACCTCCTTCCTTGACCCTTCGTTGCCCAACTATTTCCCCAGCCTCCTCTTCCTCCCTACTCCCCCTGGTACAACCAACTTATTCTCCTACCCCTTCCTCGGATGATTCCACTACCTCTTCGACATAAACCTCCACAAGAAGATACTTCTTAAGATCACAGAACAGAGAACACACAGGAGGTTTAGCATCGGACCCGACTCCAGCAGAAAAAACTGGCAGAGGCAGGAAATATTTCTTCTCAAAAGCACAAAAGAGAGCCAAAATTGTCTTATTAGCAGGGAAATAGGTCTCTATTGAAAGGGCGCTTAGAGCAAGGTGAACACTGGGAAAGGGGCCTTGATGAAGTGTTGTTCCTTCAATTATAGGTGTTTGGCTGGTCCCCTCAAAAAACCAACCCTAAAAAGGAAGATTCTCATAGAACATCTGGATGTACTTCTCCTTCAAGAAACCTTGGGGGAAGGGGCGGAAGTTGAAAACAGACTCTCTTTGCTTTTACCGGACTGGAGCTTCATTACCTTGGACTCTATTGGGAGATCTGGAGGACTAGCTATCGAATGGAATTGTTGCACTATAAAATTCCTTAACCATTGGGGTTTTGTATCTGGACTTGGGATCACAGTCTTCTCAAAAGAACTTGAAGACCCCCTCAATATTGTAAACATCTATGGCCCCTATCACAACAAAGGCCCTTACTGGGATGATGTATTCAACAAGTCCTTCCTAAAAGAAAAACACTTAATCCTAGGAGGAGACTTAAATTTCACTTTAGGCATTAAAGAAGTTTGGGGATCCCATGTGAGATCAGACCCCCTCTCGACCTACTTTACCCAAAAACTGGATGAACACAATCTTCTGGATATTGAGCCGGTTAAATTCAAACCAACTTGGAGAAACAACAGAGTGGGAGAAGACAGCATTGCAAAAAGACTGGATCATTTTTTGATAAAGGATACACTTCTTGAAAAATCCTTTCAACTGAAACAATGGATAGGACACGGGGGAATATCGGATCATTACCCAATTTTCCTTGAACTAAGAACTAGATTGGATAAGCCACCCAGTCCTTTCAAATTCAATAGAACCTGGCTCAGTGATGAAATTTTTTTAAAGTTGGTTAAGGAAAATTGGCAATACTATAACCCAGGAAGAAATGAGATAGGAGTTCTACACTTTGTAAAAAAACTACACATTACCAAAGAGAAGACAAAAGCTTGGGCACATCAGAAACTCCTAAAAGAGGATTTGGAACTGAAGGAACTAGAATCAAAATTAAACCTTGTTTCAGAAGATCAGGGTGGAGGATTTGATACAACAAATGCCAAAGTAAGTCTGCTAAAATTGGAAGAAAGGAGAAACAGACTACTAAAGGAAAAAGAAGATACATGGAGATTAAAAAGTAGAGCCACCTGGCTGAAGAGTGAAGATGAGAACAAAAAATTGTTCCAAGCATATGCAAAAGGCAAAAGGTGCATAAACTCAATCTGGCAGTTAAAGGATCAAGATGGAAAAAAGGAACATACCTTTGAAGGAATGGAAAAAATTTCTTCTAGGATCTCTACAAAGCAAAAAACAAGGCCACTATTGAAGAAGTGATTCGAATGGTACAGTACTTTCTGAGCTTTACTAGTGAGGAAGATAATAGAATGCTTATGGAAAAGGTAACACTAGAAGAACTTAAGGCTGTATTGAATAGTTTTCAAAAGGACAAAAGCCCAGGACCAGATGGTTGGACAATTGAGTTCTTCTTGGGCTTCTTTGATTCTATTGGACAAGATATACTAAGCTTAGTTGAAGAGACAAGGCTTACTGGACAAATGCCTTTAAGTTTAAACTCAACTTTTATTGCCCTTATTCCAAAGAAGGACAACCTGGACACCCTGGATGACTTCAGACCTATCTCCCTGTGCAATTGCATCTACAAGATCATCTCCAAAGTCATAGCCAGAAGACTTAAGACTGTACTTTCTGACAAAATATCCTTGGAACAATTTGGATTCCTAGAGGGCAGGCAGATACATGAAGCAATTGGAGTGGAACAGGAAGCCCTACATAGCATAAAGACCAGGAAGCTAAAGAGTGTGGTTCTTAAAATCGATCTTTCCAAAGCCTATGACAGGGTAAGTTGGCTCTATTTACGATTTATTTTAACACATTTAGGCTTTACAGTTCCATTTATCAGATGGATCATGTGTTGTATTACAACTGTAACTTTCTCAGTCCTCATAAATGGGTCAGCCACAGACTTTTTTAGATCTAAAAGAGGCTTAAGACAAGGCTGTCCACTTTCCCCTCTTCTGTTTCTTCTTGTTGTTGAAGGATTAAGCAGGGCTTTAGCAGCAGAAAAACGATCTGGGTCTTTCCCAGGCATCAATATTTCTAATACTCTTCATGTAACCCACCTTCTCTTTGTAGACGACATCCTTGTCTTCTATGTAGGAACTAGAGGGGAAGATGACAATCTAAATAACACTCTGAAACTCTTCTCCAAAGCTACAGGAATGATAACAAATGAAGGAAAGTCTACTCTCACAACCTTTTGTCTCTCGGAAATGGAAAAAGGTCGATACAAACTTCACTTCCCTTTTGAAGAGAAAACGATTGATGAAGGACTCAAGTACTTGGGATTGACTTTGAAACCAAATGATTATAGAAAGGAGGATTGGTCTTGGATACTAAAGAAATTAGAAAAAAAGGTTATGTTCATGGAGCCACAAATGGCTTTCCAGAGCTGGCAGATTGGTACTAGTAAAATTAGTTTTGGAATCCATCCCAGTCTTTTGGATGTCTCTGCCTTGGATCCCAAAAGGAACTTTAGAGGCAGCTAGAAAACTCTAATTCAAATTTCTATGGAGTGGAAAGAAAGATACAAATGTGACTCCTTGGGTAAGATGGAAAAGGATTGCAGTCCCAAAATCTTTAGGCAATTGGGACCTAAAAAATATACATGTTTTCTCCAAAGCCTTAGCTACTAAAGGGGGTTGGCACCTTCTTTCTACAAATAATCTCTGGACAAAGGTTTTCATAAAAAAATACATTGAACTAGACACCCTGGAGTCTTGGATCATAAGAACTCAGAAAACTCTCAGAGGTGCCTCAACAATTTGGAAGGCAGTGATAAAATATTTCCCTGTAATAGAAGGTGGTCTTCCTTGGAAGGTAGGAAACGGACTCCGAGTAAGGCTAGGGACTGATCTTTGGACAGGAAGCAAAGGAAAACACTTACTCTCAGATCAGCTACTAGCCACTTTATAGCAAAAAGGATTGAACTCCTTAAACTCATTTGCTGACCAGCCCTCCACTACCCTTTGGGCTCAAGGGTGGAAAATTGCCTCTACTCTTAATTTAAACACTGATGATTCAGCAGAATTGGAGAATTATCAAAATGTCCTTTTTCGTTCACAAATCAGGATAAGAGAACAAGAAGACGAACTAGTTTGGGACAAAAATGAGTCTGGTATCTACACTCCAAAGGAAGGTTATTCACAGATAATGCAAGAACTCTTAGAAGATGAACCAGTCTGGTGGTGGAAAAATATTTGGAAGATCAATGGTCTTGCTAAGGCAAAAATATTATGGTGGTGTGTGCTTTCAAATAAATCCCCAACCTGGGATATTTTACAAAAAAAAAAAAAATTCGGACCAAGCAAATGCCCACTGTGCAAGATAGAGAGAGAAACGACACAACATCTCTTTCTTGAATGCACTTATCTAAAATTGGTCTGGGCAGGAGTTTCATGCACTCTAAAATTCCCTTTTCAGTGGGAAGGCCACACCTTGGAACAAGCCTGGAAGAACTGGTGGGAAAACTCCTCTTACAAAAATTACATATTATTCCCTTTACTGATCACTTGGGGAGTATGGCTAGCAAGAAATGAAGCCATCTTCAAAGAGGCGACTATTTCTCATGAGAAAACCTCACTAAACAATCTGTCAATTTTCTCTTCCTTTCCCTCAAAAGAAAGAACAAAGAACAAAGTAATAAAAGAAGTATACATAGAAAAATCCACACCTTGGGGATTTTTTGATGGAGCTTCCCAACACTACACATGTGGAGGAGGAGGCTTACTATACTTCTCAGACACACACTACTTCACTTTATCATCTAGATTGGGAAATGGAACTAATAATTATGTGGAATTAATGAGCCTCAAACTTCTCATGGTTTTTTCCCCTGAAAAATACTGCAAAAAGTTATCAGTTTTTGGAGACTCAAAAAATGCAATAAACTGGATAAATGGAACTCAAAGATGCAATAATATCAGACTTGCCAATATTGTGGAAGACATAAAATCACTGCAGAAAATTTTTGACTTCTTTTCCTGTCAACGTGTCTATAGGGAAAGGAATAAAGAAGCGGACAGGGCTTCGAAAAAGGGCACATACATGGATATGGGCCACTAGAAGATCACAGAGTCCATAAACGAACAAACACAGGAACAACAGAGAACATTTTTGTAAATGAATGTAATTCTACAAGATTTTGGATACAAAATCTATGAAGGATGCTATGCAAACTAAGGATTGTACTCAGTACACTGTAGCATTATAGATTTTTTGGGAATGACTATGTTAAATCCCATGGGATGAAGAAGAAAGAACCGCCTGATATGAAGTATGTAGACATACTATATCACAAGAATACACCAGAAGGTGTATCTACAAAATGTAATTTTGATTATCATAATGAAAATTACGTTTTTTCTAAGGAAAAAAAAAATAATATAGTATCATTAATATTCCCACTGGAATATTGGAGCTCGAGACATGGTAAAAAGACATGGTTGGGAAATTAATACCCCCGGGGTCTGGTTAGAAAAAAATTTAAGCAATAAACCCTATCGGGATGTGGTATTAATTAATGAGGATTAATCATTAATAATGTGGATTAAACAAATAAACTCCTAAGGTGTGGGATCTTAATGTAATTTTGTTTATATTAACTTAATGATATTATATGGCATGGAGAGTGAAAACGCACATGTGTCATGTGTCAATCCAAATGGCGGGTCTAAAATGGGCCACATATTCAAGGTGCCAACTGGACTACTGACATATCGCTTATCGGGAATTTGTGATTGGGGTAGTGTCGGAATGGGATGATACCCAGTAGGACGATATCTACATATTGGGTATCAGCAGAAGGTAATTCAAGTGATGTGGTCGTGTCAAAATGGGTCCATACCCTATAGGTTGATATCGACATGTCAAGTATTGACCAAGTGTAATTTAGGTGGCATTAGTATAGTGGGGTCGAAGGCTGACAAGCTGATGGTATCGATGTGTAAACTACCATGTGGGTGTCGCGTCATTAGCCCTGAAAATAGCCATGTATGTGTCAGTCAGACCATGTGGATTCCACATGGGTGCCACGTGGGCATGAGGGGGTTTTGGTAATAAGGCCTCAACTTTAGGAGGCCATAAATTTTGATCCAAAGCTCAGTTTTGAACCTGGTTATAGTCATTGGAAATATCTTGACGAGCATAAAACAATGGTGCCCTAAAAAAAAAGCTTTGAAATGGATAAGAAAAAGAAAAAAATTTGATACCCAACCCCTTTAAGAGAAACTAAGGGATGGGTAAGTTATAGGGATGCTCCCGTGTTGTCACATCTACATGGATTCTAGCACTGGAGGATAAAAAATGGTCTTCTTTCAAATCTAGAGTAGCGTTATCATCACCAAGTGGGGGTCCAAGGTTTCTTCAATGGGTTTTTGTGCACCATAATTTTTCTTGATCCATTAAATGATGGGTCGTTATTTCTTACGATCATAAGGGCTCCACTATCTATAGAATTATTCAACAAACATTACAAAAGATGGAATTGTTCATTTGCCAAAACTTTTAAACCATCTCCTAGCATACCCTTTTTGGCATTAAATATTTTTTTAATTTCGTGGATTTTTTCGTCGAGCTACCAACAAAGTCTCTGGATTTTTCCATTGAACTACAGATGCCAAGCAATGAAATTTTTCATTTCATCGTTGATATAGCAACTTCGTCGATAATTTGTTGATCCATTTGACGAATGTTCATTGGATTTCCAATGGATGATAAAGCCAATTCAACGGGAAAATTGTTGATCTGTTCAACGTACGTCCATAGGAATTTTGACGCACTTCTGAAGGACTTCCATCAAATTTTGAAGTTGATAATTGTTGACTGTACAACCGAGACATAGTTTTGTCACTCCTTCGATGACCAGTTTTTGACAAATATTGGTTGAAGACTTCATCACACGTACGACATTTTTGACACAAATTCATCGATAAACAGATGAAAATTGGGCCCAATGTACTAGTGAAACCCAGCTAGCTCAGCTAGTTTATCCAAGTAGCCCAATGTTTGATGGGTGCTACCTGCTTGGGGGGCCCGAGCCTTCTACGGGCATCTACATTATTTTATATTTAATTATGTGAGTTAGTTAGAAAGGAATCTCCTTTTAGATTTGGTTTGGTGCGTATGCATTTTATTTAATTTGTAACTTGAGTGACATGCGTTACTAGATTAGGGTTTTTGAATTGGATACTTTGTAAGCCTATAAAAATGCTTCTTAGATTCATTAATAAAGTAAGTATTTTTTTTATGATCTTTTCTAATTTTTGGGTTTCTCATGTCTTATATATTCTTTTGGATCAACTTCAACTTTGTGTTGTGATTTCTTTGTTTCTTGATTGGATACATTTTTTTTCTTGTGGATTATTTCTCCAGGCCATGCTTGCAGTTATCTATTTTTAATCATTTGTAATCAAATCAATGAGGTATTGGCTTGTCAGGGTTATTTAGAGGATGCCATCCCACCCTATTATCCACCTTAGAACAATATGTCTCAACTTCCACATTTTTTTGAGGCCATCCTCCACCCTAGCAACCTCCCTCAACCATTTTCCTTTGTAGCATAATTGACTTTCTACCTAGATATATCACTTTGAGAGGAATTTTTGAGGCCACCCTCCCACCATATGGTTTATTTTATGTTTTCACACAATTTAAAGAGTTTTCTATAGGCACCCTTGGTTGAGATTTCCTGGTCTACATTACCCTTTACTAGGTTTAGACTCTTTTTTTGGCCCACATCACCCTTTATTAGGTTTTTTTGGAGACAAACCTTGACCCAACTCCTCTACTAGTTTTTGTGTCACCCTTTTTGGTTTATTTGGTATCTTCCCTTTATCATAAATTCATCTTCATATGCCTTCATCATTTTCCCTAGGTTCGCATCACCCTCCTTGGCCCTGGTTCAATACTTCTTTGTAGTTCTTTAAAACCCCAACCAACTCCTAGGGATTGACGTCCATAGTCCTTATTTATTTAGTGGATCCTCGTAGGACTCATTCCTCTAAGGAAATAGAGCCTAGTTTATAAATTTTTATACAAGAATTGGTCAGTGCTCTCACCAATCCCTCAAGTTGCAACCTAGGGCTTCCACCTCCACCTTCAAGTTGGACACTAGAATATCTTTAGATAATTATGGTCACTAAATGCATGAAGATGTCCAAGATTCTTGAATGCGCGGTATTGAAACATTATATATGATTCCATGGTTTTTTATCGATTCTACATTTTTTATAAATGATGGATATCATGGTGATCGAAGTGAATTGAATCGTAACACTTAACTTAGCGATATTGTAACACTTAACAACCTTCTCGTGATATCGATTCACTTCATGAAGGCCCTTCTAACGTTATACTTAATAAATAGAGTGATAAGTGATATCATAACACTTACCAACCCCCTATAAACATCTCCTTCTTACAACAAATCACTAGAGGGACTTGGTCAATCTTGGTGGTAGTCTCACCAAGATTTTGCAGGTATATGTGGAACTAAATGATGAACAGGTTGTTGGAAGTACCTCATAATTACTACATGGGATGCCTTATACTATGCCTTGAGAAGGTTATTTTATCCATAAGGTTACTTATCTAACCTCATGTGCAAGTGCTGGAGTTGTGTCAAGCTTCAGGGAAATTTGTACAACAATTCATTAAATTATTCACAAAGTTTTCCCTCTAGCTTCAAATTAGATATGTGAAACAACTACTTAGGATTAAAATCAATTTCAATTTGCTTACTATTTTTTGTAATGAAGCATCTACGCTTGAGAGCAATAGTCTTGACCATTCCTTCCTCCATTTCCTTGCCATTAAACATAAATTTGACATAAAACCCATATTTTAACCCTTTCAAACTTCTAACTCTAATAACCTAGCATTTTATTTTCTTTGAAATATTTTATGGATTTTGAAGAGACTCGCCATTTTATTTTGGATATATGTCATAATATTTGTCTAGTGCAACGCGTCCCTACCTGTTTTTATAAAATATTTTATGTGTTTGTTATTCAGATTATTTTCCACTTGTTATAAGCTAGATTCTCATCCAACTTGTAGTAAGCTATCTCTCCCTCACTCATTTTCATAGATCAATTATTTTTATTTTTCAAACGAAAAATCAATGACCTTGAAGGAAACAATATTTACACTAATCTAGTTAGACAAAATGGGTTATGGAATCAATTTGTTTAGGGATTTTTCATTGAATATGGAGGAATTACCCTTCCCTTTCTTTAACTTCCATTCACAAGTGTGTGCAAGAAAAGTAGGATCACATGAATGGATCAGACAAATGAAACATTTTTGTTTTCAAGTGGAATATGAAAAATATGTGAAGCAAGAAGTTAAATCCATTGAGACACACACAATCCCAATAACCTATATCATTTAAGCCTCTCTTTTCCCCTATCTTTTCCTAAGCTTTGCCTTAGACCTTATGTGGCATAAGCTAGCTCCCATGCCATCCACCTCCTTAGAGGCGAGATAAGTAGTTTTTATACATGGGATATTCACTCAATGAATTTGTGACATAGCACATTCATTCATGGGATATTAAATATTACTTCTAATTTCACTAGATATTGAAAAATACCTCCCAAAATCCTTTTGTTGAAACCCCCCATGCAATACATATTTCCTATAATAATAATAATAACTTATTTTTTAATAGATATCCTATGTATCCATTTTGTCATGGAATTTTTAATACCCCATTTTATTTCTACCCCTAGTACAAAGATAAGACATAAATTTTATAACCCTACAAATCAAAAAATTAACCCAAAAAATAAGCAAGCAAGTGCACTAACACCCCAACATAGGGATATGTCATTGTAGTAAGATAGCCTTGGTTTCAAGGGATTCATGTTATACTACTTTCACCCCTCTCTTCAATGTAATACATGTTCATGCATTCACTAAGAATGACTTATGTATATGGATATCTATTGGTAGACCTAGAAGGGTGAGCCACCTCAATCTGTAACTATTCAACCTTTAAGATAAATTATCTATCTATCAAAACTTGATTTTTTAGTAATTCTTATATGAGATATATTCTTGATAACCCATTCTTGTTTTCTTATTGTTCAAACTCAAAGTCACTCTCATTAGGAGAGATGCGAGAGATTGTGATCCTAGGGATCAATCTGACCTAGGGCCATTCTTACTGTCCTTTAGGTAGAAATGAATCCTTCCTTCCTTGCACTCTAGAATTGTATTATATTTTTTCATATTTTAATATAAGCATCATTTTAACAACAACAAAAAATGTAATAATGTAAGGAATGCACAACAATTAAACTAGAAATATCATGATTTTAGTCGATGCTATACATTTTTAAGGTATACTTTTAAAACTTAGAGAATGCCAGTTAATCCTCGATTTCAATATATAATTTTGCTACATGCCTGCATTTTGATATTGAAAAGACTCAATCAGACTTTGCAACTTAGTATTTAGTATAGAGTTGATCTCTTATTGCATGTTGAAGTAAAATATATTATAATGGAGAAGAAGTTCCATGACCATATGGCCAAAAAATATTCCATATTACAACAACATTGAAAATATTTACTTCCATATGTTTCATGAGGTGACTAGCCTGGCGATTAGGTGACTAAATACCTAAGAGGGTGAAGAAGTGAAACTTGCACCTTTTTTCTACTGATAAATTACAAATTCAGTCCCTTTTCCAATCCACACTAAGAATGGGCCTTTGATAATATATTTTCATAGATAATTAATTCATTTTACATACATTTGGATCTTAGTAATGATAGAGATATCATCCTCATATGTGAACTAGTAGCAATAGATGGTGTAACAATAAATTGCATCGTAGAGCCATTGAAACCTTGCAATAGTTCAAACCCTAATATGCATAGATTGGATAGCATTTCACCATTAGTGACTACCCTAAAGCTAGTGTATTGCCTTCCAAATTTGTGTGAGAAGAAAGATTCTCTATCTAATTGATCTATTAACAACAATTTTTTCATGTAGATCTGATTTACTTATCCCAACTTAATTTTTTGGTTAGATATACTCATCTATTTAGTGTAGCTTCTTTGATATTCATGTGTAGGAATCAAGATTTTTTTCCCAAAAACCACCAACCAATGAATATAACACCCTCAAAATCTATATAGCACCTCCCCCTCCAAAAACATGTATTTGTTCCCGCTTCAATTAAAAAATACCCCTACCTCCCTTAACATGGAACAATATATTGACTTCATTTTTCATAATTTTAAAACCCCCTTTATGAATGGACATGAGATGATATTGGTCAAAAAGTTAATCCCCTGACCTTTTATACTAAATTATTTCTTACACTTTTTTTTACTTCATCGTGACCCCACATTGAGTCCCAAGCTACTTCATTGGTTTGGTTCCTTATGGGTTAAACTGACTATTGATGGGTTTTATTGACTCTTCCTTAGGAACATCCTCCCCTCCCCCTTTTTCTTTTCCTTTTATGATAGAAGTATCCTCCCCACATCCCTCACTCTATTTCATTTCCTATTTATTTTAAATGATGGATCATCCTTGTCACCTAGCTATGCATTTTTTGTTGTTCAACTATCTAGTGTATTATATTATCAAGTCTCCATAGATTATCCCTTGAATATAAGTTGGATATTCATAGGAAAGAGACCCTGATCCAAAATCAATGGGTATCTATTTAGATATCTGGATTGTACTTAGGAAAGTTCATGCACTTAGAATCATTTGCAATGCACAACTATTTTATTTGCACACTCACACAATTAACTTATGCCCACACATAAACATATACAGGGAGACTTACCTTGGTTGGGGCAGTGGGCCCTTGTCGAACCAACAAGGTAGCTCTAAAGAAAGTATAGAATAAACACTTTACTCAAATCCATGAATTGAAAAGACTAACATTCGTATTCTTTCAATTAAACGAGTGAATCAGGAATTCAACATTCAATTTCCCAGCATAACAATGTATATCATTCCTATTATCTATCATCTATACAACATCCCTTTTAAATAAGGTCAGTCATTACAATCAAAGTCTGAAGATAATTATCAAATGTTTACAAAATGTTGCAATTGGTGAACATAGTGTATCTCAAGGAATGGACTTCATCCTCATGACACGAAGTGCATGAGTGATGAAGTCTATCATGGTATTCAAACGAAACAAGGATGCTTCCATCCAACTAATTTCTTGGAGCCATCTCCAGTGTACTCATTCAAAACATTAATCATGTAGAAGCGGGTTTAGTACCAGACTAGCACATTAATAGATCTTTTTATCGGATCAACACAGAGGTGGTACCAAAATAGGCGTATATTTGGTACCGGATTAGTGCAGATGTGATACAGAAATAGGCGCAGAGTTGGAATGTTGCAGTACCGGACCAATGAAAGTATCGGATGAATCTCAAAGATGAGTACCAGATGAGGTGATGCCTCGTCATGAAGCTTTTTAAAGTAATCAAAGTAATTAGAAGCATAAACAATCAATCATTTAGTCCCAATTAATTAAGAAATCAAACAAATCATGTTTTTAAAATGGGTTACCTCATTATGCATATGAATAAGGTCACAAGGTAGGTTTGTGGAAGAAATAGACAACATATGCATATGTCAGAGGTAAAATTGACCAAGATAGAAGATAAGATAAGGTAATAGGGGTGTTAAAATGGGTTCGACATGCCTTAATACGTGGTTTAAATAAATCATTAACATGGCATGATGTTGGATCATAGCACTATGATATATCTTCACCATATGAACATAGGTATTTGACCAGAGTGTTTGAGAATGAAATTGGTCCTTTTAAGTGTATAATTACCTCGTACTCTCAACATATTATGACCAGCCCATCAAAATCTTCGAGTGTATATGAATGATTTATGTAGCAGGAAATATACACAAGGACTTGTAGAAGTCCATGGTAGGGTTCGTGCAATAATTGAGGAAAGGAGGATGCATGAGAGTAACCACACGTCTAATACATAATTAGTATGATTCTTTAATAAAATGGGATAAAATAGTGAGCTTATACCTCTTATTACCTAAAACATTTGTATCGAGAAAAAAACCTTTGAGTATAAAATAAGTATTACCAAAACTTCATCATCAATACTGGATCACAACTTAGTACCAGACCAGTGTAGAAAATTGTTTTAGTACCGAACCATTGCAGAAAAATGTTGTACTATCAGACCAAATCAGGCTTTCTCCCTCGGTACCAGATGAACACAGGGGTGCATATTGTTGCAGTACCAGAACAACACAGATACTTGCCTAGTATTGGATGAACACAAAATTGTATTCCGGTACTCAATGAAAATTGGATAAGGTACCTGGTGGCGTAGTCTGTAGACTGGAACTTTGTAGGATGCATTTTGTAGAAATTGTTGGCATTTTCTACTGCTATGGAAGAGAACATGTGATTTTATTCTACTGAAGGACCATATAGGTAAAACACCAAACAACACTCGGTACAGAAACTCTAAAATTGCAGCGGAAGTGTTAGAAAATGAGGCAACAGAATTCAATGACTAGGATCCAAGATCTATAACAAGAAGGTACTCTGTAGCTAGACAACCTCATGTTGAGATTCAAAATCCTCCTCTTTTTGGAACCAAGTTTATCATTGTTTCTATTGCCACTTCCATTTTATTATAAAAATAACCCTAACTACTACCATTCTGTGGATTTTTCTCGAGCCTAGATTAGTTAATGCTCGTCGGTGGTCAGTTTTAAGGAGCCTGAAAAACTTAAAGAAAGCTCCATCTACTGTCCCGTGGATTTTTATCGAGCCCGAGCTAGTTCTTTCTCACCGGTGTTTTCAATTTGTAGGAGTCTGGAAAACTTAAAGAAAACTCGATCTACTGTCCCGTGGATGTTTCTCGAGCATGGGCCAGTTCCTGCTCGTCGGTATTTTCAATTTTTAGGAGTATGAAAAACTTAAAGAAAACTCCATTTAGCTCATTTTCCATAAATTATCTACCAGGGATGGATAAGGGGATAAACCTACATCTGGAAGATCTCCTCCTTATTCATTTATCTACATGAGAACACAATCAACTTTTTGTTTTTGTTAGTAAAATAAAAATTTCTATCTAATGACACGCATATTTACAGATATGTATAGAGACAAATTAATTCACACAACAAACTTACTATGGGGGATCAGCGGGAGGAGAAGTCCCCTTGTTTACCAATTTCATTTCAGAATTTTGAAGAACATGTCTGATAAAATCCTCTTTGGATAGAGGCTTATGATAAACCTTCAATCAATGTCCATTCATGGCAAAGGAGGTTTGATTCTCATCAATAGTTTTTATATTAACTGAACCATTGTTGTAGATTGTATTAACTTCATAGGGTCCCAACCATCTAGTAGATAATTTACCTTTAAAATTATTGAACCTACTATCATATAGCAGGGCCCAATCACCTGACCGAAAAGGCTTTTTCTTGATGTACTTATCATGCCATTTAGTCTTTTGTTCTTGTATAAGGGTAGTCCTTTGAATAGAATCTTGTTTGATCTCATCAAGATCATTCAACTACAATAGCCTCTATTTTTTAGCTTCATCCAAATCCATCCCTAATTGCATGGCAGTCCTGAAGGTTTTCACTTGAAATTATATGGGAAGCAACACTTGCTTCCCATATACCAAATCATAAGGTGTATGGCATGTTGTGTTTTTCCAAGCTATTCTATAGGCCCATAAGGCCTCAGGAAACCTGTCAACCCAGTCTTTATGATGTAGTTGAATAGTCTTGGTAAGAATAGCTTATATCGCCTTGTTAGTTGATTCCACCTGCCCATTTTCTTGAGGGTGATAAGGTGAAGATTTTCTATGTTTAATTTTATACTGTTCAATAATAGATTTGACCAAATTGGAGGTGAATTGGGTTCCTTGGTCAGTTACTATTTCTCGAGGCACACCAAAGTAAGTAAATATTTATTCAAAAAGAAAATCTACAACAGATTGTTCACTAGAAGAATATAAAGCTTTAGATTCCACCCATTTGGTCACATAATCTGTGCAGACCAGGATATACTTCTTCCTTCGAGACATAGGGTTAATGGGTCCTACAAAATCCAAAGCCCATTTCTCAAAAAGTTCAATTACTACCTGAGCTTGGAGAGGCATCTCACCAATTGCAGTAGGTTATCCCATCCTCTGACAATCATCACAGTTGGCCACATACTTCTTTGCATCCTTGAAAATAGTTGGCCAATAGTAGTCGGACTGTAATATCTTGTATGTTGTTCTTTTATCAGCAAAATGGATTCCACATTGACCATCATGACAGGATTTGAAGATGTCATGCATCTCATCCTCCCGGACACACCTTCTGATCACCAAATCATGCCTGGTTCGATATAAACAATCATCATGTCACATGTAATTGCCACTCAGCTGGATAATTCTCTATTTTTCTCAGGAGGACAGATTCTGAGGTAGATTTCATGTTAAAAGATAGTTGGCTACATCTGCATACCAAGGAATGTAAGTAGAAATAGAAAATAGATTCTCATCTAGAAAATTGTCATCTACTAATGCATTATCACCTGTATGAATGAGTCTAGAAAATAAATCAACAACTAAATTATCTCTTCTAGGTCTATCAATGATGGTGATATTGAATTCTTATAGTAATAACATCCATCTAGTTACTCTAGCATTTGTAACAGGTTTGTTCATAAAAAAATATGATGGTTGAGTGGTTTTTATGTACAAAAACTTCATACCTTGTTATGTAGTGTTTGAAATTATTAATGGCATGTACTACTGACAAGAATTCTCTTTCAATGATAGTGTAATTTACTTTAGTAGGTGAAAGATTTTTGCTGAAAAAGTATATAGCATATGGAATCTGGCCTTCCATTTGTCCTAAAACATCCCCCAAATCTATATCTGAGGCATCTGTGCAGATATGAAAAGGAAGAGACCAGTCTAGTCCTCTTAAAATAGGGACACTTGAAAGTTTTATTTTTAAAATTTCAAAAGAAATCTGACATTGTTCATCCCAATGGAATTTAGCCTCTTTTGCTAACAGTTTCAACAATGGGGAAGCTAGGTTTGTAAAATTCTGAGTGAACCTCCGATAGTAACCATCATGCCCTAAAAATATGCTAACTTATTTCTGTGAGCTATGGATTTTGATTTGAGAAATGATGTCAATCTTGGCAAGGTCTACCCTTATTTCGGTGTAGGAGATGTGATGACCTAAAACAATTCCTTCGGTGAGCATCATTCTAGATTTTTCATGGTTGAGGGAAAGGTTGGTCTCTTTACACCTAATCAATACTTTCTCCAAATTGTCCAATGCTTGATGGAAATCGTTTCCATATACTGTGAACTCATCCATGTAGACTTATACATAGTCATGGGTCAAATTAGAGAAAATGGCTAGGACAACCCTTTGAAACATGGCAGGCAAATTACACAAACCAAAAGGAAGAACCCTATAAGAATAGGTACCCCATGGGAAAGTAAATGTGGTTTTGTCCTGATCGTCTGGTGAAATTTGGATCTGATTGTAACCACTAAACCCATCCAAGAAAGAAAAATACCTCTTCCTAGACAAAGTGTCCAAGACCTGGTCTATGAAAGGAAAAGGAAAGTAATCCCTGTAGGTATCCTTGTTCAATTCTCGAAATTCCACACAAATCCTCCATTTACCATTTTTCTTAGGGACAATAACTAATGGGGATACCCACTTGCTATCTGAAATAGGGTAAATAAAATTGGCATGCAGGATTTTTTGGAGTTCTTCTTTCACTATGTCTTTTAAGGTTGGATTCATTCTTCTTTAGGGTTTCCTAATAGGTCTGATTTGGTCATTTGTGTAAATATGGTGCATACAAGTGTTTGGGTGAATCCTTTTCATGTCAGAGTAATCCCATGCAAAAGCACCAGATTGTCCTTGAATCATTTGAATCAATTTTTGTTGTTGATTTGTTTCTAATATAGCATTGATATACAAGGATTTTCCAGGACTGATTTCAGCAGTCTAAATAGCTGATTCTTTCCCTTCGTCTATTTGTAAAATGGTGGACACGGTAAAGGTGGAGGGGTGCCATATTTCCTGAAATTCAGAGCTGAAGATATGTGTATATTCTGGAAAATATTGAGGGTATTCAATGCATTTGGTATCAACCAAAAATAGGCTTAAGATTTGTTCTTCAGTTTTCTCTTGAACTCCTTTTACTTTCTCAAGTGTTAACAAGGGTTGATCACATTTCTCCTCCCCATAGGGATTCTCCAACTTGAAGGGAACTTCAGTGGTTGGTTGGGTAGGAGGAAAGAGAATAAGATTTTGACTTTATATGCCATTGGAGATTTTCATATCTCCAAACCGACAACTAATAAATGCATTAGCAGTGGCCAACCAAGGTCGTCCAAGCACCACTGGATGTCCTGGTTTCGAGGATTTAGGATGAATCACCAAGAAATCCACAGGGTACTCCCAAGAGGCCAAAGTGATTTTTACATCATCTAGACTTCCTCCTAGACTGATAACTGATTTGTCTGTTAATTCCATCAAAGTATGTGTTGGTCTTAGGTGATTTAGTTTCAATGTTTTCATGGTGTCAACCAACATAACATTTATTGTTGCTCCTAGACCGATAAGTGTGTTTGGAAAAGAAACACCATTAATCTCTATGGTCACCACTGTATTTCCTGGATCATTATATTTAGATGGCATTTCTGATATAAATTATGATAATTGTCCAACCACCTGTATAACATGAGGCTCCTTCCTCTTCCTCCATGTCTTTTTAATGAAAGGATCCCTTACAATATTAGCATAAATAGGAATATCCTTGATGGGTTGAAGTAGGGGAATATTTACACATATGTTTCTAAGTTCAATCTCTAGATTATTCCCTAGAGGTACCTCAGATTTATTCACAAGTAACCTTTCTAGATAAGGGGAAGGATTAGTTTTCTGAGGTATTTTTGATGGATGAGGAATGTGAGGAGGAATTTCATGTTGTACAGGGGTGTCTCTTTCTTCATCTAATTGGTTATCCATTTGTTCTTCTTCTCCAACTACTTGGTTATCTACTTGTTCTTCTTCTTGAACCGCTTGGTTATCTACTTGTTCTTCTTCTTGAATAACCATAGTAGGATTTGGTTTATTAAAAATCCTCCCTAATCTTAATGGAATTCCATTAAATGATGCAAGAGTTATCACATAAGTGGGGAAGGTTTGTACTTCAATATTTTGTACATGTTGTGTAGGTCTATTGTTTGGATTAGGAATGGGTTGTGCATGAATAGGGGTAGGATGAGGAGGGTTTGTGATAGGTGAAACTTGCATTTGTTGTTGTAGATTTAGTTTCATAGGCAATGTAAGTTGTTGTTGTTGTAGTGGAAGTGGAGGGAAAGCAGGTGGGTTAAATTCCGGTAGCAATTGGGAGATATTGGAAGGGTATTATGGCTTTTAGTCCAGGTAAAGAAGGGAACTCATTGGTAGGGTGATATTTTGTATAGAGACCACAGATTTCAATAACATTAATAGGAAAATATTTTTCAGGATGCTTTTTCCTACATCGAGGACAAAAAATTGCCAAGGTAGCATTTTCTTCTTGTTGTTTTATTTTAATTTTATTGGTATCAAGTTGGGTGTTGATGGTGTTGAGGATGTCTGTTTTGAATTTTTCTAGTAGATTCCCCAATTCTATCCGAGTAACACCTCCTGGTGTGGGTTTAGTAATTTTTTTTATAGGATCCCTTACACTTTTTCCTATTTTGGCTTGGTAGCGAGAGTACCTTTTACAATACTCTGCAATGTCTACAAACGGCTTCTGATACACATCTCCAGAACTCATGAGGTTTAGTACCTTGATGCATTCATCCCTTACACATTTTAGGAAGATGGTCCTAATTGTGGTTGTGTCTATGGAAAATTATTTTATCTTTTGGTAGTTATATAGGAACCTTTCTAGGTAATCTTCCAAACTTTCCTCCTCAGACTGTTTCATTTTAAATATGTCATTCCTAGCATCACTAAGTCTGCAGTAATCTTGATATTTCTGGAGGAAAGTCTCCTTCATGCCATCCCAATATAATATAGTGTGTTCTCCTAGGCTCATAAACCACCTTAATGCTGAGTCTTTAAGTGTGGTTGGAAAGAGTTTTAGTTTTTGTGCATTATCAGTGTAATTATAACTCCTACATAGTATATCAAATTCAAACAAAAATGAATCAAGATCTTATGTTGACATACCATGGAAGTGAGGTAGTGATGAAAATGAAATATTCTTCATAGAAACATCTTTGGTGATGTCTAATATTGGGAATCCAAATGTCTTTGTTTCGTTGTTTTCATTTCCCTCTTCATCTTCCATATCTCCAAATAGCACGTTGTAGGGTGTTGGTGATGTCTCCCAACTAAGTGATGGTTCAACCACTGGTTTGTTAGGTATTTCCAACTGTTCCAACAACTTGTGTGTTTCCCCAGTGGCAGATGCAGCCTCTTCTACCACTACCTCTGTCTCTTTTCTAACTCTTCCTTCTGATTGGGTCGTTGGTGCTTCCTTTCTTGCTTGTTGTATTATGTTTTCAATCTGAATAGTAGCTTCAAATTTGGTGCCTTTGGCTATTGTTTCAATTGTTTCCTTTGAACTTTCTCCTCTGAGAATTTTTCCTACACAAAAATTAGTTGAATTAGTGTGTGTGTGGGGGGGGAGGGGGGGTTCTTGTTGTTTGTTTTTTTTTAATTTTCTGAAATTTTGGAGGCAATAAATCTACCTTTACTATCCCTACGTCTACTCATAAAAAGAAGAAACTCTAATAATAATAAAACACAAACTTTTAACTACCAAATGTAAGAGGACAACCTGATTGGAGTAGCCTCACCAAAGTGGATGCGCGGGTTCTTACCTCTTGTCTTACTATCTTCTCTCCACCCTTAGGTTTTCCTTAAATCCAATCCAAACTCATCAAACCAATCAAACTCAAAGCACTACCTATTACCATTTACAACTCCCCAGCAATAGCACCAAAATGTTGGTGTAAATATATGTTTAGTATATTGCACTCATTTATATATCAATCTGGGATTCGTAATCAAAAGAGTTGTTACACTAAATGTGTTGAAAATAGGTAACCTATCTATGTTTGTTGTATATAGCTCAATCAAGAAACAATCAGTAACGAAATACTCTGTTTTTGAAATATCTGAACACTATTCTTCACACAACTTCAAACTAGAAGATAAAGATCATAGTAAAAATCCCAAGCAAACACTCAGTTGAAAAGGTTCTTTCTCAGATAGCAAGTTTGTTCATTATAGGCTCATGAAATAAAGAGATTAATTGAGACCCTGCTTCCTGTAGCAATTGAATTCACATAACAATTGACACTTCACTCTATTTACTCTTGGAAAGAAATCAATCATGACCTAATCAATTCCAATCAAACCTTCCTCAATACAGGAGACAGTCAATTGATTGAAAGACTTCATTACTAAAGCATGAAGGGTGAGAGATGAAATCTAATTGTTCATGTACCTACTGAGGGAAACACAATTATTAAGACTTTCAAATTCAGAACAATAATGATTGCTTATCTAACAATCCCAAACATCTATCCAGCTTTTGTTGACTAAATATCACTCCACAGAAACAAAAATAGAATCATCTACTATGCTTAATGTATAACTGTTCATTCACATTGATCCAAAACCAACAAGTATCTATTTAGATATATGTGTTGTACTTAGGAAATTTCATGCACTCAGAATCATTTGCAATGCACAACTATTTTATTTGCACACTCACACAATTAACTTATGTCCACACATAAAAATATACATGGAGACTTACCTTGGTTGGGGAAGTGGGCCCTTGCCGAACCAACAAGGTAGCTCTAAATAAACTACAGAATAAACACTTTACTCACATCCATGAATTGAAAAGAATAACATTTGTATTCCTTCAATTAAACGAGTGAATCAATAATTCAACATTCAATTTCCCATCATAACAATGTATATCATTCCTGCTATCTATCATCTATACAACATCCCTTTTAAATAAGGTCAGTCATTACAATTAAATTATCAAGATAATTATCAAATGTTTACAAAATATTGCAATTGGTGAACATAGCGTATCTCAAGGAATGGGCTTCATCCTCATGACACGAAGTGCATGAGTGATGAAGTCTATCGTAGTCTTCAAATGAACCAAGGATGCTTCCATCCAAATAATTTCTTGGATCCATCGCCAGTGTACTCATTCAAAATGTTAATCTTGTAGAAGAGGGTTTAGTACTAGACTAGCACAGTAACAGATCTTAATATCGGATCAGCGCAAAGGTGGTACCGGAATAGGTGCAAAGTTGGTACCGGATCAGCACAGAGGTGGTACTGGAATAGGTGTAGAGTTGGAATGTTGTAGTACCGTACCAACGGAAGTACTGAATGAATCCCGAAGATGAATACCGGATGAGGTGATGCCTCATCATGAAGCTTCTTAAAGTAATCAAAGTAATTAGAAGCATAAACAATCAATCATTTAGTCCCAATTAATTAATATATCAAACAAATCATGTTTTTAAAATGGGTTACCTCATTATGCATATGAATAAGGTCACAAGGTAGGTTTGTGGAAGAAATAGACAACATATGCATATGTCAGAAGTAAAATTGACCAAGATAGAAGATAAGATAAGTTAATAGGGGTGTCAAAATGGAGACCCATCAAACAAAAAGGGATCAACCAACACAAGTAGATCAAAAATATAGCTATCCATTCATCCCGGACATGGAGGAGCATTACTCCCTTGAGGATGAAGCGAACAAGACAACCTAACTACCTCAACTAGTTTAGCCAGGTAGCCCAATGTTTGAGGGGCGTTACCGCCTTGGGGGGCGAACCTTCTAGGGGAACCTACATTATTTCATATTTAATTGTGTGAGTTATATAACAAGGCATATATTTCTAGCTTGGAGTTGGCACATACATTGTATATCATTTTGTAACTGAGTGACATGCATACCTAGACCATGGTTTTTGAATTGGAGACTTTGTAAGCCTATAAAAAGGCCACTTGGACTAATTAATAAATTAAGGATTTTTTTCTCATCTTCTCCAATTTCTAGGTTTTTCATGTTTTATCTATTCTTTTGGATAAGCTTCAATTTCATCTTGTCATTTCTCTGTCTCTTTGATTAGATGTAGTTCTTTCTTATGTATTATTTCTCTATGTCTTATTTGCAGTTATCCATTTCTTATCATTTGGTATCAAAGAAATAAGTTCTTGGCTTGTTTGGTTTATCTGGAGGCCACCCTCCCACCCTAGTCTTCTCCTTGCCCAAGATGTCTTAGATTCAACATTTTTTTGAGGCCATCCTCCACCCTAGAAACCTCTTTAAACCAATTTTATTTGTATAAAAAAAAAAATTACCTAGATCTATCACGCCTAGGGGTATTTTTTAGGCCGCCTTCCCACCACATCATTTATTTTATGATGCCACACCCTTGATTCAATTTTTCATAGGAATTGTTGTGCCTACATCACCCTTCACTGAGTTTATGCACTTTTCTATCCTATGTCACCCTTGATTAGGTTTTCTAGGGACCAACCTCCATCCAACTCCTCTCCCACTATCTATGACCCTTGTTGTGTTCTTTAGAAACTTCCCCTCATCATCAATGCCTCTTCATAAGCCTACATCATTTTTCCTAGGCCTACATCACCCTCTATATCCATAGTTCAATACTTATTTACAGTTCTTCAAAACCTTAACCAAATCCTAGGGATTCACATGTATAGTCCTTCTTTCTCCTAATGGATCCTCATATTACTCAATCCTCTAAGGATAGAGAGCCTAGTTTACAAAGTGTTATACAATAATTGTCCAACACTCTCACCAAATCCCTCAAGTTACAACCTAGGGCTTCCACCTCCACCTTCTAGATGGACGCTAGAATCTCTTTACCTATGTATGGTGACTAAATGCACAGGATGTCCTAAACTCTTGAATACCCAATGTTATAGCATACTTCTTGACATGTACAACCGTGATCAAAGATAAATGTCTCCTTCTTTAGGGAAATCACTTAGAGGGACTTTCTCAATATTGGTGGTAATCTCACTAAGATTCTGCCAAGGTGTATGTGGAACTAAATAGTGAATAGACTGCTAGGAGCACCTCGAACATCATTACTACATGGGATGCCTTTTGTTGGGCCTTGATAAGGTGATTTTTATATGTTAGGTTACTTATCTAACCTCGTGTGCAAGTTGTTTCCATTGTGTCAAGCTCTAAGGAAATTTGTACAAGAATTCATTAAATTGTTCACAAAGTTCCACCTCTAGATTTACATTAGAGATTTGAAACAAGTACGTGTGCTTAAATTCAATTCTAGTTTGCTTACAATTTTTTGTAATGAAGTAGTTATTTTTTAAAGAAAAAATCTTTACCAAGCCTTCGTTGGTGCCCTCTCCATTGAATATAAATTCGGCCTAAAACTTATATTTCAACCCTTCCAAACTTCTAACTCTAACCCTAAGAATACCTCTTTTCAAAACCTTAACTCTAACTAAAACCCTAATGATGTCAACTCCCGCAACCCTCGACCATCCCAATCCCATACATCCTCGAGTCCTATCCCTCACCCCAATACTTCCCATCATCCATGATGGTACCATTACTAGAATACCCCCACTCATGATGTTGCAGAATATGGAAAACACAATCCAAAGACCTATTTTCTGATGAACAAATTAGTGACTTCATCATAGCCCATTCTTCCCTTGCACCTTCTTTTTCTTTTGAGGTTATCTCAGTATCAAAACCAACTACAACCAATCCCTCCTTTCTCTTGAAGCAATTTTTCGAGTCCCATTCAACACCAACTCTAATTTTCACTCTCAAATGCCAAATTAAAGAAAAAATCACCACTATGATCTTGACAAGGAAGAAAAAAGTATCTAATCTCTCGGAACTTTTTCAATTGTCTCGTGATTCCTACCACCCCTCAACCTTCTCCTTATCACCTTAGTTGTGTTCAATAAGATGATCCTTTTCTATTAATAAACAAACATTGTTCTTTATCACTTGCCATCATAACTTTATAGTATATTGTAGACTATGATGTGTATCCCCTTGATTTCTCATATTTACTCCTCGACATTCCCTACCAATAGAAACATTGATCCCTATATAATGCTAGCAACAACACCTACTAGCTGTTGAAATATGGAAAAACCTTTCAATTGACTTCTATTGTTGTTCCCCTTCCTTTCCCCGCAACATCTCAACAAACAATTTTTCACAAGTGTCACTCCCTCTCTCTTTACCCTTCTACTTAGAAACATCTCTCCCTTTCACCCCATTCCTAGCTATTTATTCTACCCCCTATCCCACACAACACTCAACCATTTCTCTTTTCCTTCCCTCCCACAATTCCTTGTGCACTTAGCACTCAAATTCTCTCAATAGCTACAATATTGAAAAGCATAGTTGAGACACGAAAACCACTAGAGAAAACTCCTATGGATCTTGACCATCATCCTCAATAGTCATAGCACTAGAGATTTTTTCCCTCCTAGTATATCAAGACCTCCACATGGATTTATTCTCAAGTACATCTCGAAGTTCAAACTATCAATACTCTATGAGACTTGTAGCATGACAACCCTCTCTGGAGTAGAGCTCTCATATTCCTAGCAATGACTTACCTTCAACACCCTCTCCAGGTCATCATTCAACCCCATATCTAGTCACTCTACTCCAAATTTTCCAGTGTACCTCTTCTCTTTAGATATGAACTTGCACAACATTCTAGATGGAACATATCAATTGTTCATCACACAATAAGGCACTTTTTTTGCTAGTTTGTGAGCTAGGTATCTTTTTAATAACTCACAGAGGTTTTGATTTCATGGATGAGTGCCCACCATTTTTGCTCACACACTCATTTTGGGAAATCAAAGACACCTTTCAACACTTTCAACATAACAATACACTGGCATCCCTCTTGATTTTCAAATATGTACCTAGTTGCAAACACATTATCTGGTGGCCCCTCTTCCATTTTCATACACCCATGGTGCTTTCCAATCTCTCTTAGTGATCTATGGAACTTGCATCTTGTGTCATCCACTATCTTCCACAACTCATTTTTATAGGCATGGGGAACTTGTATTATTTTTCTACTACTCCAACAAAGAAACACTTCACAGTAGACCCCATCATCATTTACATAACAACGACTTGCTTCTTTAATGATGTATCATACATTTAGAAACCTCTACTGAACAATTTCCACACTTCTTTGTATTACCACTCAAGAGGAAAACACATTACATCTCATCTTAGCTTATTCCATTTTTTGGATCTATAGCTTCTAGTATTCCTTATGTCTCAACACACACATAGGGTATTTTGTTATCTCATTAGTAGTAGTTCCATTCATTGCACTTTGCTACTATATGTTTTCCTAATACCCAAGAATTTCTCATCTCACTAGATCTTTCATAGACTAGGCACATCATTTTTCAAGATGATAGTTAATTTCTCGACACTAGAGCCACTTATTGCAACAATAGTTGGCCCATATGTTGTAACTTTCTTCCCTTGCCCTGGCTCCATTCCTAAAATAGAAGGAAAGTAGGGATTCTTTCCACTTAAAATGGGAGGAAATAATGAGGAATAGAGATGCCCCCAACCAACATAGTTCCCAAGAATGGATTAGCCTAGACTTGGAAGGGTGTTTCTCCCATGAGGATGAAGTCAGTGAGCCAACCCAAACAATCCAACCAACTTATATAGGAATACTAATGTTTGAGTGACCATACTCCCTTGGGGGTACAAATTTCTAGGGGCACCTAAATTATTTAATTATGCAATTGTGTGAGTTATCTACAAAGGCATATCTTTGTGAGCCTTGAACTTCATCTTGTGATTTCTTTAGTCTTTTTATAGCTCTTGTCTATCTGTATTTGTTTCTTACCATACCTAGGTTAAACCTTTGGATTTTGTAAAATCTTGAAGCTTTGGCATGTTACTTATGAGAATAGAACTTAGGTGGCAAGGTTAGGATTCCATCACACAATCAATTGGACTAGACCTAATTAACAAAAAATATATGGATACTAACTATAAAAAGAGATAATTTACAAGTGCTATCTATCATTTTTCTAGAGTCTCAATGTTTGCTTTAGAGTGAAAGTTCCAAATTGACTTGATAGTGCCTTATTTCATATGGTTGATAATTTCAATATCATTTCTTGGAGATAAGCAATTTCCTTGATATTCAATTGAATCAAAGGAAACTTTCCATTACATACAAGCTCAAAGCCATTACAAAGATATATTTATTCACGTCATTTTTTAGGGAATTGAACCCTTGTGAGGAGGATAAAAACATTCCTCACAACCATCCAAGTTATACCCAATTGACAAATTTTGATAGTTATAATTGTTATTGTTCATATATTATAATTTATAAAACATAAATATTATGGATGTTCAAAGAAATTTATTTTCCCATAATAAAAAAGAAGCTATCAACTTTTAATCCAAATCAGTAAAAATTACAATCAAACATCATATTCTCAATTTATCTTTCTTGTAAATTCATGTCATGATCAAACATTATATTTCATCAGTTTCTATATTGGGAAATGTAAATGAGATGAATATTATGAACAAATGATTTTTTAAATGGTAAAGTGCATTTGAGATGATCCTACGAACAAACAATTTTTTATTTTTTATTTTTAATAAAACAATAGATGTACAAATGGAATGTTTATTTTATATATTATTTTTATGACATTATGAAAAAAATAAAATTTCACAAACTAAAAATCATTACAATCATATCATGTTAAAAATGGGTTTTCCATCATTTAAAAATAGGTTCAAAACTCTTATCATAATTTAATCTAAAATTTAAAATTAAAATTAATAAAATTATATTTTTAATAATATAAAAATTTCTTTATATTTTCATATTAAAAAATTCTAAAAAAACTAAATAATGCATACTTTCCCTTCATCATTTCCCCCAACTTGTAACCCTGTAGAGAACTCAGAAGACAATGGAGACAAAAAATCCAAATAGAAAAATAGAAAAGAGAGACCTAATAAGACCTAGAGGTACACAAGCTCTTCAACTTAGCAGTCAAGCAGGGATCCCCTAAACCCTAGACGCAAAGCCTCATTGTTCCTATTTTTAAAAATGGGGATAGAAACATTCCCTCTAATTATAGGATGATTATGACTAGCTCAATTTTAGCCAAGCTTTATGGAATTATTTTGGAAAAGAAGATTATCCTTTGGCTAGAAAGTCACGGTAAAAGAGCTAAAGGCCATGTCAGGTTTAGGAGATACCATTCAACTGTGGACCATATTGTTACCTTTAGGATCATTGTAAAGGAGTTCTGCAATACTAAAACCAACCTTTTTTGTTGTTTTGTTGACTTTAGAAAATCTTTTGACATGGTTCCTAGAAAAAACATTTGGAATAGGTTGGAAGAGATAAAAGTGCCTCTAGATTTTAGGGTTGTTGCAATAAGGATGTATGAGAATGTTATTTCTAAGTTTAAAAACACTAAGGGATGGTCCAAAGAGATTAACTGCAATAGTGGAGTCAAAGAAGGTTGTCCCTTGTCCCCTATCCTTTTTGGAATATACATTGACAAGTTAGAAGATTGCTTGGAAAAATAAGGTTGTGTCAGCCCTACTCTCACTAGTATAGTCATCAATATTCTTCTTTATACCGATGATATCATTCTTATGGCAAGGATTCCCTGTGATATTGAAAACCAACTAAGAATCCTCAACGATTTTTGCTCCAATATGGGTATGACTGTTAATACTGATAAGACTAAGGTCATGATTATTAAATCCAATAAGATCACTTATGATACCTTCGTGTATGAAAAAAACAACTTGGAGGAAGTGACTTCATACAAATATATTGAATTTATATTCATGAAAATCTCAATTGGAATTATAGCATTGAGAAAAGGATTATTAGGGGATGGAATTCTTATTGTGGGCTTGAAAGCAATTGTAAATCAACTGATCTTTGGAGTTGGGATAAGAAGAAACTCCTCTTTGATACTCTTGTTACACCTGTTATTCTTTATGGATGTGAAGTCTGGGGTTGCAATATCTCTCGTGAATCCGTGAGAAAGATAGAGAAAATACAAAATAATTTTATAACTTATAATCTCAAAATTAAAGGAAATACGCCATATCCCATCCTCCTCTTAGAAACAAGCCTCTCCCCCATTGAGAGCATGGCTATGACTGGATACCTAATGTATAAGAACAAGTTAAACAACATGGAAGACAAGAGGCTTCCTAAAATTGCTTCAAAATCGAGTCATAACCACCATCGACTCAAGCGAGGACAGCATAAAGATGCCCGGTCTTGGCTAAAATATTGGGGAATCATGGAAGACACCATTTTGTAAATAAAGATAGTATTAAAAAAATCGTCAAATCAAAATTTAAGGAGAAAATGTGGTGTGATAAAGATTTAGAGGAAAAAAGAAAATTGAGGTATTATAAGGATGTAATCAACTCTAATATAGAAGATCAAAATTATCTATCTGTTTTTCCAAGTGTAAAGAAAAAAATAAGCATCGGTAAGATAAGAACAAATTCTCATGAGCTCCATAGTGAAACTAGGCATTGGTCAATTCCTAAAACACCATGGGATGAAAGAGTGTGTCATCTTTGTGACACTAAAAAGGTTGAAGATGAAAATCACTTTCTCTTAGATTGACCAGCAAATACCCATATTAGATCTCATTTTCAAAATATTTGTCACACTACCAACCTTCCTAACCTCTTAACTCAACAAAAGTATGGAGATCTTGGAAAGCTTATCTTAATGTTTTTCGAGCAAAGAAACAAAATGATAAAGAATTGCAAGTAATCACTTACCCTCTTAAGGTATGATAGACCAATTCGATCTTAGTGTACATTAATCATCATCATTATCATCATTATTGTATATGGTTATACGTTATTTATTACTAATATTTAATCTTAAATACTAAGCTTGGTTAAGAAAAACCAAGTGGGGAATTATTATGTTGTTGAGGGAAAACTTCTTGTATAAATACCTGCTTGCTTAATTGAATAATAAAATGAAATATAATTGTTTTGTACATGTTGGTTTGTGAAGTGAACCTACCCAACCCAATTTAAGGATTGAAATGAGCGCAAGTTAAGTCTCTTGTAAGTATGCTATGTCTATTTGTCTGTTGTTGTTTGAAGTTTAACTAGTTTGAACAATAATAGCAGTTTCTGGTTTATATTTTGATCCAAATACACAACTTTTCTCTAGTAGAGTTATCCTACGGGTTTGTGTTACAATCCTTGTTTTCGTTTTCATATTATATGCAAGATCCCTCTGAGGTAAATTGAAAGTGGTAGAGCTCCATAATCTTTGGAAGTATTTGTGTATGTTGTGTATTGGATACCATCATAATCATTGTTACATTGTTTTTCAAATTGAGATTACGAATGGTGATGTTAATAATGAAAATACTTTCTAAATTGGAAGATGATGTTAGTGAAATATTTTACAAGGTGATGTTAATAATGAAAATACTTTCTAAACTGAAAGATGACGTTAGTCAAAGATTTTACAGAGTGTGACAATTTATGTCTAATATGAAAATATCAACAATAATGATGATAATGATGATAATGTTAATCGAGAATTTCACAATTTTAATCAATGTTAATCAACAACTTCTACATATGTCATGTTAATGGCTATTTTAATAACACTTAAATTTTAAAGTTCTAGAATAAAAATTCCATCTTTCATGATATTTTGTTTGACATGATTTTTTAGAGGTTCTTTATCTTCATCTAATCCTTTGTTTATTGTTTCTTTGATCACTCTCTTTAGTTTAATTTGGGTTTTTTCGTTTCCATCTTATTCAATTAGCCATGATCGATTGAACATTTTCAAATTAATCCATTATTCATGCAACTATGATTCCACACAAGACCAATTGAGAGTATCCCATTTGGTTACTTGGTCCAATTGAGAGTATCATCTTTGGTCACTTGGTTTATTATGTAATCCACACCCATTTAATTAAATAAAAGCTATGAAAGATGTGTTTCCTTGTTTTTTCCTTGGTATTTGTTAGTGGGTTCACTCCTTGGTGGGGCTATGTGCTTTCTTTTTTTAGGCAGTAAAAATCTCATCCTTTTGTTCCAATGTTCTACAAGAGTTTTCTAGTTTATTATAGAACAAAAAGTTGATTTTTCTCATTTCCCATGGATCAAAGAGCTCCTTTTGTAAAAAAACCATATGAAGTTCTTGTTGGTGCATTTTCCTTGCCCATTTTCATAAATTGGGAACGATTATCTTATTTTAGGGCGTTGCTTCCTCAGCTTGAACCTTCAACCCCTCCCCAGATCCTTAGACCCCCCTAGTTACTCCATCGAATATTTGACACTCTCGAGATCCTTAACCCCCCAATTCCTCCATAAAATATTTGACAAAGAAATAATTTAATTAATTAATTTAATTTTTTTGTTATAATTATTAAAATTAAAATATATAAGATTCATTAATATTTTATATAACAATGCATTGAATTTAAAATAATGTATTTATGCTATTGAATATGGAGTTTAATTTAAAATGATGTATTTATGCTATTGAATATGGAGTTTAGTATAATGTTATTTAAATGTGGATAGAAACGCTTAAAAATTGATACTTCAAAAGTATAACCTTGTTTAAATATGGATTTTAAAACAAAAAATTGCACATATGAAATTGTAGCATGTATTTAAATTTGAGGTTTGAAATACATAATACAAATTATCTAATTTTTTACTTAATATACATGGATGCTTATTTATTTTATTTTTATTCGTTGCATAATGCATTTTCTAGGAAAACCCCTTGAGCATTTCCCCTCATTTTGATGATGGTATTTTGATGAGGAACAAAGATGTCCCCCACCAGCACAATGTCCAAAAAGGGGTCAAATAGCTCAAAACGATGGCTATCTAGTTAACTCATACATGAAAGGGTGTTTCTCACTTGAGGACAACAATCAAGCCAACCCAACTAGCTCAATTAGTTTAGCCAAGTAGACCAACATTTGAAGGGTGCTACTCACTTCCAGCCCCAGCCTTCTAGGGGCATCTACATTATTATATAGTTAATTGTGTGAGTTAGTTAGAAAGGCATCTATTTCTATCTTAAATTTGGTGCATATGCATTTTATATTATTTTGTAACTTGAGTGACATGAAAACCTAGATTAGGGTTTTTGACTTGGAGACTTTGTAATCATATAAAAAGGCATCTTGGACTCATTAATAAAGTAAGGAATTTTTTCAGATCCTCTTCAATTTATGAGTTTCTCATGTCTTATCTATTCTTTTGGATCAACTTCAACTTCATCTTTTGATTTCTTTGTCTCTTGGATCATATACAACCTTTTCTTATGGATTAGTTCTTTGGGTTATTTTTGTAGTTGTCCATTTTTTATCATTTGATATCAAAGAGGTAAGGTCTTGTCCTATTAGGTTTATCTAGAGGATTCCCTTCCACCCTACTCTCCACCTTATCAAAATATGTCTCTGCTTCCACATTTGTTTAGGCCATCCTTGTTGTCTGCCTTAAATTTGAATATAAAACATCATACAATATATCCAATAATAAGATAATAATGATCCACACTTTATTAATATCAAAGCCTCAAGGTAGGGGAACACCTTACAATTGATCCTTTTATGGAAAGAATCCACTCATGTTCACTTGCCTCTTCAAGGGGGAAACCTCCAAATAATCTAAGCTCTAATTACAATAATCTTCACCACTTCATAAAGGAGGAATCCATTCTTATTTATACTAATTAATAAAACCCTAATCATAACAACCTCCTAACTACCTAGTAGACCTTCTTTAATGAGGCCCCATTACACTTATTTAATAATTATAGCTACCATAATGGGCCTTATTTAATAATATAGTGTAACTAGTCCACCTTACATTGAGTGGACTCCAGTATGATTACATCACTATGGGCCCTTCAGTCCCTCATTACACCCCTATGGATGATCCCAACATTCCACTCCCCCTTAGAAAATCATTTTCCTCAACTCTTGTTGTGAGGAGGTACAACCATAAACCAGGGTCCCTTGGATAAGTGTTGACCACAATGCTCAAGTGAGCCAAAGAACCAAGGTCTCATGTAGAAATGTTAGCTGTAATGTTGAAGTAGTCCAAGCTGCATTGTAAGCCTGAGTCCCATGTACGAGTGTTGAATATAACTCCCAACCGATGACTCGTGATATCCATAAATGGATAATTAATATGATTCAAATACCCATTAATATCATGGGGATTCAAATAAATAGAATCCTTAAAAACATCATCCACATAGTTGTAAAGGGTCGAGGCTTAATTCGGAAGGAACAATACCATTTTATTATATGCAAGTTGAACATTAGTAGTCAAAATTCGCTCTAGAATTACATCAATGATGTTCTTTACATAAGGTGGAGTGGAGTCATCATATAGAATATGAAAGTAATTTCCATCCCAGAAATGAAAACTATCCATATAACAATCATCACAATTATTCTCTAAATGATATCAGGCATAACTCTCTCGATTATATTATTCCTTCATCCAAGGGAATGTGGTCCCAATAATATAGGTCTCTTGATATTAAACAATTGTCTCTTTAATATCTCGAAGATATTTTAACAAAATTATCATATTTCCATTCTTCATGCCCATGAGGGTTTGAGAGTGAAATTTTTCAAAGGTTTTAGCGGATGACATATCCATTGGAAGCACAACATATAATAAAACAAATCAACCTATGAAAATATTATATCCAATGGTGATGTTTTTATGGCAATCTGACAAACTTTTCAAAAGATATCCTCTCTACAATTTACATGATCGTCATGAAAAAACCTTGAAATTCAATTTTAAATCAGTGATGTCTTGGCCTCTCGAACTCCAATTGAGATGATTTTTTTTTTCGTGAGGAAATCATAACTCATATCTATAGTCAGTTTTGGAAAATTGTGCACCAAATTCTGCATAAATTGATCAAAGTGTCACGGCCCTCTCTTTTTTTGTTCCTTTGAAAACTACAAAAGGAAAAAAAATGCCCCTTTTTGGCCAAAGAAAGATCTGATACCACTTGTTTTGTGCTTAGAAACTTAATATGAAATCTCATACAATATATTCAAGAAAAAATAATAATGATCCACACTTTATTAATATCAAACCCTTAAGGTAGGGAAACACCTTAGAATTGATCCTTTTATGGAAGGAATCCACTCATGGTCACTTGCCTCTTCAAGGGAGAAACTCCCTAATGAGTTAAGCTCTGACTACAATAATATTCACCATATCATAAGGAGGAATCCATCCTTATTTATACTAATTAATAAAACCCTAATCATAAAAACCTCCTAACTACATAGTGGACCTTGTTTAATGAGGTCCCATTACATCCATTCAATAAGTCTAACTAGCATAGAGGGATAAGTCTAATTAGCATAAAGGGCCTTATTTAATAATATAGTGGACCATTCCAAATTACATTGAAGGGCCTCCATTATTATTACATCACTATGGTCCCTTCGAGCCCCTATTACACCCCTAGGGAAGATCCCAACTTTCCACCCCCCTTAGAAAATCATTGTCCTCAATGCTTTTTGTGAGAAGGTACAACCACAAACCAGTGTCCCACGGATCAGTGTTTACCACAATGTTGAAGTAACCCAAAGAACCAAGGTCCCATGTAGAATTGATAGCCACCATGTTGAAGTAATACAATCTCTATCATAAACCTGAGTCCCATGTACGAGTACTGAAGATGACACCCAATTGTTGAATCCTAAGATCCATGAATGGCCAATTAATATTATCCAAATACCCACCAATGTCATGGGGATTCAAATAAATAGAATCCTTAAAAATATCATCCACATAGATGTAATGGGTCAAGGATGAATCTGGAAGGAATATTACCATTGTAGAATATGCAAGTTGAACACTAGTAGTCAGAACCAGCTCCAAATTTCCCTCAATGGTGTTCTCTACATAAGGAGCAGTAAAGTCATTATATAGAATATGAAAGTAGTTTCCATCCCATAAATCACAACTATCCATTTAGCAGCCATCACAACCATTCTCTAAATCATACCAGGCACATCTCTCTTGATTATATTCTTCCTTGATGCAAGAGTAGGTGGTCCCAAAAATAGAGGTCTCCTAATATTTAGTAATTTTCTCTTTAATATCTCAGAGATATTTTAATGACATTATCATATTTCCATTCTTCATTCCCATGAGGGTTTGAGAGTTAAATATTTCAAAGGTTGTAGCACATGACATATCCATTGGAAGAACAACATATAATATACCAAATCATACCTATGAAAATCATATATCCAATGGTTTTAGTCTGATGGAAATCTAAGAAACCTGTCAAAAGATATCCTCTTTGTAGTTTACACAACCATCATGAAAAACCCTAAAATAACTGATTTTAAATTAGCGATATCTTGGCCTCCCAAACTCCAATTGAGACGATTTTTTAAATAATTTTTTTTTAGAGGAACTCATATCTACAACTGATTTTGACTAATTCTGCACCAAATGCTACAGGAATTGTTCAAAGTGTCACGACCCTCTTTTTTTCATTCCTTTGAAAACCCACAAAATGAAAAAAATAATGCCCCCTTTTTTGGCCCAAGAAAGAGCTATGATACCACTTGTTGTGTGCCTCAAATATCAATATAAAATATCATGCAATATATCCAAGAATAAGATAATAATGATTCACACTTTATTAATATGATTCACACTTTATATTACACCCCTAGGGAGGATCATTTCATATCAAAGCAATGAGGTCTTGTCATGTTAGGGTTATCTGGAGGATTCCCTCCCACCCTACTCTCCACCTTAGCACAAGATGTCTCTACTTCTACATTTTTTTGAGGCCATCCTCCATCATATCAACCTTCCTCAACCAATTTTATTTGTATCACAACCGAATTTCTATTGAGATCTATCACTCCAGGAGGTATTTTTGAGGTCACCCTCCCACCACATGGTTCATTTTATCTTGTCACACCCTTGATTGGGTTTTACATAAGAGTGAAAAAGATATAGAATTCACATACCATGGATGGAGACCATGGAGTGCACTTCCTTCCATAGCCATTGTGAGAGTATGGAGCTCTGGGAAATATCTCATGCTTGGGAGCATTGTCGGAAGGGATTTCTTTAGTTTACAAGATTGATGAAGGTAGAGAGGATGAAGGTTCACTCCTTGGTGGGGCCATGTGCTTTCTCTTTTTTAGGTGGTAAAACCCCCATCCTTTTCCCTCTTACCTTGCCTTTTTCCTTTTTGGGTGTTCCCTCCCTTTGTTTGCTTTGAATGTTATGAATCTAAGAACCATTCCACATAAAAAAAATCATTAGTGAGCTTTTGTTCCAATGATCTAGAAGAGTTTGCTAGTTTATTATAAAACAAAGAGTTGATTTTTCTCATTTCCCATGGATCAAAAAGATCCTTTTGTAAAAAATATATGAAGTCCTTGTTGGTGCATTTTCCTTTCCCATTTTCATAAATTGGGAATGATTCTCTTATTTTAGGGCTCTTCTTCCTCAGCTTGAACCTTCAACCCCTCTCCAGATCCTTAGCCCCCCCTAGTTCCTCCATCGAATATTTGACATTCTCTAGATTCTTATATCCCCCTAGTTCCTCCATCAAAGATTTGACAAAGAAATAATTTAATAAATTAATTTAAAAATTTTGTTATAATTATCAAAAATAAAATTTATAAGATTCATTAATATTTTATATAAAAATGTATTGAATTTAAAATAATTTATTTATACTATTAAGCATGGAGTTTAGTATAATCTTATTTAAATGTGGATTGAAAAGCTTAAAAAATTATATTTCAAAAGTATAACCTTGTTTAAATGTGGATTTTAAAACTAAAAAATGCACATCTCAAACTGTAGCATGTATTTAAAATTGAGTTTTGAATTACATAATACAAATTACCTAAATTTTTATTTAAAATACATGGATGCTTATTTATTTTATTTTTGTTTTTTGCATAATGCATTTTCTAGGAAAACCCCTTGAGCACTTCCCTTCATTTTGATGATGGTATTCTAATTAGGAACAAATATGTCCCCCATCAGCACAATTCCAAATAAGGGATCAACTAGATAAAAAATATAGCTAGATAGTTAACTCATACATGAAAGGGTGTTTCTCACTTAAGGACAGCCAACAAGACAGCCCATCTAGCTAAGCTAGTTTATCCAAGTAGAGGGGTGTTATTCACTTGTGGCCCCAACCTTCCAGGGGAATTCACATTATTATATACTTAATTGTGTGTGTTAGTTATAAAATCATCTATTTCTAACTTAAAGTTGGTGCATATGCATTTTATATTATTTTGTAACTTTAGTGACATGCATACCTAGATTAGGGTTTTTGACTTGGAAACTTTGTAAGCCTATAAAAAGGCCTCTTTGACTCATTAATAAATTAAGGAATTTTTTTTGTATCCTCTCCGATTTATGAGTTTCTCATGTCTTATCTATTCTTTTGGATCGACTTCAACTTCATCTTGTGATTTTTTTGTCTCTTGGATCATATACAACCTTTTCTTGTGGATTAGTTCTTTGGGTTTTGTTTGCATTTATCCATTTTTTATCATTTGGTATCAAAGTGGCAAGGTCTTGGCATGTTATGTTTATATAGAGGATTCCATCCAACCCCACTTTCCACCTTATCACAAGATGTCTCTGCTTCCACATTTGTTTAGGCCATCCTTGTTGTGTGCCTCAGATTTAAATATAAAATCTCATAAAATATATCCAAGAATAAGATAAGAATTATCCACACTTTATTAATATCAAAGCCTTAAGGTAGGGAAACACCTTACAATTGATCCTTTTATGGAAGGAATCCACTCATGTTCACTTGCCTCTTAAAGGGGGAAACCTCCTAATGATATAAGCTCCAATTACAATAATCTTCACCATCTCATAAAGGAGGAATACATCATTATTTATACTAATTAAGAAAACCCTAATTGTAACAACCTCCTAACTACCTAGTGGACCTTCTTTAAAGAGGCCCCATTACATTTATTCAATAAGTCTAATTTTCATAATGGGCCTTATTTAATAATATAGTGGACCTAGTCCACCTTACATTGAGTGGCCTCCACTATCATTACATCACTATGGGCCCTTCGGCCGCCCCTTACACCCATAGGGATGATCCTAACATTCCATTCCCTCTTAGAAAATCATTTTCCTCAATGCTTGTTGTGAGGAGGTACAACCATAAACTAGGGTCCCCTAGATAAGTGTTGACCACAATGTTGAAGAGAACCAAAGAACCAAGGTCTCATGTAGAAGTGTTAGCCACCATGTTGATGTAGTCCAAGCTCCATAGTAAACCTGAGTCCCATGTACGAGTGCTAAATATGACACCCAACTTATGAATCTTGAGCTCCATGAATGGCCAATTAACATGATTCAAATACCCAGCAATATCATGGAGATTCAAATAAATAGAATCCTTAAAAACATCAGCCACATAGTTGTAAAGTGTTGAATATGAATTTGGAAGGAACAATGCCATTTTATTGTATGCAAGTTGAACATTAGTAGTCAAAATTGGCTCTAGATTTCCCTCAATGATGTTCTCTACATAAGGTAGCGTGGAGTCATCATATAGAAGATAAAATTAGTTGGCATCCCAAAAATTAAAACTATACATATACCAATCATCTCAATCATTCTCTAAATCATACCAGGCATACTTTCTCAATTATATTCTTCCCTGATGCAAGGGTTTGTGGTCCCAATAATATAGGTCTCCTGATATTTAGCGATTTAATATCTCAAATATATTTTAACAAAATTATCATATTTCCATTCTTCATTCCCATGAGAGTTTGAGAGAAAAAAAATTCAAAGGTTTTAGCGGATGACATATCCATTGGAAGCACAACATATAATATACCAAATAAAACCTCTGAAAAGATTATATCCAATGGTGATGCTCTGATGGCAATCTGACAAACTTGTCAAAATATATCCTCTTTGCAATTTACATGATTGTCATGAAAACACCATAAAATAGTCGATTTTAAATCAGTGATATCTTGGCCTACGGAACTCCAATTGAGATGATTTTTTTTTTCATGAGGAACTAATATCTACAACCCATTTTGGAAAATCATGCACCAAATGCTCTATAAATTGATCAAAGTGTCACGGCCCTCTCGTTTTTCGTTCCTTTTAAAACCTACAAAAGCAAAAACAAAATTGCCCCTTTTTTGGCCCAAGAAAGCTCTTATACCACTTGTTGTGTGCCTAAAATCTGAATATAAAATCTCATACAATATATCAAAGAAAAATATAATAATGATCCACAATTTATTAATATCAAACCTTTAAGGTAGGGAATCACCTTATAATTTATCTTTTTATGGAAGGAATCCAATCTTGTTTACTTGCCTCTCTGAGGGGGAAACCTCCTAATGAGATAAGCTTTGATTACAATAATAACCATATCATAAGGAGGACTCCATCCTTATTTATACAAACTAATAAAACCCTAATCATAACAACCTCCTAACTACCTAGTGGACCTTCTTTAATGAGGCCCCATTACATTTATTCAATAAGTCTAACTAGCATAGAGGGCCAAATTTAAAAATATAGTGGACCAGTCCAACTGACATTGAAGGGACTCCATTATTATTACATCATTATGGGCCCTGCGGCCCCCTATTACACTCCTAGGGAACATCCCAACATTCCACCCCCATTAGAAAAGCATTGTCTTCAATGCTTGTTGTGAGGAGGTACAACCACAAACCAGGGTCCCAAGGATAAGTTTTGACAACAATGTTGAAGTAACCCACATGCTTTGGAGCATTGTCAGAAGGGATTTCTTTACTTTACAATATTGATGAAGGTAGAAAGGATGAACCTACCACAACCCATTTCAAGGGAAAAAATGAGTGCAATCCAGGTCTCTTGTAATGTTCGAGTAATTTTGTTTTGTCTATCTACCCATTGTCGTCTAAAGTTTAACTCATTTAAACAATAATAGTAGTTTCTGATTTTTACTTTTAGATTTTCATTGAAATAAACAAATTTTCTCTTGTGGGTTTGTATTATAGTCCTTGTTTTCATTTTCATATTATATGGAATATCCCAATAGATCCCCATAATTGTTTCCATGAGGTTTTCTTTGGAAACGTTCATTATGTTGGGTAGTGGATACCATCATAATCATAATCATTGTTACACTATTTTTCAAATTGAGATAAAGAACGATGGTGTTAATAATGGAAAATACTTTCTAAATTAAAAGATGATGTTGTCAAGTTTTAGCTTGGTGATAAAATTTTGGTGGCCAATTAAGATAGAGTATGGATTAGGATTACAATGAAAAAATGTTATTAACCATTAAAAGTTTTTGCAAATATATAGGAAAATATTACGAGTAATTAGAAAAAAAAAATATTACAATGGTATTTTTATATGAAAATATTAACAAGGAGGGAAGTGGTGATCGATGTTAACCAAATACTTAGTAATATATGTGTTAGTCAAAGATTTGAAAAAGTATGATAATTATGTCTAGGTAAATAATTTTGGTATTTTGATATGAAAAAATAAAAAATAAGGACAACGATAATCAATGTTAGTTAAGGTTTTTAAAAACTGTGATAATTTGTGTCTAAATAAGCCATGTTAATGGCTATTTTTACAACACTTAAATTCTAAAGTTGTAGCATGAAAATTCCATCTTTCATGTTATTCTACTTGGCATGATTTTTTAGAGTTGCTTTATCATCATCTGATTGTCGCTCCTTCCTTTATTGTTTCTTTTATCACTCTTTTTAGTTTAATTTAGTTTTTTGGTTTCCACCTTACCCAGGTAACCATGGCCAACCTGACCTTTTCACATTAACCTACTATCCATACAACTATCAATATCACTCTAGACTATTAGTGGACCCTGCCACACAAGACCAATTGAGAGTCTTATCTTTGATTACTTGGTTTATTATGTAAGCCTCACCCTTTTAATTAAATCAAACCAGTGAAATATGTGTTTCCTTCCTTTTTCCTTGGTCTTTGTTAGTGGGCTCACTCCTTGGTCATGCTTTAGGTGGAAAAAATCTCATAATTTTCCATGTGACCTTGACTTTTCCCTTTTTCAATGTTCCCTCCCTTTGTTTCCTTTGAATTTTATGAATCAATGGACCATTACACACATTTTTATTCATTAGTAAGTTATTATTCCAATGTTCTACAAGAGTTTTCTAGTTTCTTATGGAACAAAGTGTTAAAAAAAAATTATTTCCCATTGATCAAAGTGTCATTTCTAAACAATTTTTGAAGTCCTTGTTGGTGTGTTTTCCTTACACATTTCCATAAATTGGGCATAATTCTCTTATTTTAGGGTTATTCTTTCTCACCTTGAACCTTCGACCCCTCTCTAGGTCCCTAGCTTACCCTCCATAGAATTTTTTTCTACTTTCCCTTATATTTTCATGCTTGTTCATAGAGCTTTTGTTCCCATCTTGGGGACCTTCCTCCTCCACTTTTTTCTAGTATTTTTTAATTTTTCTTTGACATCTATGGCTCATCTATTTTCATATTTTCCTTATCTTTTAGGTATAGGAGTTAATGAGTGGGTTGGTGACTCCCATGACTTCCATCACAACATTTGGCACCTCTATTTAAGAATATTTTTGCATGAGAATTCACATTATTCATCATTTTCTTGTAGCAATCACCGTGGTTTCTTTTACTAGTGATATGTTTCCATTCAAGGAGGTTCATTAAGGACCTTATCACTATTATCCCCTTGTGTCAAGTTTGAAACCTTGCATTCTTGAACCATGGAAATATTCTCCTTTCGCTTTTGTTTTACTTTGGCTCTTATTGACTCATGTTTACACTTCCTCTTTCCCCACCTTCTCAAATTTCAAGCTCCTTATTTGTCTCATTCTCCTTGGAATGGATATTGGAGAAACATGGAAGGAGAAAACTACCCTTGAACCTTGTTTTTTCCCTTATACACACCTCGGGTAGCATGGAAGAAATCTTCAATCCACTAGGTGTGTCCTTGGGGGAAAGTCTCGAGTTAAGGTGTTGTTACCTGATCCTCAACTCCTTCGACTAGGCCAACTCCTAGCGAAGCCAAGGTGGGTAAGCCATAATAAAAGAATCTAAGGCTTGAACTAAATCTAAGAAAAATCATTATTCTAGGATTTTATTGAGAGCAAGAACAAGATAACAAATGAATCTATACTAGCAGCATATATGACACATAAAGGAAATTTCTTATGATAAAGATATCAACAAGTAAATAATTTATACATAGATGATATAAAATGAAAGAAAAATTTGATACTTGTATGTAAATGACAATAAGCAAAGTGAAATAGAGACCAGTTCCAAAAGTAAAGTTGTTGTGAGATAAAATTAGAATGTTGTTGTAATGAAGATGTATTGCAAGTGTTCTTGATGAATTTTATTATGATTTTGTTAAGTGATTTTATTGTGAGGTGGCTATAGTGAGTGAAGCCACTTATAAATGTGAAGTGTGTGTATAAGTGATAGAAAATGAAGGAAAACTAATCTAGATGTGGCCCTCTAAAGTTTATCCTTCAATCAGAAGTAGATAACATTGTCGGAGGTCCAACGTGGAGAATATCCCCATGAATTCATACACAATTTCATTACAAAATTCCATACAAGGAGAAATTTTGAAGGTCCAACAAGGAGAGTGTAAACTCGATAATGAGTATCGCCCTGACTTCACACACAAGCTCAATGATGGAATCCTAATTAAATAATACACAATAGCATATTTCCCTAATTAAAACTTCTTTACATTGACCAGTCCATGTTCTGATGGGTCCCCCAGATCAAGCTAGGATCGCAAGGGGTCATAGCAATACTAGTGGAAGTTGAGGGGATGGTTTATTTTAAATTTAAATGTAGAAAGTAAATTGTGAAATTGAAATTTAATCTACAAATTGAAATCTACGAAAATGTAATCTATGAAAATTGAAATCTAAACTATTGTTTTGCAATGTTGTGATTGATTTTATTATTGATTTTATCTTTATGACTTAGTGAAAATTGAGAGCATATGATAAATAAATAAAAATGAGACAATCACACAAGACACTGATCCTCTAGGGGGGATGAAGATTGGGAACTGTGTAGCCCATTGATTTTGATAGTGTGAACCACCAACTTAACCAACGATCATAGAGTTTTCAATGCTTTGTCAGCAGATAAAATTTGGGTTGCTTATATGGCCTTGGATCAACACAAAAAGGTGCTCAAATTACCTTTTTCTACATTATTTAATTGAGCTCTATCATAGATAACTCTACGTGGAAATACCACTACATGGATATATCTTTTCACGAAAGCATCAGTAAATAATATTGATGAGGTCTATCGCAGATCACTTTGCGTGTAGAACTCAACTAATAATATCAATGGTATACAGAAAACTCTAATATGTTGCAGACAAATATGCGCTCGGTATTCAAAAAATAATACCATTGTGTCACGAATCTTTAGGAGGTGATCCATTGCGCCAAATCGTGACTGTATGTTCCTGCAAAGACAAATACTCGGGAAATATTTTTTTAATGGGGTTTTAGAACTTGGTTGGAATTAATTGCAGGCAGACTTTCCTGCAAATGCATACATTAAAATCTCCAAGCGACAATATGTAAAATGAATTCAAAATCATGTACCAACAAATTAACACACACAGAACTGGAGATCCCAATCAAAATGTATCACAATTACATTGGTTTGTTTTTTCGATCACTCAAACCTTAAACATACAACACACAAATCACTTTACACAAATCTCCATCGCACCTTATCTATCCAACCTTCGTCTACTCTCCGTCTAATCCTTGTTTCTCCTCTGTCTCCCTTCTATCTCTCCTTTGTGACACATACTTTTGTTATAAAAAAATGAGAGCTACACCTCTCAGGAACTCTAACAAATGCCTAAAAATCCTCTAGGGTTTTTATCAATCCCCTAACTTATTATTTATGTTCTATTACATAGGAAAACACTCACACCTTTCAAACCATAAAAACTTTGATACCTTCTAAAGATATCATTCTAACTATTACAAATAAATGAAAAATTAGGGAACCAACTCCCTTGATAAATGTTTATTGACCCATGTGGTCAATTCTCGATTTTACTGCCAGATGCTCTTGCATCAGACTCCCAGGAAAGAAAATAACTCTTCATCAGGTCTTCAAGTTCTGCACCATACTTGGAAATTTATGTTGTTTTCATCCAAGTAGCATCCTCTGTTGGTTAACCTTTCCATTTGACCAAGTACTATAAATACTCTTTGCCTCTGGTTTTCTTCAGTACCTTCATATCCAATACTATCTCAATCTTCTTTTGCACTACTCTAGTTAGATTTTTTTTTCCATCCTATGGTCTGATCTCCATCATTTATAGGTTCATATACTAAAAAATCCTTTGTTTCCTTGAATGGATACAAATATGCAACATTAAAGATTGGATAAATTCCAATACCACTTGGAAGTTCTATTTCATATGCATTAGGAGAAAAATTTCTTAAAATTTTACATGGCCCAATCTTTTTTAGTTTCAGTTTTTTATACGCCCCTATAGGAAACCTCTCTTTCCTCAGGTATTCCATGACCAGTTCACTAACTTAAAAATTCACTGGCATCCTTCTCATTTCTTCCCTCTATTTATATTGATGGTTTCTTTCTTGTAACTTATGCTTGACCTTTTCCTATAAATCCTGCATAGTCACTACAAAATCCTCACCATCATCACTCCTCAATTCTTGTTTTCCTAAATATCTCAATTCATATAGTCCCCTTGGATGCAGTCCATACAAAATTTGAAATGGACTCATCCATGTGCTTCTATTTGGTGAGTCATTATATGAAAACTCAACTTGAGCAAGCATATGATCCCATTGATTGGGATTCTCATTCACAAAGCTCCTCAAAATATTTCCCAGGCTTTTGTTTACCACTTATGTTTTCCCATCAGTTTGTGGGTGAGCTAAAATGGAGATTAGTACCAAGATTCTTCCACAAGGTTCTCCAAAATTGTCCCACAAATCTACTATCTCTATATGAAACTAAACTTTTTGGTAAACCATGCAATCTTACCACCTCTCTAAAGAAAAGATTAAAAATATTCGTAGCATCACTAGTTTTGGTACAAGCAATAAAATGAGCCATTTTTTAAAATACATCTACCACAACATAGATATAATAATTACCTATTTATGTCCTTGGTAATATCAACACAAATTCCATACTCATTGCATCCCATAGCTTGCTTGGAATTGGTAGTGTTTGATACAACCCTGTATTTTGACTTCTCCCTTTAGCATGCTGACAAATTTTGCACTTTTCCACAAATTTCTTCACTTGATTCTGCATACCAGGCCAAAAATAAAAGTCATTTACCTGAGAAAAAGTTCTATCCTGATCAAAATTTCATGGCAGTCCTCCACTTTGCTTCTCTTTGATTAGGTTCTCCCTCATTGAACACTTGGGTATGCACAACTTATTTTTCCTAAACAACAAGCCTTCCTGTAGCATATAGTCTAACCACTGACTCTTATTGTTGTCACCTGGATTTTCACAAGCTGCATAGGCATCTTTGAAATCTGCATCATCTTGATACATTTCTTTTAAACCATCAAATCCTAAAGTGTTGACTTTAACTTCCTGCAAAATTAAATTAATTCTACTCAATGCATCAACAACTTTATTTGCATTACCACTTGTGTGTTTAATCACAAAGGTAAAATTCTACAAAAACTCAACCCACTTAGCATGCCTCTGATTTAGTTTTGGTTACTACTTATAATTTGTAATGCATGATTTTCAGTGTACAGAACAAATTATTTGGGCATGAGGTAATGTCTCCATTTCTTCAGTTCTTGCACAATTGCATAAAACTCCTTATCATAAGATGAACATTTTTTCTTAGCTTCATTCAAATTCTCACTAAAATATGGAATTGGTATTTGTTCTTGGCTGAGGAAAGATCCTATTGCATTCCCACTAGCATCAGTATCAACTTGGAAAAGAATCAAAGTCTGGTAAAGCTAGCACGGGTTGTTCAGTAATCTTCTTCTTTAACAATTTGAAATTTCTACCATATTCTTATGTCCATTTAAATGGTTTTTTTTTTTTTATCTTTGATAGCCTCAATAATTGGAGCACATAACTGACTGAAATTTCTAGAAAATTTCCTATAGAAACTTCATGAACCACGGAAACTTCTTAACTCATACACATTTATGGGAGTAGGCCAACTTACTATTTCTTGAAGCTTCTCTAGGTCCATCTTCAAACCATCCTTAGATATCACAAATCCCAAATATATCATCTCATCCTTCATAAAATTGCATTTCTTCAAATTTGTCAACAACTTTTCTTTTTACGGAGTGTTTAAAACCATTCTGAGATGTCTTAGATGCTCCTCTCTTGTCTGGCTATATATCAAGATATCATATAAATATATTATCCCAAACTTTCCAATAAATTATTTCAAAACCCCATTCATCAACCTCATAAATGTACTTGGAGCATTTTGATCCCAAAAGGCATCACCAACCATTCATATAGTCCACTATTAGTTTTGAAAGCAGTTTTTCATTCATCCCCTTCTCTTATCCTAATTTGATGATATCCACTCTTTAGGTAAATCTTTGAGAAATACTTAGCACCACTTAAACAGTCTAACAAATCATCAATGCGAGGTAACAGAAATTTGTACCTTATATTAATCTTTTTTATTTCTCTTGAATCAATACACATGCACCATCCTCCATCCTTCTTTGGACTGAGTATTGTTGGTACATCACATGGGCTCATAGTTTCTTTCACCAATCCTTTATCTAGAAGCTCTTACACCTATTTTGTAATCTCTTCATTCTCTTGTGGATTCATTCTATAGGCTTCTTTATTAGGAAAACTTCCTCCAGGTATCAAGTCAATATGATGGCTAATACTCCTCACATGAGGTAAAGCATTTGGCAAGCCATCCACTATAATATTAGCAAATTCATCAAGCATAATTTTAACTTCTACAAGTAATCATCCAGATTTGTACTTGCGAGTATTACCTTTGGATTACCAATTAAGGAAAATGTACCTCTTCTTCCTTCTTAACTTATTGCAACAAATCATTTCCAGTTATCAACAATACACTTGGACCAGCTTCCTCTTTGGCTCCTTCATCCTGCAAAGGAAACAATACATGCTTGTTCCCATCCTTTTCAATAGAATAGGTGTTCTTCCTACCTTCATGAATGGATTTTTTTTCATACTCCCATGGACTTCCCAACAAAACATGGTAGGCATCCATAGGAATTATGTCACAAAATATCTCATCTTTGTAGCTACCAAATTGAATTTCCACCTTACATTGCTCATTCACCAGAACCTGATGCCCTTTCTGCAACCATGATACTTTGTAGGGATTGGCATGTGTTTTCCTCTTCAATCCCAGCTTCTCTACCATCTCAGTGGAAACCAAATTGTTTGTGCTACCAATGTCTATGAAAACCTTACAACACTTTCCTCTTGACTTGCAAACATTTATGAATAAAATATTCCTCTAGGTTGGTTCCTTAGCTTCCTTCTTTGAATTGAGTAGAAATATCTTCATCAACAATGATTCTCCTACCTCATGAACTTCTTCTTTTGTGTCTATATTCACATTCTCTTCCTTGGCTTCTGTAACATTTGCATTTGTTTGACCTGTTGATTTATTTTCCATACAGTCCCATGACATATGCCCAGTTTTTCCACATGTGTAACATCTTATTTCTCCACATCCTCTAACATTGCCTCTAGAGAAAAATATTATGTCTTTTTATTGTCCTCCTCTTGATGGCTGACTACTTGAGCTTGGACTTCCTCCTTCATCTCTTGGAGTCTGAAATCTTCCTCTTCCATTGGATTGTCCTTTGCTCCTTGTTGAACCTCTTCCTCTGACTTTTTGGCTTTGTTTTCTAGCTAGTTTCTCATAAGCCTTCAAAGCTTCTTGGTAGGCGTCTTCAACTATCTTCAAGAAAACAAATGCTCATTTCATATTGTTTACCATACCTCAATCCATCAATGTATCTAGAAACTTTTTCAACATTTTCTTCAATATGACCAGCTCTAATTGTCAACCTGTAAAATTCTTCTATATGTTAATGTTTATGCCATTATTATAGTTCTTTTCATTTCAATAGATAAGAGCAACATAAGAACAAGATCACTGAGAAATACACATTCACAAGAGACACAACATTTATCCTAGGAAACCCTCTAGGGGAAGAAAACCCAAATAAAACTTCCTTATCATAAATTGCCAATACAATGTCAAGAGATAAATCAAACCAATACAGATAGTTCTCTCCAAAAGATGTGCCACTCTTCTTCCTCTCTCCAATTGGTAAGTTGCATCTTGCCTCTCAAGAATGAGCAAGTGTGTTGTGTGATAAAGTGAGGCGCTAGCCAATCTATATATACAAGACTGGCATGTGTGGAGGGTCTTCACTGGCAAGGCCGACCTTTCACTCTGGGTGGTTAAACCCACCTTTAATTTAATTCTGGGTCTCAATAATAACTGTTGGGGCCGACTTCTTATTCTGCCTATTACAATTATCCGATGACCAATCCGCAAAAGGGGATTTGGTCCTAATACAATTACCGACATGATTAATCCACAATGGGGATTAATCCTATGAATAAAATAACAATAATAATAAGAATACTCTTTGCAGTTACATTATTTCAATACTCCCCCTTAACAAGAAGGGTATTCTTCAACAGCATCAGGCGAGAGAGGTCTGCATCATCAGTGGCATCAGGAGGACAGTATCGTCAATATCATCTTGAAACATTGGCTAGCAAATTTACGAGTCATCGAAAGTTTTCTTCATCGGCAGCATCATCATTCTCTAAAGAATGCTATCATCATCTGCATCAATATGTATCAGTAAAAATGATACTTCATCACAGCACTAGGCTGGCACATCACAGTACTACACTGGCTCAATGTCATAGCTGATAAGTTGGTAGCTCAGTTTCAGTCACATCTTGCTTTACGTCTAACAATGAGATCAGAAGCAAGGAATCATCTTGCTTTACGTATAACAACTAGGTCAGAAGCAAGGAACACATCATCATCTTGCTTTACATCTAACAACGAGGTCAGAAGCAAGGAATCATCTTGCTTTATGTCTAACAAATAGGTCAGAAGCAAGGAACACACAGCATCATGCTTTACGTCTAATAGCGAGGTCAGAATCAATGACTCATCTTGCTTTACATCTAACAGCGAGGTCAGAAGCAAGGAACACACAACGTCATGCTTTACGTCTAACAGCGAGGTCAGAAGCAATGACTCATCTTTCTTTACGTCTAACAACGAGGTCAGAAGCAATGACTCATCTTGCTTTACGTCTAACAGTGAGGTCAGAAGCAATGACTCATCTTGCTTTACGTCTAAATGTGAGGTCAGAAGCAAGGAATATATATACTCCC
>ML783603.1:303191-318756 GCA_009831015.1 Picea engelmannii | reverse complement strand
TTCCCTCAAAAAGGTAATACTTAGGTAAAGTGGGTATTCTAAGTGTGAAAACGAATACCCTCAAGGAATATAATGCCTCCTAGTACCACTTATTTAAATTAGGCACTATTTACAATTAAAATATCATATTTTTGCGGGAAATTCTTTATTTGCATAAAACATTAAAAAGGGGGGGGGTACTTAGCGCATTTCCATGAGACCCTAGGAGGATGATTAACATGGTAATATACATTAGAATATTGACTTATATAACACACACTAAGGCCTAACCATTGGTACACACTACAACTTTGGAGGTGATGAGTGAAAAAACTCAGAAATTATAACTTGCTTAAAAAACTTTCAAGCAAGATATAATTAATAAGTGAAAAAAACACTCTAGAGTAATGTACTCATGATTAAGTCATTAGGGGGATAAGCCTTTTACAAATTTCATCATGCTAACTCATCTTATTACAATTCCCCATGGGGGTATGGAAATGTGGTATGAAGAAGAAGAATAAGAAGAAGGAGAAGAAGAAGAAGATAGGTGGCCATATTGGCCGTCTTGACTCGTGAACTCTGATTTTGAACAATTCCTTGTTCAATATTTGGAGGCTCAACTGAAAGTCCATTCTAGTGCAACTTGGTGGGTAGCACACCCAACAATTCAAAAAGTAGGACTATCATGTTCTTGGTTGGACGTTCCACACCTTCAACTTTGAGGACACTTTGGGAATTTTCATTATTTTCTTTGATTGATTTTAGATTTAGGATTTTATTTTGTAACTATGTCTTCTTGGTCACAACCTATCATTTTATTTACTTTGTAATATTTTATAGAGTTTGGAAAGACTCGGCATTCTTTTTTGGATATCTATCACAAATATATGTCTTGCATGACATGTCCCTACCCCTTTTTATAATTTATTTTATGTGTATATTCTATTTGGATCATTTTCCACTTGTTATAAGTTGGATATTTCTCATCCAACTTGCAACAAGCTATATCTCCCTTAGTTATTTTCCTAACTTAATTATTTTTATTTTGCAAAGGGAAATCAATTTGACCTTGAAGGAAACAATATTGCCACTAATTTGACTAGAGAAAATGGGTCAGTGAACTGATTTTGTTTTTGGGGATTTTTTAGTGACTATGGAGAAATTTATCTTCCTTCCCTTTCGTTAAATTTCATTCACTAGTCTATACAAGAAAAGTAGGCTCACTAATTTTTCTTTTTGGGATTTTTCAATGAATATGGAGGAACTTATCTCCCTTCCCTTTCTTTAACTTTCATTCACTATTCTATACAAGAAAAGTAGGCTCGCGTGAATGGAATTAGACAAATGATATATATGTTGTTTCAGTGGCATATGCAAAGCATGTGAAGCATGAAGGCAAATCCATTGAAACATGCACAATCCTAATAACCTAGATTAGTAAACCCCTCTCTTTTACCCCTATCTTTTATTTTTCAAAGCTTATCCTTGGAAATTATGTGGATCAAGTTAGCTCCTAACTCATCCACCCCCTTTGAGGTGGGATAATTAGTTTTTGTATTGAATTATTGTTAATTCATCGTAACCCCACATCGAGTCCCAAGGTAGTTAATTTTTTTGGTCATGTTGGTTTAATCTTGACTCGGTCATAGGGTACACAAGATAACCCTGATATGATCATTCATGGGCTTACCATTAGTGGTTTACAAGTCCATGTTATTGGGTAACTCGTGGTATTTTCCCATAGTATTTGATGTGATGAAGCCTATTCCAAGGCTTGAAGAACTCCATTGTAAAAGGCCTCAAGAAACCTAGTGTTTGGACAACTTGGATAAGGTCAATAAAGATGTATGTCTTGAGTGTTAGTTTTCCCAGTTAAGGGTGTCCATATTAAACATTAGCGTTATGTGTTTGTTGGTATTTCTATGTGCATGGATTTTGTGTTGTCTTTAATAATTATCACTCTAAGAATTAACATGTGGTATCAGAGAAAGTTTAGCCTGAACTCTCTCAACGAGAGTGTCTTGGGTATTTAAAAGATAATGGATCAAAGTACGGTAGACATGGACTCTCTAGAGAGGGTGTTCTGGTATTGATATCTGTTAAGAACCAACTATCAATATAGCATAGAAAAACCTCAGAATAAGTACTCAACACTTGAAAAAGAGAGAAATTCAGATATTAAGCCTCTTCGAGGGGGCAACCTCCTTATGCCCACATAAATGTACAATTAAAAGATGATTCCAAATGAAAATGTCTCCTTGGTATATATAGGAGACTAGGAGGTATAATTACAACTAATGGACTAAAGCCGACATAAATAAAATAACATTACTAATGTAATATGCCCCAATTAAGGGGTAATGAGCCATTGTTTAGGGCTTAACATGCCCCTCCCCTTGAGACAAGTGTTGTCCGCAATGCTTGAGTAACTCTGGATGCTTCTGTATAAAAGACTCATCTTCCCAAGTGGAATCTTCAGCTAGTAGTTTCCTCCATTTAATGAGATACTCTGAAATGGATCTATTCCTCAGCTAGCGAATTCTTGTGTCAGTGATGGCTTCAGGCTCCAATATGATTTTTCCTTCCTCGTCAAGTTCTAGAAATATAGTTTGAACTGGGATCTTGTCACCTATAACCTTCTTTAAGCATGAAACATGGAAAACTGGGTGTACTCGTGAAGATGCAGGCAACTCCAATTTGTATGTCATAGTACCAATATTTTTCAACACCTTATAAGGGCCATATTACTTTGGTGATAATTTATTATCCTTCTTGGCTTGCTTGAGGGAGGTCTGTTTGTATGGTTGTAGTCTTAAAAACACCCAATCTCCTACTTCAAAACTTCTTTCACTACGATGTTGATATGCTTGTTGTTTCAAGCGATTTTGTGCCATGGTTAGGTTGTCCTTTAATATTTGGAGAACTTGTTGTTGATGCTCGATGTGATCTTCCACTGCTTGAACCTTAGATTTTTCTTTTAGAGAAGAAGTGGTGGAAGGAGGGTGGTATCCATAGAGTGCCATAAATGGTGTCATTTTTGTTGTAGTATGAAAGGAAGTGTTATACCACTATTCTGCCAAGGGTAACCATTTGAACCATTGTGTTTATTTATCAGAGACAAAGCAACGAAGGTAGACTTCCAGACATTTGTTCACTATCTCGATTTGTCCATCAGATTGAGGATGATAGGATGAGCTATGAGCCAATTGAGTACCCAAACAAGAAAATAATTATGTCCAAAAATGTCCATTGAATATGGGATCTCTGTCACTTACAATAATCTTTGGGCTGTCATGTAGCTTATGAACTATCTACATGAATGTGGTGGAAACTATACTGGCTTTGAAGGGATGAGAGAGTGCACAAAAGTGTGTGTACTTGGTCAGTCTATCCACAATCACCATGATGAAACTCTTTCCTTTAGACTTCGGTAACCCTGTGATGAAATCCATGGAAACCTCCTCCCAGCACTAACTTGGGATGGTTAATGGTTGTAAAAGACCTAGGGTCTTAATTGTTTCCACCTTATTTTGTTGGCAAACCAAACATTCTGCCACAAACCTTTGAACATCAGTTTTAAGGCCATCCAAAAAAAATTGCTTCTTGACCCTATGGTAGGTTTTCAAAAATCCCGAGTGCCCTCCTACTGGAGAGGTGTGCAATTCCAATATTACCTTTTGTTTGAGTTGGGATTTATTACATAAATGTAAGCAATCTTGATACCATATTGAATCATTTTTCCATGTAAATGTATCTGATGCACTGGAATCCTGCTGCAACCATTGAATGAGAGTCCACACTTTTTCGTCATTCTTCCATTCATCCCTTGCTTCTATTATCTAATCAGGTTGGATGATCGAGATAGCACAGAGAAAGGCCTCAACATATTCATTCTTTCTTGAGAGTGCATCTGCCACAACATTTTGCTTCCCTTTTTTATAGACGATTTCAAAATCATAACCCAATATCTTGGTTAACCATTTTTGTTGTTCTTCTGAAGATAGTCTTTGTTCCAAGAAGTATTTAAGACTATCATGATCTGTTTTGACCTTGAAGTGCCTACCTATTAGGTACGGACACCATTTCTTCAATGCATGTAGTATTGCCATCATTTCCTTCTCATAAATGGGTTTGTGTAAGTCCTTTCCCTTGAGTGGTCGACTTTCAAAAGCCAAGGGCCTTCCTTCTTGCATTAGGACAGTACCAATTCCATTTCCCAAGGCATTACATTCCACAATAAAGTTTTTTGTGAAGTCTGGAGTGGTCAAGACAAGAGCTTTGCACATCACCTCTTTAAGTTGTTCAAAAGATTTAGTTGCCTCTGGAGTCCATGAAAATGCATCCTTCTTAGTTACTGTTGTTAAAGGTGTTGCTATTCTTCCATAGTGTCGAACAAACTTGTGGTAGTAACCTATCAAACCCAAAAATCCTCTAAGATTTTTCAATGTTTTGGGAATCGTCCAGTCCATCATGGCATTAATCTTGTTAGGGTCTACCTTGACACCCTCATGAGATACAATATGACCCAAATACTCTACCTCCTTCACTCTAAAGAAACATTTGGATGATTTGGCATATAGTTGTTGCTCCTTTAGTAGTTGTAGCACCTTCTCAACATGTCACACATGATCCTCCCAAGAATTTCTATAGATTAGTATATCATCAAAAAATACTAACACAAATTTTCAAAGAAAGGGCTTGAAAATGGAATTCATCAACCCTTGGAATGTGGAAGGTGCATTTGTAAGGCCAAAAAGCATGACCAAAAATTCATAATGGACTTCATGAGTTCGGAATGTTGTTTTTGGGATATCTTCTTCCTTCATTCTAATCTGGTGATACCCTTAATGGAGATCCAAATTTGTGAAATAGATTGCTCCATGTAGTTCATCTAACAATTCATCAATGACGGGAATTGAAAACTTATCTTTAAAAGTGATCTTGTTGAGCTTTCTATAATCTGGACACATATGCCATGAGCCATCTTTCTTGAATACCATTACCACCAGTGCAGAGTAAGAAATTTGGCTAGGTCTAATAATGTCAGCCTCTAACATTTCTTCAACCATGTGCTCAATTTCACTCTTCTGGGCATAAGGGTATCTGTATGGCTTGATGTTAGGAGGAACACTCCCAGGAATTAGGTGAATATCATGATCATGATTTCAAGTGGGTGGAAGACCTTTGGGAGTATCTTCAAATACTTTGGAATGCTTATCAATGATCCCTTGGAGATCTACAGGAATAGATGGCTTAGATGTTTGAACATCTAGTGAGCATAGATGTTCAATAACACCTTGATGCCCCTTTTTCAATAATTTTGTCAAGCCATTAGAGCTTATCACTTTACTGGGTTTCCCTATAATACCTCTTAACTCAATTTCTTTTCCTTCCAACAAAAATTTCATTAAAATTTCTTGAAAATTAAAAGCCATTGTTCCTAGTTGACATATTTTTACAGCTCCCGCCCGCGATAGGGTTGCAGGTCGCTACAGCGTGCCCTCGAGGCCCTGTGCCCCTCTGATTGGCTCATGACGCCCTACCACTCCATGGACACCCCTGGGGATCCAGATCCACCCCCGGAGGTTCTAGCTTTCAGGTCCATGATTTATGTCGGCCCTAAGCGCCCGCCCTCTGCAAGCTAACAGAAGTTTGTAAGGAAAATGGACTCAATCCCCTCGGTGGCCCTGCTGGAAGAAGAAACTTGAAAAGATGCCTTGAACCTGGCCGAGAGAGGTCTCATAAGCCAGTTTACGGGTCTCTGTCCATCCCCCAAATCGGTGGAGGAGTGGACTCAAAGGAACTGGAAGCCACTGATCAAAGAGGGAGTCAAAAGATTTTTTGTAGGAAAGGGTTTCTTCGTGTTTGTCTTCGAAAACCCAGATGACAAAGGATTAATCTTCATAAATGGGCCATATTTTATGGGACCTCAGGGTCTTTATCTAAACAAATGGTTGCCAGATTTTGACCCCACCCAAGACGTCCCCTCAGCTGCCCCGGTTTGGGTCAGGCTCCCTCACCTACCCCTCCATTGTTGGAACCATAAATCCCTTCAGATCATCGGTAATGCGCTGGGAAAATACATAGATCAAGCTGCAAGAAAGGACCAGTATTCCTGCGTCCATATCTGCGTCGAATTCGATTTAGAAGAGGGGCTCCCGGAAGCAATCAACCTCACCATAGCAGGGTGGACGCATGTCCAGGAGTTGGACTACGAACAACTACCTTTTAAATGCAGGCATTGCCATGGGTACGAACATTTTTCAAAGCATTGCAAGAAGAAAGTTGAGGAACAAGCAGACAATCAAAATGGGGATCAATGGACCCTAGTTCAGAAACATTTAAACATAAAAAAAGGTACAGGTAAAGGTCATATTATCGAAGGTCCTAGTAGATCCAGAATTGGACAAGAAACGGATGCAGCACCAAAAGGGACAGAAAGTGCTCAGAATAACCAAGCAAAACCAACCCAAGGGAATGAGGAACAGGCAGAAATACCATCTTCGAACGAAGAGGGAGGGGAATCAAATCAGATTGAATCCAATCAAGGCAGCCCCTCCAATCCTTCTTATGCATAAATTGCAAGGAAAAAACCAGTGGAAAGCTCAGGATCCTTAGAGGATGAAACCTATGAGCGACCTTCAAAAAAAGAGGGAAGGAAATCCCGTAAAGAAAAGGGGGAGGAGGAGGCAGAAAGGTACAAAACTCAAGGAAGTCAGTCTACAATAGAAATGTCTATTGGGCGAAACATCAGAACAAGACCTTCCAAGGAAGGTCCCAACCCCCCCCCCCCTCAAGTAAATAATGAACCTTGTCTCTTGGAACTGTAGAGGACTGGGGAACCCTTCCAAAATAGAAGCAGTCAAGGACCTTTTGAAAGCAGCTCCCTCAGACATTCTCATGCTCCAGGAGACCAAAATAGAAGGGCAACTCCTTCTAGAGATCAGTGGAACAAAGTGGAATAAAAGATCAGGCAAAGCAGTCAACTCAAGGGGTACTTCTGGAGGGCTGGCAACTCTTTGGACCGAAGACCTATTTCTTCTGAATAAGCATCATGAAACTCATCATTGGATATACACGGAACTGAAGCACAAAGCAAGTAAGTTTTCCATTTCTCTTTTTAACCTTTATGTACCTGTTTCCTACTCAGAAAAACGAGAATGTTGGAACTCTCTCTCGGCCTTTTTAGAGGATGCCTCTCCCAGCAATATCATCATAGTCGGGGATTTGAATATCGTAATGAAGGCAAAAGAAAAGAGGGGGGGCTCTAGCCTCAGAGATCCCATGTTGTCCAAGGTAGAGGAGATTACACAGTCATGGGACCTTTTAGACTTCAACCCCATCCAAGGTATGTATACCTGGTCCAACAATAGAGTGGGCTCTGACCATATTTCTGCCCGTTTAGATCGATTCCTGGTGCAAAGTGCTATAATGATTAACAACAAGATTATCATCACCAAAATTCTACCTAAACTCACCTCAAACCACAAGCCAATACAGCTTCTCCTGGAAGAAGAAGAAGACCTGGGTCCCATTCCTTTTCTATTCAACCCTTTATGGATTGAGAGAGAAGGATTTTTAGAGACAATAAAGACAGCATGGGCCAATTCCTTCTCTGGATCAGCAAGCTATGTATGGGAGAAAAAGTTGAAAGCCAAAAAAAAAGCTCTGAAGGACTGGATAAAGAAACCAGTCCCAACCCCCACTGAACACAGAAAAGAAGCAGTGCAGTCATTGCAGACTCTGCAAACAGATATGGAAAACAAAGACATCACTGCAGCGATGTTGGAGGAAGAAATTAAGGCGCAACGATCTACTTATCAATCTTTTCGAAGCGAAGAAGAATACTGGAGACTCAAATACAGAAGTCTCTGGCTGAAGGCAAGGGACAGGAACACCTCTTATTTCCATCGTCAATATAGAGCGAGATTATCCAGGAACCATATAGCAGAAATAAAAACGGTAGATGGCCAAGTCTGCAAAGGTTTCAACCAAGTCAAAGTTGTTGTAGAGTCTCATTTCAGGAATCTGTATAGAGAAGATATCCAAAGTAATGACGAGGAATCTGTCGACCTCCTCTCTAATATTCCTTCCCTAATCAGCTCTGAAGACAATGTATCTCTCTGTAGACTAGCCACTGAGGAAGAAATCATCAAATTAATCTGGTCCATGGAGGCAGATAAGGCACCTGGGCCTGATGGATTCACAATCCACTTTTACAAATTTTGCTGGCATGTGATCAAGGACGACCTTTAGAAAATGATAAATGGGTTCTTGAAAAAAGCCAAGGTAGGAGGAGGAACCAACTCCACGTACCTCGCACTACTACCCAAAGAATCCAACCCGGAAACATTTGCAAGATTTAAGCCCATATCATTGTGTAACGCATCCTATAAGATCCTGGCTAAACTTCTGGCAAACCGGATCAAGCCGCTTCTAAAAAAACTGATCTCCAGCCCTCAAGCCGGCTTTGTGGAAGGAAGGCATATACTGGACAATGTAATCCAAGTCTAGGAGATAATACACTCAAGTATTCAGAGGAAAGAGAAGGGTATGCTCATTAAACTGGATATGGCGAACACGTTTGACAAAGTCAACTGCACCTTCCTGTGCAAGGTTCTCCTCGCCTTCGGCTTCTCATCTCACTTCGTTCAGCTAATCAGAGCCTGCACTGAAAATCCGTGGATAGCCCCATTAGTCAATGGTCGCCCAACAAACTTCTTCCAAGCTTAGAGAGGCATCAGGCAGGGATGCCCTCTCTCGCCTTTCCTGTATATATTAATGGCGGATTCCCTGAGTCGCAAACTCACTGCTGAAAGGTTAGATGGAAACATCCCAAGCCTCAAATATTCAAACGGAGTAGATCCTATGAACCACGTGCTCTTTGCTGATGATTCCCTGCTTCTCGGGGGAGCCTCCAATAGAATAGCCAAAGCCATCGACTCAGTCATCAAAACTTATTGCAAAATCTCGGGAGCGTTAGTAAACGAAAGCAAAAGTGAAGTCTACAGTTGGAATATCGATCAGTCTGATATCACAGGTATCACCTCCATCCTCGGGTTCAAAGGCCACGCAACCTGGGACAGATTTAAGTACCTCGGGCTCCCCATCATTTCAGGTGTAAATAAAAGATCGCTTTGGAGCAACATTATCTCAAAAATTAAATCCAAAATCTCTGCGTGGGGAGGCTACTGGCTGTCTAAGGGAGGTAAAGTCATATTAATCAAATATGTGTTGTCTTCGCTCCCAATTTACCAGGCTGCCTTTCTTCTCGCGCCTTGATCAGTGATGGAGAAGATCTCAAAGCTTCTTTGATATTTCTTATGGCAGGGAGGGAAGGGCAATGAAAATAAGATTCATTTGGTGAATTGGGAAATAGTTAAAAAACCCCAAGGCAGAGGGAGGGCTGCAAATCAGGGACCCCATACTAGTTAATTTAACGCTAGGAGGAAAGATTCTATGGAATCTGATCAATGAGCCTGCACATCCAGTTAGTGTCACCCTGCGGGCAAAATACGAAGTCAATAAATCTCTTAGCAACCTACAAAGTGACAGCCCAGTAAACTGCACGCAGATCTGGAAATTGTGTTGCAAAAGTAGCAATTTCTTCAAAAAATTGGCCTATAGAATGCCTGGAAATGGTAAATGTATGCTTATGTGGCAGGACATCATCATGGGGAAAGAACCCCTGGTAGAAAACGCGGACATAGCAGAACTCAGAGCCTGTCTAGAAAGAGCAAGAGTTAACAACTTATATGATCTCTCAAAATGGGATCAGCGTGGAGAGTGGGCAGGATGGGATTTCCACGGAATTCCAGCCTGTTTAGCTCTACAACAAACCATTCTAGAAGATCTGTTGGAGGATGCTGCCCCTGTCAATAGGTCCATGAAATACAGATGGGGATGGGGAAAGACAGGTATATACACCACAGCAGAAGGATAAATCTCATTGCAGGCTTCAAGAAACAATAGTCAAACTCTGGCTTTCTGGAAAAACATTTGGGAACCGCTAGCCATACCAAAAGTTAACTTCTTCTTCTGGACCCTGGTGCACAATAAGCTTCTAACAGGAGATAATCTGGAAAAAAGGAACATAGCGGGGCCACATAGGTGTGTGTTATGCAGCAATAATTCTGAAATAGCCCAACATCTTTTCATGGATTGCAATTTTGCCAAAGAGGTCTGGGGCCTCATGCTATAGGACTTTTAGATTACAATCCCACCTCAGAATTCTGTTGCAGAACTCTTTGCCTCCTGGAGTCATATCTATCCTCAGCAAATTCCCCCCAACTCATTCTGGCACAAAATCTGGACAGCCATCCCCAAATACGTATGTTGGCAGATTTGGCTGGCATGTAATCAACAGATTTTTAAAGAGGTGCGACTCTCCCCATTGCAAGTAGCTGCAAAAGCCAAATATTCCCTCCTGGAAGCTGCCCAACAATAGTATTTTAAAGAGGCTCACCCATTATAGCCAGAGGAAAAGAGGTGGCTAAGCCCTCTTGTGCCTTATTCGAGTAAGCAACTGCTACCCCCACAATCAATCAAACTAGATTGGCGTATAAGAGATGATGATGAAAAATTTCAGACTTGGTGGTGGACTAAGAAAATAACCACAATTTTCTTTGATGGGGCTTCCAAAGGAAACCTCGGTGCAGCTGGCGTTGGGGGGGTCATCTACTCCCCAAATGGGACCACAAGAGATTGCTTTTGTTGGGGATTAGGTCAGAAATCCAACAACCAAGTTGAGTTGCTAGGGATTATCAAAGCTTGTCTTATAGCCAGAGGAAAAGGCATCAAATACCTTCAAGTCTTTGGAGACTCGAAGATAATAATAAAAAAACTTAAACACGAAGGCACGGTTCAGCAACGCAAGCCTTAACAAAACCTTGGACAGATTGAAGAGAGTCCTCCTAGACTTCAATTCGTGCAAGTTTTATCATATTCTAAGAATGTCAAACAGTGAAGCTGATCAGTTGGCGAACAAAGGCAGCTCACTTATGAAAGGACTGTTAATTGTAAGCAATGAAAGCTTCATCCAAATCCCCTGAGAATGTTGTAAATCATAAGTAGAGGCAGCTAGAAGTCAGCATTGTAATAGGGTCGCTTCGGCAAAGACCCATTTTCTTTCAGTTAATAAATCCTATATCCGTTACAATTAAAAAAAAAAAAAAAAACACTGTTCCTAATGATTGCAACCATTGGATTCCTAGTACAACATCAGCACCACCCGTGGATATAGTAATCATTGGAATATTCATTACATATTCCCCAAAGTAAGATTGATATTATTGCATTTTCCTGAGCAATTGATAGTTCCTCCATCTGCAATCATTACTTGAAACTCTGGCGCTAGATATACAAATTAATTGAGAGCTTTGGCTAATTTATAGTGAATGAAATTATGAGTACTTCCAGAATCAATTAGGACTATTGCCCTTTTATTTTTTATATATCCTTCGATCTTGAGGGTTTGAGGAGTGCTAATTCCAGCCAATGCATTACACGATATTGTGGGAGTCAACTCTTTAGATGAAATTGCTTCTACGTTTTCATCTTGAGATGGTTCGTGTTCTTCTTCTTCTTCTTCTTCCTCTTCACAATATATGTAGAATAATTTCTTCTCACCACACTTATGTCCCTTATTGTACTTGCTGACACAATTAAAGCATAAACCTTTTTCTTTTCTTTCCTCCAATTCTTTAGGTGTCAACCTTGTAGGTTGAGGTGTTTTAGAAGAAGGAGCATTATTCTCTCTATAGATGTTAAGATTGGTCCTTCTAATATCCATATCCATATTTTTACTTTCAACATTTCTTGCCACCCTAAATGCATTTTCCAATGATTTGGGTTCCCAAAGGAAAACCTCATGTTGAATGTTATCCTTTAAATTTTCTATGAATACATCAATCATGTGCTCATCTAGAATATATGTTACCTGTATATTCAATCTTTGGAAGTTCTCAATGTGCTCTGTAACTGAATCCTTTTGCTTGAGATTTATCATTGTCTAAAGAAGGTATTGCTCCTTGTATCCTCATAGTGTGCTATCATTTCTTCCGTGAAAATTGTCCAAGTGACGAGTGATTTGTGAGAAAAAATCCATCGATACCATACAAATTGATTGGGTTCTAAATATAAATAAGCAATTCGTACATTTTGTGTATGTGGCACATTATGTAGATCAAAGAATTGCTCCATCTGAAGTATCCATGTGATTGGGTCCTTGCCATCAAACTTCCTCATTTCGATCTTAGGAACATGGTTTGTCTTCAACCCAAAGTTGGAGTTTCTCCATTCTTGATTCACCTTCCTTGTGTCCTCATCATGAATTTCATAGGATGCATTTTCACTTTCAGGTGTCCTTTCTATTACGAAATTTTTCAATCCTTCCATGATCTCCCCTTTTAAACCCTCCATCATCTCTTGTAGTTCATATGTTGTTATTGTCTTCTTTTGTAAATCATTTATGTCCCTACGCATTTCTTCACCTTCATCAAGATTCCATTTAGGATCGTCTGGAGGCTTATTTGGTGTAGAAGTTCCCTTTTTGGGTGGCATGTTGGCCAAGTATCACTTTTGGACCTTGATTTTGAGGTGGTTCTGGTAGACAATCTTTCTTCTGCTTTATCTCCAAAGTTTTGGCCCTTCTGGGTATGAAACTTTCTTTTTTGTAGTTCTCTAATATTTTGTCTCTACAATGCCACACGTCTTATCAAAATTGGATGTGCCAAGTGGAATTTACGGTAACTTCCCCACAACTTGCTGATTTTTGGCCTTTCCAGGAGATCTCACTTGTATAGCATGCCTCGCACAAAATAATTGATATAAAATTCTGAAAATTGTACCAAAAATACTACAGACTGTCCACTATCCAATGCAACTGGTGTCACTCAATTTGGATACTCTAGAAAGAATTTATTATTGTTTTACCTGGAACCCCTTCTTGAGACTAGTCAATAGGACTAGTCAGATACCCTATATTCCACAGGGTGTATCTACAAATGTAAGATGACCCATAATCTTAACTTTTTACCAAAGCTACCTTACTAATTTCAGTGAATATCCTTACATAAAAAAATTTATTGCGAAAATTCCACAATGACTCAGCTCAGGATGATTCCAGAACCCTATCTTGCACAGGATGTATCTCTGAAAGTATAAGGCCTCGGGAGCTTAAATTTTAACCCAACGTACCTTGATCTATCTACTAAATATGCTCCAAGTCGTTCCTTCTGAAACGTTGTAGAAAAAAATTTATAGTGAAAATACCAAGGTGTCTCAGATGTAGCAGTGAAACCCCAAGACCTTGAGCTATGATACCATATGTTAAGAACCACCTATCAATATAACATAGAAAAACCTTAGAATAAGTACTCAACGCCTTGAAAAAGAGAGAAATTCAAATAATAAGCCTCTTTGAGGGGGCAACCTCCTTATGCCCACATAAATGTAAAATTACAAGATGATTCCAAATGAAAATGTCTCCTTGGTATATATAGGAGACTAGGAAGTATAATTACAACTAATGGACTAAAGACGACATAAATAAAATAACATTACTAATGTAATATTCCCTAATTAAGGGGTAATGAGCCATTATTTAGGGCTTAACAATATCCATCAAGAAACAGAATGATGTGTGGCAATTTTGTGGTTGTATTACGAAGATTTCATATGGAGTATTAGTGGAATTAAAAATATGTAGAGTGGAAGAAGAAGAAGAAGTATTCAGTTAAGGAGTGATTGATTTGGTTCTTTATATTTGGAACATGAGGGATGTTGATAAAGAAGAAGGTAGATCATTTTTGCATCATTTTCTTGGGCATATAGTGTAAATAATGTTATGGAGTTGTATTTTATCACATGTAAATGTGCATATGGTTGTAATACCTATTTAAGCATGCATGCCCCTAGTTTGATGGTTCATCAGTAAAGTTTAGACATATGCCTAGGTGATGGCGAGGTGTGTTGCATTCCTAGAAACTCGGTAAATAAACATTGATGGGGGTAGGTGAATATCCCAAGTTAAGTTTAAAGGGGGAATGTTGGGTTAATATTGACTCAATCATAAGGTAGACAAGAATACCTTGATACAATCATTCATGGGTTTATCGTTGGTGGTTTATGAGCCATGGTATTGGATAAACCATGGTATTTGATGTGATAAATCTTATTTAAAGGCTTGAATAACTCCATTTTAAAATGCTTCAGGCAACCTGATGCTTGGATAAGGTCAATAAAGATATATGTATTGATTGTTGGTTTTCCTAAAGGTTTCCATAGTAAACATTGGCTTTATGTGCTTGTTGGTATTTCTATGTGCATGGATTTTGTGTTGTCTTTAATATTTATCTCTCCATGAATTAATAGGTTCCTCATGGGTTTCATTTACTCTCCCTTAGGGAATATCGTCCCCTCCCCCTTTTTCTTTTCCTTTCATGGTAGAAGTATCCTCCCCATTGTTATCACCTAAAATTTGTTCACTTAGATCAAGTTACTTAGGTTTACCAAAATACACCACATACACTATGACTCCCACTCATTTTACCCGTTCTACATCATTTTACATCATTGTGACCTGTTATCACCCCATAAATTATGGGAATCAACTGATGAATTGGATATTATCTGTATCTAGTGTCTTTATTGACAAATGATTTTTCATTCCACAGCCTACTACCCTCAGGGGAATGGGTTGGCGGAGTCTTCAAACAAAACTTTGGTAAATATCATCATGAAAACATTGCAGGAAAACAAAAAATCATGGCACGATAAATTGGTATTTGCTTTATGGGAAGATAGATTGACCACCAAAAGGTCAATTGGCATGTCACCTTACCAGCTCGTCTATGGTACAGAGGCATTTTTCCCTACTTCTCTAGGAGTCCCTGTCATGAAATTACTTCAAGAGGTGCAAGATGAGCCAAATGACTCACAGAGAAGAATCAACCAGATGATTCATTTGCAACAGACTAGAGAAGAAGTTTTCAACAAAACACAGGTCATCCAAGAAAACATCAAGAAGATCTTTGACAAACGAACCAAGGAAGATGATTTCGAGCTGGGAGATATGGTGTTGAGATGGGATGCCAGGAATGAGGACAAGGGAAAGCATGGGAAATTTGACAACCTATGGACAGGTCCTTACATGATCCAAGCTTTCAAAGGAAACAATGCTTTCTTGCTAAACAACGTCGATGGGTCAGATCTGCCGGGAGCACCTGTGAATGGCAGAATGCTGAAACATTATGTCCCACCTCAGTAAAAGATTTGAAGAACTCTCTCTCCATTGTACATACCAGTTTAATTTTCATTTTTTCACTTGCATTTTCCGAGTGGGAAACATTAGTCAGTCGGTTGAAGCCCGAAGAGAAGGCCCTAAGCTGCTAACCATCATTTTTCCAAGTTTTGAGAATAAGACCAATGAAGGCTACTAGGCAGATATGTTTAGAATGACAGGAACCAGGATTCTTGGCACTTAACAGGGCAAGTACCATCCCCAGGTGGAGCCGCTGTTATCACCCCATAAATTATGGGAATCAACTGATGACTTGGATATTATCTGTATCTAGTGTCTTTA
>ML783603.1:253881-279843 GCA_009831015.1 Picea engelmannii | reverse complement strand
TAAAATTCCATTTTTTATTAAAAACATTACAAAATGGTTTTCATCATCTAAGCTTACCTACTTACAACGTAGTGCTTATAACTAAAAGTCACCTACTTTGGTTTTAGTTAGAGTTGGAAGCTTTCTTCATTAAAACTTTGCTTGATTTTAGGTAGAGTTGGATGTGTTGGCATTGACAATTTGGCAAAATTAAGGAAGAAGTTGAAGTTATTTCTTTTATTGATCATCCACGCTGGTAAACTACTATAATCTAATTCGACTACGGATTAAGAGACCACTCACTCCGACCTAATAACATGGAATAAAGGTTTTGATGACATTTTCACGGAAAAAAGTGTTTTGTCATTTTAAAATTTGAAGTAAAATTTAGTATTTCAAATATTTTATGAATTGTTTTTGAAAAGGAAATAATTTTTTTCCTTAAATTTGGTAAAGATTTTAATGAAATTGCAAATATTAATATTGTAATTAAGTAAATATTTAAAAATGTTGAATTTTTTTTATAATAAAAATAATCATATTAATAATTTAAAGTTATAATATTAAAAGAAATTATAACCAAAATTATATTAAAGAAAATTTAACTAAAATTATATATTTATTGATGCAGAAGCATCGCCAACTCATCAAGCGAGCCTGCACGTCAAACGGAGATTAGCTGGATAAACAAACCCAAATTTTTGAAATGCTTTGGGATTGTAGCACAAGACTTTAATGAAGCCATTTATGAAGGCGCATTTGTATATTGTATTGGACCTTGAGCCTTTAAGCTCTCGTCCTTTGGTAGATAGGAGGCATTTAATAGATTTGATGCTGGTAGCTAGGATGTTTAAGTCTAGATTTGATAGTTTAGAGTCCAGGAGGGAAAACGGATATAGACACCCTCATTGTATCATTGTAACATTATCAAGCATTCAGGAAAAGAGAAGAGCAACTAGAGAATGTTGTATGAAGAACACCCATGTACAGGCATTTGAATTAATAGAAGGAAGCTTTGATTCAATCTCATGGTTTGTGTTATTTTCTCTGTGTATTGATGTTATGCTCAGGAATGTTTGCTCTCTTATTATGCATTTGCTTTGTATATGTTGTGCATGTGATTTCATGGTTTAAACTGAAGTTTGAAAGAGAATGAGTTTCAATTGTTTCTCTATCTGAGCCAGGAGATTCCTGCAAGGTGTGCAGTTGAATTCATCCGCAAGGAGTGCGTTGATGAAGGCTTAGTAGTTTAACTTTTGTTCTCATTCACCCAGAAGTGGAAGTGGGTTATTGAAGCCGTGCAAGGAGTGCGCAGGCTAAGGAGAGCCTCAGTCGTGAAACTGAGCGAAGTATTGAAGGACTGCTGCTACGAGCATACGCAGAGCCAAGGAAGCTCGAACAGTTGAAGTGTTCGCAGGCTTGCCGCAAGGAGTGTGTGCAAAGAACCTCATTGAGGTTGAAGTAATTTAGCAAAGCTCAGGAAGGATAGGCCTCTGAGTCGTTGAAGATCAGCGTAGACAAGTGTGACTTGAAGTTGCAAGAAACGTCGCAGGTTGACGAAGCGGCGAAGGAATCTCGTGGAGAGATACTCTTTTCTTCACTTCGTGGATTCCACAAGGAAGAATGGACGGTCGGAATCTTCTGAAGAGATTTCACGAAATTCCGAGGATCGTCAGATCTTGCGGAGGTGCAAGGAGGTTGCAGAGAGAAGGTCCAAAGAGTTTGAAGCTCAGGAGGGACAGGGTCGTCGATTCAGAGTCATAGGAGCCTCAGATCTACACGTGGTATCGTGTATCGGAGACTCGCGAGTTGAAGCCCCAAAATTTGTGTAGCAAGAATAGCGATATCGCGAGATGCGATAAGATCAGAGCCATTCGTTGTGGAGGACGCGTGTAAGGAGATTCTCTCATCACGGAGACTCGGACATTGGAGGACCGGAAGGGAAGTCCTTCAGCTTCGTGAGTAGTGAAGTGGTGAGAAGGCTAAGAGCCATCCATATGAGAAGGACAGGTGGCAGAGATCGAGAGATCTCGCGAACTCGGGTGTTCGCAGAGTGAAGGCCCAAGTATTGGGTATTCAAAGTTGAGAGGCGCAAGGACGCGAGGCGCGAGAAGAAGGACAGCCGTTGGATCTGGATCACAGGAGGACCGTTGGATTTGCGTGAGGGATCGTGTCTCGGGACCTCGCAAGAAAATGCCCAAGCATTTGGCCACGGGGATCGCGAGATTGCGAGAAGCGAGGTTCCGACTGTTGGAGGACAGGTGGCCATAACAAAGCAGCGAGTGGAGTACAGGTGGCACGAAGCCCTCGGGACCTCGCCGCGAGAAGTCCCGAAGTATTGGCAGTAGGATTCGCGAGTCATGAAGTGTCGAGGAGCCGAGGTTCGTGTGGACGCGTGGCAGATCATAAGGTGGGACCCGCATGGTCGAAGGGTGGACACGCGTTGCCTGGAGACAGGAGTCAGTGCTCCGTTGAATTCTCGCAACTTGGGGACTCACGGAATAGAAGGGTGAAAGCCCGACGTTTCAACTCGTGAGGTTGCGAGGTTGTGAGTAGTGAAATCCGACGAGGGAGGAGTCAACTCGGAGTTGACCTATCGCGTCTCGGAGGATCGCAACGGGAGGCACAAGAGTTCGGCTCACCAACTCACGAGGTCACGAGGTTGTGAGAGGTGCTAACATTTAGCCTAGCCCACGGTTGCATGTGGTGAGGGCATTTGTAAAGGAAGGAACTATACCCGTATCGCCAAATCGGGTATCGCGAGATTTGAAAGGAAGAGTTGGAGGTTTTAAGTTCCGAACTCGTGAGATAGCGAGATTTAGCTGATCTCCTGGTGGTAAAGGGGAGACCTCGGAGAAAGATTGTTGTGGGTGCAGATTTCCCGATAGGGAAATAGAAGAACCTTCGAGTTCTTCGGGCCGGAAGAAGAAGGTCCTGTGAGGGCGGACGTGCCCTGGGTGGCGCATTTGCGTCAGAGTGGTATCAGAGCAGATTTCTTGTCTGTATATTTCAGGCAAGAGGAGCGAGGAAGGAAAGAAGCACTCTGATACACATAGAGTGGTATCAGAGCGAGAAAATTTCTCTGTTTTCTGTAGCAGAGAAGAAAAGAAGATTTCACCATGCCGCCAAGGAGAGAAAGACAATCACCCGATCCAGAGGATAGGGGAAACCAGAGAGGCAGAGGGAGACAAGCACAGAATCCAGATATGGAGAGGTAGATACGTGATCTCTGAGCGAGATTAGAAGATATGGAAGCAGCGCAGAGACGCACAGTAAATGCTGGAGATCTGAGCGACTCTGGAGGCGAAGTTGAAGCCGAACAACAAGGAGAAGTTGCAGCCGAAGATGCAGCCAATGAGCGATTAATTAAAGCTATCGCCCAGATGAGTTCAAAGACAAAGATGGACATTCCATCTTATGAAGGGAGTCTGGATGCAGAAGAGCTTCTAGATTGGATTAGAGCTCTTGACACCTACTTTGATTATGAGGATATCGAAGAGGATAAGAAGGTCAGGCATGCTGTCACAAAATTGAAGGGACACGTAGCATTATGGTGGGATGAGATTCAAGCAGATAGACGTTCCAAAGGAAAGCAAAAGATCAAAAGTTGGGATCGAATGATTGCAAAGATGAAGGCAAAATTCATCCCAAGGGATTATCAAATCACACTATTCAAGAGAATGCAGAACCTGAGACAGAAGTTGATGACAGTAAAGGAGTATACCGAGGAATTCTACAAGCTAAATATCAGAGCAGGTCATCAGGAGAGAGATGATGAAAAAGTTGCCAGGTATATGAATGGCTTGAGATACGATATCCAGGATGAGATAAGTATGACAACCATCAGAACGGTGGAGGATGCGTATCAAATGGCATTGAAAGCTGAAGAAAAGCTAAGTCGTAAGCCAGCACAGCGAGGCAGAGGTAGGAGCCAGCCAAAAGGTAAGTCAGTTGCCCAAGAAAGGTTCCATAAATCCAAGGACAATTGGAAGAAACCTCAGACGAGAACATGAAGAGGTGGAAGTTCACAACAAGGCCAGCACACTGAACAACGAAGGCAGCAGACAGAACAGAGCATAGGATACGCTGATAATAACACATTTCCTCGTACCAGAGGTAGAGGAAGAGGCAGAGGTGGAGTCATCACATGCTTCACGTGTGGAAAGAATGGACACAAGGAAGTTGATTGTCCAGATAGGAAGAAGGATGGAGGAGAAGCTCACATCGCCGAGGCACAGAGGTGAAATGCTGAAGCAAAAGACGCAGAAGACGGAAGGTCATTGATGATGCGTAAGGTTCTCTTAACACCCGAGAAGGAGGTGGAGGACACAGCTCAAAGAAACAAACTTTTCAGAACCACATGCAAGACCAAAGACAGGAAGTGCAAGGTTATCGTGGATAGCGGTAGCACTGATAATCTCGTTTCAACCGAGATGGTAGAAAAGCTGGAGTTGGAAACAACTGATCATCCAAGTCCATACAAAGTTTCATGGCTACAGAAGGGGCATCAGGTAAGTGTCACTAAACAGTGCTTAGTTGACATCAAGATAGGAGGATACAATGATAAAATACTCTGTGATGTTATTCCTATGGATGTATGTCATTTATTGCTAGGCAGACCATGGCAATATGACAGGAACATAATTCATGATGGGAAGATGAATACGTATACTTTGGAGAAGAATGGAAGAACACATATGCTACTTCCAATTAAAGATAAAGAAGTAAAACCAGAACCGAGAAATACTGTACTTCTCATGAGTGGGAAGGAACTTCTGGCCGAAGTAAAGAAGAAGGAAGATCCACAATTCTTTGTGGTCAGGAAACCAAAAGTTGTTTTGACCAGCACGAGAGTGGATGATTTGCCGGAGGAAATTCAGGAACTGCTGGAAGAGTTCGTTGACATTGTGGTAGACGAATTACCTCATTCGTTGTCGCCGATGAGGAGTGTGAGTCATCATATAGACCTCATACCAGGAGCCAGTTTGCCAAACAAAGCCGCGTATAGGTTGACGCCGCAGTAAAATGAAGAAGTTAAAAGACAGGTACAGGAACTGTTGGATAAAGGACTGATCAGGGAAAGTTTAAGTCTGTGTGTCGTTCCAACGGTATTGAGTCCGAAGAAAGATGGAGGTTGGAGAATGTGTACAGATTCCAGAACCATTAACAAGATAACCATCAGGTACAGGTTTTCATTGCCACGGATGGATGACTTGATGGATTGTTTAAGTGGAGCCAAATTTTTTTCAAAGGTTGATTTGAAAAGCGGATACCATCAGATTTGCATGAGGGAAGGCGATGAATGGAAGACAACCTTCAAAATCAACGAAGGGTTGTATGAATGGCTAGTCATGTCGTTTGGCTTGACGAATGCACCGAGTACCTTCATGAGGTTAATGAATGAAGTGCTGAAGGAATTCATTGGTAAGTTTGTCATTGTTTATTTAGATGACATATTGATTTTCAGCAAAACAAAAGAAGAACATCTGAAGCATTTAGCTGCAGTAATGAAGAAGCTACAGCAAGAGAAGTTGTTGATCAACATGAGGAAATCTTCATTTATGAAGACATAACTCATTTACTTGGGATTTTTCATATCGGCGAATGAATTGAAGATGGATCCAAGTAAAGTGGAGGTAATTAAAAATTGGCCATCACCGAGAAATATTTTTGAGGTGAGAAGTTTTCATGGACTAGCTAGTTTCTACCGAAAATTCATCAGGAATTTCAGTGGAATTAGCGCAGCAATGATGGATACTGTCAAGAAAAGTCATAAATCTTTTCATTGGACTGAAGAGGCAGAGAAGATTTTCAATCTGTTGAAGCGAAAGATCACAGAACAGCCGGTTTTGGTGTTGCCGGATTTTACAAAGGTGTTCCAGGTGAAATGTGATGCAAGTGGCTTTGCCATAGGAGCGGTTTTGAGCCAGGAGGACAGATCAATTGCATATTTCAGCGAGAAGTTGGATGAGGCAAAAGTGAAGTACTCCATGTATGATAAAGAATTTTATGCTATCATACAGGCGTTGAAGAAATGGAGACATTACTTGATCCCGAAAGAATTTGTTCTGTATAGTGATAATCATGCATTGCAGTTTGTGACTCAACAGGAGAAGTTGAATCAAAAACATGCTAAATGGGTAGAGTATATGCAGAATTTTACATTTGTAATTAAACACATTTCAGGTACTGCTAACAAAGTGGCTGATGCTTTGAGCAGGAAGTGTTTGTTGCTGCAGGAGTTCCGAGTCAAAACGTTGGGTTTTGAAAATCTTAGGAACATGTATACAGGTGATGCAGATTTTGCAGAGGCATATGAGGCGACTGAGAATCCAATTCTCAGAGACAGAAGCCCTTGGATAGATTATATGATCCAGGGGGGATTGCTGTTCAGAGGCAATCAACTGTGTATTCTGAATTGCTCCATGAGGGAGAATCTGCTAAAAGAGAAGCACAGTGGTGGATTAGTAGGGCATTTTGGCCACGACAAGACATTTGCAAAGTTGAGCGAAGCATACTTTTGGCCAGGAATGCGGTCGGAAGTCAAGAAGTTTGTTGACAGATGTAGAATTTGCCAGCATTCAAAGGGCAGGAAGCAGAATGCAGGATTCTACCAATCATTACCCATACCCGAGAAGCCATGGGATGAAATCAGCATGGATTTCGTATTGGGATTGCCTAGGACGCAAAGAGGACATTTGATCTTTGTGGTGGTTGACAGGTTTTCCAAAATGGCACATTTTATCCCATGTAAGAAGACCAGTGATGCGACTCATATCGCAAATTTGTTTTTCAAGGAGATCGTTAGACTTCATGGTTTACCCAGAAGTATAGTATCGGACAGGGATACGAAATTCATTGGGCATTTCTGGAGGACACTCTGGAAGAAGATGGGAACTAACTTGATGTTTAGTTATGCCTATCATCTTTAGACGGATGGGCAAACAGAAGTGGTAAATAGAAGTCTGGGAGACTTATTAAGAAGCTTGGTGACAGAGCACCACAGCAGCTGGGATAATGTGTTGCCACAGGCAGAGTTTGCATACAACGACTCAGTGAATAGGAGCACAGGAAAAATTCCATTTGAGATTGTATACGACAGGCAGGCAAGAGGAGTATCTGAACTGAGGGATTCAGAGCAGATAATGACTAAGAGCGCAAGTGCTAAAGAGTTCACAGAGGCAATGGAAGATCTTCACAGCAAGGTGAAGGAGCGATTGCTGCAATCAAACCAGGAATATAAGCGCAGAGTGGATCAACATTGGAGACAACTTCAGTTCGAAGTTGGTGATCTAGTTCTGGCACATCTAAGGAAGGAAAGGTTCCCAAGGGGAACATACAACAAACTGAAAATGAAGAAAATTGGGCCATGCAGAGTCCTAAAGAAATTGGGAGAAAATGCTTATGAGATTGAGTTGCCGGATGAGATCGAAATATCTCCGACATTCAATGTCTCAGACTTATATCCATATAAAGCTGAGGAAGCAGGAGCTAGAAGTGATGAACAACCAGAAATCCAGTGGCAGAAGCAGATGTCGATCGCAGAAAAGCCACAGATGGAGCGTATACTTGACAAGAGAGTTAGCAAAAGGACCAGGTGGAAGAAATACTTCGAGTATCTGGTCAAATGGAAAAACCATCCAGTGGAAGATGCCAGATGGGAGACTGAAGCAGTGATTCAAAAGCATGGACAGACCGTGCAGGAGCTCATGGACAGGATCCCATGAAAGTTTTCAAGCCGAGGAGTATGATGCAGGAGCATCGCCAACTCATCAAGCGAGCCAACACATCAAGCGGAGATTAGCTGGATAAACAAACCCAAATTTTTGAAATGCTTTGGGATTGTAGCGCAAGACTTTAATGAAGCCATTTATGAAGGCGCATTTGTATATTGTATTGGACCTTGAGCCTTTAAGCTCTCGTCCTTTGGTAGATAGGAGGCATTTAATAGATTTGATGCTGGTAGCTAGGATGTTTAAGTCTAGATTTGATAGTTTAGAGTCCAGGAGGGAAAACGGATATAGACACCCTCATTGTATCATTGTAACATTATCAAGCATTCAGGAAAAGAGAAGAGCAACTAGAGAATGTTGTATGAAGAACACCCATGTACAGGCATTTGAATTAATAGAAGGAAGCTTTGATTCAATCTCATGGTTTGTGTTATTTTCTCTGTGTATTGATGTTATGCTCAGGAATGTTTGCTCTCTTATTATGCATTTGCTTTGTATATGTTGTGCATGTGATTTCATGGTTTAAACTGAAGTCTAAAAGAGAATGAGTTTCAATTGTTTCTCTATCTGAGCCAGGAGATTTCTGCAAGGTGTGCAGTTGAATTCATCCGCAAGGAGTGCATTGATGAAGGCTCAGTAGTTTAAATTTTGTTCTCATTCACCCAGAAGTGGAAGTGGGTTGTTGAAGCTGTGCAAGGAGTGCGTAGGCTAAGGAGAGCCTCAGTCGTGAAACTGAGCGAAGTATTGAAGGATTGCTGCTACAGGCATACACAGAGCCAAGGAAGCTCGAACAGTTGAAGTGTTCGCGGACTTGCCGCAAGGAGTGCGTGCAGAGAACCTCGTTGAGGTTGAAGTAATTTAGCAAAGCTCAGGAAGGATAGGCCTCTGAGTCGCTGAAGATCAGCGTAGACAAGTGTGACTTGAAGTTGCAAGAAACGTCGCAGGTTGATGAAGCGGCGAAGGAATCTCGTGGAGAGATACTCTTTTCTTCACTTCGTGGATTCCACAAGGAAGAACGGACGGTCGGAATCTTCTGAAGAGATTTTGTGAAATTATGAGGATCGTCAGATCTTGCGGAGGTGCAAGGAGGTTGCGGAGAGAAGGTCCGAAGAGTTTGAAGCTCAGGAGGGACAGGGTCGTCGATTCAGAGTCATAGGAGCCTTAGATCTACACGTGGTATCATGTATCGGAGACTCGCGAGTTGAAGCCCCAAAAGTTGTGTAGCAAGAACAACGATATCGCGAGACGCGATAAGATCAGAGTCGTTCGTTGTGGAGGACGTGTGTAAGGAGATTCTCTCATCTCGGAGACTCGGACATTGGAGGACCGGAAGAGAAGTCCTTCAGCTTCGCGAGTAGCGAAGTGGCGAGAAGGCTAAGATCCATCCATCTAAGAAGGACAGGTGGCAGAGATCAAGAGATCTCGTGAACTCGGGAGTTCGCAAAGTGAAGGCCCAAGTATTGGGTATTCAAAGTCGTGAGGCGCGAGGACGCGAGGCGCGAGAAGAAGGACAGCCATTGGATCCGGATCACAGGAGGACCGTTGGATCTGTGCGAGGGATCGTGTCTCGGGACCTCGCAAGAAAAGGCCTGAGCATTTGGCCATGGGGATCGCGAGATTGAGAGAAGCGAGATTCCGACCGTTGGAGGACAGGTGGCCATAACAAAGCAGCGAGTGGAGTACAGGTGGCACGAAGCCCTCGGGACCTCGCCGCGAGAAGTCCCGAAGTATTGGCAGTAGGATTCGCGAGTCGTGAAGTGCCGAGGAGCTGAGGTTCGTGTGGACGCGTGGCAGATCATAAGGTGGGACCCGCATGGTCGAAGGGTGGACACGCGTTGCCTAGAGACAGGAGTCAACACTCCGTTGAATTCTCGCAACTCAGGGACTCACGGAATAGAAGGGTGAAAGCCCGACGTTTCAACTCGCGAGGTTGCGAGGTTGTGAGTAGTGAAATCCGACGAGGGAGGAGTCAACTCGGAGTTGACCTATCGCGTCTCGGAGGATCGCAATGGGAGGCACAAGAGTTCGGCTCACCAACTCACGAGGTCACGAGGTTGTGAGAGGTGTTAACATTTAGCCTAGCCCACGGTTGCATGTGGTGAGGGCATTTGTAAAGGAAGGAGCTATACCTGTATCGCCAAATCGGGTATCGCGAGATTTGAAGGAAGAGTTGGAGGTTTTAAGTTCCGAACTCGCGAGATAGCGAGATTTAGCTGATCTCCCAGTGGTAAAGGGGAGACCTCGGAGAAATATTGTTGTGGGTGCAGATTTCTCGATAGGGAAATAGAAGAACCTTCGAGTTCTTCGGGCCGGAAGAAGAAGGTCCTGTGAGGGCGGACGTGCCCTGGGTGGCGCGTTTGCGTCATTTATACATGAAAACCAACATGGGGTGGTCGAGAATTTAAAGGGCACATCATGTCACTTCAAGGATTTGAACTTGGGTTGGGAGGGTAACAATCATTCCTCTCAACCACTCAAGCTACATCCAATGAAGTAAAATTATATTTTGATAATGAATAAAAATTTTCTTTTTACTTGATTAAAAAATATTTAATAAAGAGGGTATCACCCTTATCGTTATTCCCTTCCATGTTTGTGGGAATGTTAATGGTGGTCTGTGGATCATTTAGCCAACTAAGGAGTGAAATGCATAAGATATTGAGTTACCTCAAACTAAGAAATTTTGGATCAACTATGTAAAGAATGCTCATAATTCAATAACTTAGACAATGACTACTTAGATGGAGTGTTATGAAGCCAACATACATGCAGATGGAGTCTTATGAAGCCAACATACATGCAAAGATGCCCTGACCATCTACTACTATGCCATGCCTATCAAGTTAATTTAGTTATGTTTATTGTCTTTTTTAGCTTTAGGTCAATGTCAATGGTATTTCTTATATTTTCTAGCTTCTTTATAATGTTTATGTTTTCTAGCTTCTTTATAATGTTGATGGCTTTTATGTTTTAATTGCTAGTTTACATTCACTATAAACACACAACATAATTATGCTAATTGCAATTATGGATGATATTTGTTTGACTCTATGTACTTAATTTCCAACATGGCAAGCTAGCGATGACCATACTCCTTTTTTATAATATTAATATAAATACTTCTAACTTATATATATTAAAAATAAAAATATAATAAATTATTTATTAATTATATATCATGGAGTCAATTTCTGTAGCACTTCTGGTTAAGGTGTGGGTTTATTTTGTTAGGAGACTAGAGTTCAATACCCTTACGATGTGTTTAGTCCATGGATGATTTTGAGAGCTTAGATACCCTTGGGTTGGGGTTTCTTAACTAATAGTTGAAATATTTTTTTTTTGTTTGTTAATTTGTGTGGGACCTATAAGAGGCTACACGATTAACCTGTGGCTTGAGAAACCGCGACTCAGGGATATCTAAGCCGTCAAAATCACCCGGGGATCGCACCCGGCCTGAGCCACACCAACCCTTAACATGGTTGGATTTTTTGTCCTCGCAGGTTTCGAACCGGTGACTTTAACATGATTTCAACCCTATTTAATTTAATGAGATAATAAATATTAAAATTGAAGAATAAAATTTTAAAATTTTAATTAAAAAATTATTGCAATTAAATAATTTTTCCAATTAAATAATAATAAATCTTATTTAATTTAATGTAATAATAAATATTAAAATTGAATAATAAAATTTTAAAATCTTAATTAAATAATTATTGCAATTGAATAATTTTGTCAATTAAATAATAATGAATACATTTTGAGCATTATCCAATTTAATGTCACAATTGAACACGAATGATAACGAGAATGAAAAAATTCAAAACAATATCCCACATTGATGAAGACCTTGAGCAAAAGATATTAATAAATGGTCAAATGATGGGATAGTAGCTTTTAATAATGACATTATACTCATGATATTAAAAATAGTTTTGATATCATTGGATATAGATATGGGTAATGTGTCTTACTCGATAAAGAGGGTAATGTGTCTTACTCGATAAAGATATGGATAGGGGATATATTAAAAAATGTTGTCGTATCATTGATTATGGATATAGTTATGGACACCCATTAGTAGTGGATTATTATATTAATAAGTTCGTTTAAATTAAATTATTTATTTATTTATATTTAATAAAATCTTATGATTTAATGATAAATGGAGAATTTGTAAAGCCATTGTTATTAATAAAAGTAGTATTATTAGCATAGTTGATAATTAAATTAATTATTATTAAAATTTTATTAATAATTATGAAGTTAATTATAATTATGTTTTTAGTGATACAAAGACATTATAATCATTGTATTTTTTGGTATTAATTAATGAATAAGTTTTAGTATAGATTAATTCAAATAAATTTATCAATGAAATTTGTAAAATTATAAAAAATAAATAAAAGAAGGAGATAAAAGGTATTTCAAGATGTTATAGTACCTCACATATATTTTATAATAAAAGTTTTATTTACATACATTATTTTTTAGAGGCACTGTACATCCTAGTAACTCTACATTTTATTATGGGGGAGATGTTGAGACGTAAAGTGTTAAGTGTTATGTTATAATTATAATTGTAACTGGTAACTCTACATTCTAGTATGGGGGAGATGTTGAGACGTAAAGTGTTAAGTGTTATGTGTTATGTTATAATTATAATTGTAATCGGTAACTCTACATTCCAGTATGGGGGAGATGTTGAGACATAAAGTGTTAAGTGTTATTATAATATAATAACACTTAACAATTTACGTCTCAACATCTCACCCATGCTGAAATGTAGAGTTAATGGGATGTATAGAACCTCTAGAAAATAATGTATGTGAGTAGAACTTTTATTGTAAAATATATGTGAGGTACTATAACATCTTGAAATAGCTTTGTCTCCTTATTTTATTTAGAGTTATTGGCTATAATTATAATTATAACATAACACTTAACACTTTACATCTCAACATCTCCCCATACTGGAACGTAGAGTCACTGGGATGTAGAGCGTCATATGTATATCAAATTCAACAATAACAATTTGCTAAGAAGAAAAACTTGAGGAAAGGTTAAAGGTTTGCACCTTGAGAGATTTGATCCCTCTTGGCGCTTGATAGATCTGGTTTTAGATGGATCTATGTTGCTTATTAGTTTATGGTGCAATATGTATAAAGGAATAACTCATACTTGTGAATATAAATGGTTTAAAGTATGTGGACTTGCATAAATATAATGTAATAAACCATTCTTAAAATTCTACTTACAAAAGTAAGAATGAGGATTCCATAGAATCAAGTTAAATGATTCATGGAAATAATTTTTTTTTAAAGAAACTAGGGAAAAATATATATTAAAAGACCAAGCCAAAGCTAACGACAGAGTACAAACTTCAAAATCTTTAGCTTGCTAACTATACTATGGTAGAAAGGAACCAAAATTACCAAGTTGGCTTTGAGGAACCAAGATCAAGACTTCCCTCAATTCAAACTCACTACTTCTGGATTGCAAGAATATATTCTTACAAATTGATTACACAAGAGAATGCAAAATAAAAACATAATTAACTCGCAATTGAAGCTATCCCATCGCTATATGCGATGCTCCCTGAGTTTCTTGATCTTGGATCTTTCTTTTTACGATTTTTGTTTGTTTTTCTTCCTCTTGTTAGAGATGGAGAAAGACCGAATGCTTTTCTTTGGTATTTTTGCATAGGAGGAAGATTTAGTATCTTCTCCCTCCAGCGCATCTCCCATCTACACTCCCACGGACTGATCAAGTGGAGCATTGAAAACCCCAATTAGAGTCTTATCCACAGGATCTGGATTTGAAACCATTCCATGCGAAGAAGCACTGCCCCCACTCGGGGCCTTCTTACCTTTAGCTGAGTTTTCAGGATTCTTTTGTTCTTTTATTGGTTGCTCAGATTTGATCTCCAAATGGTTTTGATGAGGAACATCCTCCACAAAGTCCTCTGATTCTTCGTCTTGAGATTCCAAAGCTTCATATCTATTGTTGGAGGGAATATATGGGCAAGCATCATACATGTGGTTAGGTTGAGCCCCCTTCGTTTGTTGTTTCTTACACTTTCTCGAAACATGTTTGAATCCTTGATCCACATTATTCTGTAATGGCTGAGTTTCTTTAACTTTGGGGTAGTTTTTGGTGAAGTTCCCATATTCATGATAATTGATACATTTGAAAGGAACATGCTCGTAGTCCAGGGCCTGAAGATGACTCCAAAAATCTATATTGAGCTAAATCGCCTATGGCAATCCCTTTGAAAAATACATGTCTACACATATTCTGGCACATGTGTAGGTATTGTCCTTTGGTTTGGAATGGGTTATAAATCGACCTATCTTATTTCCTATGGCTTCGAAGAAGGCTTCACCCAAGAAAATAAGGGGGAGGCGCGAAAGTCTAATCCAAATAGGAGAAGAAGAGATCTCCATAGCTGGGTTGAAGTCGAGGGTCCAATGGGAAAGAAACATTCCGCTGGAGCCTAATAAATACAAGTCAGATATGAAGATATGGTTCCGATCTTCAATGGTTTTAAAAACAAATACATAAAATCCTTTCCCACAATAAAAAGATAGAGGGTATTGCTTAGGCCAATTCTCAGAAATCCATTCAAGAATGACCCTAGGACTGGGCCAAAGGCCGAAGAACTTACCGACTAAACCATGCTCTGTCAAAATGATAGAATTATGTTTTTCCACAAAGTTCCCTAATAAGTCCAAACCGGGGATGGAATCATGATGCTTGGCACACCTGCCCACTTCGACGGAGGGCCTTCCCATGATGCTCAAGAGGTTGGGTGCAACCAATGAAGTCGTTGCCGACACAACACTAGAAGCCAAAGACGATTCAAGGTTCTAGAGACCATCAATCAATCAACTCGTTACGACGACGAGTGTTTATAGAGACAAATGCGATGACAAAGAACAATATGAGACTCTAGGGTTCCAAAGTCTCGCGAGCAGAAAATGGGGATGGGGTCGAAGGATACTTGAGGTGAGTGCAACAACAATGAACCAGGGTAGTGGCTAGAGAAAACCCTAGCCGCAACTACAGAAGCCCGTGCTATGGTTCATCTTAATGAATGCTTTACTTTTCTTTGATTCAAGGAAATATTATTGGAAATAGTTTCATAAAATCAAGTCAAGTTACTAATGGAGATATTATTGGAGATAGTTTTGGATATGGTTGAATTAATTATTTTAAATATCACATATTTATTATAATTATCTGTTCTATATAAAAGAACATATTGTATAATAAAAAATATACACAAACATAATAATTGGATAAAATTTCTCGTAAATTAGGGTGTCCCTTGCTTAATGGTTAAGAACATGTGTTTTCTCCTAAGAGGTCACAAATTCAAATCCAAAGGAGGTAGAGTATGTATACCTCCGTAGACTTTACCACTCAAATCGCTGGTGTTTGGCTTGGCCGTGACCTTAAGAGATATATCTAAAATATGTGTTTAAGTGTATTTGATTTGTTGTGCAATGATCATCTAAAGGAAGGAAGATCTGATTTTGAGACATGAGTATAGGAGATAAATAAGATAAGAGAGTCCATGTGTAACCATTCATACCATCCTCCCAATTGCTCGATCACTAATTGATCTTCTTTTCATTATATTTGATGCTCATTTTGTTCTAACTGACAAGTCATTGAGCCTATCATCATAATAGATCTCATAATCACCTATTGCTACATGGGTGTGTCATATGTGGTAGCATGGTCGAGTAGAGATGGATGTTCGAGATAACCTTCTTTTTACACATGATTTTTATTTTTATTTTTTTAATTTACTCTAAGTTATAAACCCAAATAAATTTATATATCTAAATATATACTAACCTAATAAACCCAAATGAATTCATATATCTATCTATATTATAATTTGAGAGCAAATTCAATTATGATTTTTTATGAATAAAATAAATTTGTAAAATAAAATGTGAAATTCATAAAAATTCATAATAATAAAAATTTAATTTATAACCTAAACAAGACCCAAATTAATTTATATATCTAAATATATATTAACCTGATAAACCCAAATGAATTCATATATCTAAATATATATTAACCTGATAATTTGAGAGCAAATTCAATTATGATTTTTTATGAATGAAATAAATTTGTAAAATAAAATGTGAAATTCATAAAAATTCATAATAATATAAATTCAATTTATAACCTAAACAACCAAGTTATTTGTAAATTTACAATAATATAAAAGTTATTTGTAAATTTACAATAATATAAAATTAATTTATGAAGTAGCAACCACGTCTTTTGTAATTTTATGGTAAAATATAAAATAATGTTGTAGTCTAAACGTTTTATGAAATGATTTGTTTTCGGCGATATTTTTTAGGGATATTTGTTTGAAATCCGGGGAGAAATTGTTAGATCCGCAAATTTGAGTGATTATTTCTGTATAATCTGAGTGCCCCAGAAGTTTTTCAGCATGTTGTTCATCCATTTCTGTATTAAAATGGATTTGAAACAACAAAAAATAGTGATTTTGTGCAAATTTATATCGCGAGATTCCGATGAAAACAACTATTTCGTAGAACAATTAGACAACACCTAAATTAATTAAAATAAAATAAAATATGTTTCATTCCCTCTTTGTGTATATTATTTATATTATATAAATGTACAAAATTTAAGAAGAGTAAAAGATGAAGATTTTCTATGCATGAAAATATATTGAGCTTTTTATATGTGTTAGTTATTTATATTGATTTTTTTTATTGGAATATAGAGTTTTAGGAAAATCTAGAGCACTTCTCTTCATTTTAAAGATGGTATATAGTGTAAAGTGGGTAAAGTAGTCTTAGTGCGCCTCACCTAGTAAAGACATCAAGTGAGACCATAACATTAAGTACATCACATAGGTAGCCAACATAAGGACTTAACCTTGAGACCTCCTACATATAATTCACAACGCTTAACAATTGGAGCTAAGCCCACTAAACTTCCTCTATGTTGATTTCTATTATGTTTGTGACAAATGTTAGCAAGTTAAAGTAGTACAAGAAAATACTAACATCACTAAACTTTGAAATCACACAATCATGTTACAACGTTAGAATTGCATGAATAAAAGTAATACCACATTCACGACACATCACCATTTTTATACTTTAATCAATATTGAATAATCCATGAGTAAAAGTAACAACACATTCGCTACACATGACCATTTTTATACATTTGATACATAACCAAATCTACATCCATATTTAAACAATTTGTTATTCTACCATAAAGGATTTAATTAATCTCTATATTTTTCTAATATCTAACATAGTTAACATTTTATGTCTATATTCTATTTTTTTGTGTTTAAATTCATATGAACTAATTATTGCTCGCGACTTCACTCATAATTTATGTAGTTTAAAGACGTCAAGGTGTATTAACTTGAATAGTTGGGAGGTAGGTCTTGCACACTCTTTACAGAGATTCAAATTCCTAATGAAACATTTGGGTGGTTGTGATAAGGCTAGAAGGATAAACATCCCTTAGGAGTGAGACCTCCCCCAATTGTATCTCTGGGTGTCTTGACCCTTACTAAGTCATAAATTTCCTGATAAACATCGACTTACAAATTATTGACATTAACTTAAGATTTATAACAACAACTAATCTAATTTGAAACTAAACCTCACTCAAATAATTCCAACCAATTCCCAATCTCCCTAACTCAAAAAAATATTAAAGTTACATATTTTAAGTTATTAAGTTATTTATGTAACTTAAAGTTACTTACTTACCATTAACATTTAACACTACTTAACCATTTTAAAATCATACATTCATATATTAATTAAAGGCCCACTAAGATTCCTCAAGAATGCCCCTACCATTGGACTAATTAAAGACCCACTAAGATTCCCCAAGAATGCCCCTACCATTGGACTAATTAAAGACCCACTAAGATTCCCCAAGAATGCCCCTACCATTGGACCTATAGGTAGAGGAAAGGTCATTGGGCTAAGGGGAAAGACCACCTATGTGTAGGTGAAAGGCCACTAGAGCTAAGGGGAAAGTCCACCCACATTAGATCTACATGTTAATGTCATGTTAGCTAGGATGATGATTACAATATCAATAAAGTTCTTAAAGGACTTTTCAAATGTGCATGAAAGCCCCTTTGCAATCTTAACCCTTAAGAAACCTCTACAAGTGTGAGCATTCTCACATGGGGCAACTAATAGCCTTCGTTCTCAACCCTTTTCTACGTCAACCCTTCCTATATCTACCACGTTGCTAGAACATTATAATTTAAAAAAAACTTTAAAAAATAAAAAATAAAAAAGAAAAGAAAAGCCATCTAGTTAGCAAGAAGGGGCCGTGTGGCGTCACTAGCGTGAGCCTCACAATCCAAAAACCACACAGGGGAGAACGTGTTGCGTGGGCGCACAGTCCAGCCTGGACAAGCACGCCGACGTGGTCGTTGACATTGTGGAATTTACAGATCTCAACCCAACGTCCCAATAAGGAGGGGCAGGGCGGCACGCGCCGTGGAAAGATTTGAATTAAAAGCGAAGGCAAAGCCCGACATGCAGTTTCCCTCTAATGATGAGTATCATCTCTCCAATGGTCCTTCCATATTTACATGGAAGGCCGGCGGATCTGGCAGAGAGCCTTTTGAGGATTCGAAGCGCAGACCTCTGAAGCTAACAGTCTTTGAGGATTCGAAGCGCAGACCTCTGAAGCGGACCGTCTCTTCTCTTTGGTTTTCATTTAGCCATGTTGTTTCCCAACGACGAGGTGGTAGTGATTCGGATGGGGCAGAAGAAGGAGGATCCCTGCAAGATTACAGTGAGCTGCCCCGATAAACTTGGCCTCGCCTGCGATCTCTCTCGGGTGATTTTCGAGTTCGACCTCTCTGTTGTCAGAGCAGGTAATAAGCTTGTTGAATACTGACTGTTAAGTTGCTTATGTTGATTAGGCTCTCAAATTTAATCTGGGGTAGGGGATTGAACATGGGACTTCAATGGTGTTAAATTGATAAATATGTGATTGTTTGTTCGAATATAATTTACCTGAACAATTGTAGGATTTTACAGAATTTCGGGAAGTTTGAGTAGATTGTAATTGGGTCTGGTAGTAATTAGTTGATGGCTTGTTCCAGTGAAAGTGATCAGTTATTGTATTTTTAACTATGTTTGGGAAGTTTTGCCAGGACTGCAATACATAAATAGTTGCTGGGCTCTGTGTAGAAAATGTGCCTAGTGTTTAATTTTTTTAAATGGATAAAAAGCTTTATATTGAAGCACTGGGATTTTGGTTAACTTGGCTAGGCTGACAGAGTGCTGAGCCATTCGCTCGGTTGCCCATCTCTCTTTCGTTTGCCGCACCTTCATGACATGAGTTTCAATCTAAATTTCTCCGTGGTCTTCTCCACCTATATGGCATGAGATTCAATTCCAATTTCTCTGTCGTCTGCTCCACCTGTCTGGTACGAGCTTCATTTCCAATATCCCTTTGGCCTGCTCCACCTATTCGGCATTAGTTTCGATTCCGATCTCTCTATGTTTGCCCCACCTGTGTGACATGAGTTTCAATTCCAATCTCTCCGTGGTCTGCCCCACCTGTGCAGCATGCAGTTCAATTTCAATACCTTTATGGCATGAGTTTCAATTCCAATTTCTCTGTGGTTTGCTCCACTGGTATGGCATGAGTTTCAACTCCAATTTTCTATGGTTCACCGCACATGTATAGCACACGTTTCAAATTGAGTCTCTCTGTGGTCTGCCTCAGCTGTATGACACAAGTTTCAATTCCAATCTCTCTCTGTTTTGTTTTTGCACCAGCTGTGTGTTATGCATTCCAGTTCTAATATCTATATGGCTCGAATTTCAATTCCAAATTTTCTGTGGTCTGCTCCACCTCTAAGGCGTGATTTTGAATTCCAATCTCTCTATGGTTTGCCCCATCTGCAGGGCACAAGTTTCAATTCAAGTCTCTTTGTAGTCTGCCCTTCCTGTATGGCATGAGTTTCAATTCTAATCTCTCTTTTGTTTACCTCAGTTGTATGGCATAATTTTCAATTTGAGTCTCTCTGTTGTCAGCCCCACCTGTATGGCATGAATTTCAACTGTTGTCAGCCCCACCTGTATGGCACGAATTTCAACTCCAATCTCTCTGTGGTTTACCGTTTGCCCCACCTCTGTGGCACTAGTTTCACTTCGAGTCTTTTTGTGGCCTGCCCCACCTGTATGGCATGAGTTTCACTTCGAGTCTTTTTGTGGCCTGCCCCACCTGTATGGCATGAGTTTCAATTCCAATCTTTCTGTGGTCTGCCCCACCTGTATGGCACGAGTCCTAGGTGACTATGGTCAAATAAATACCCTCAAACCTCGTGTCTGTGCTGCATTCTTTGCTCTCTCAATTAGCTTTCTTTCCTTTCTTGACATCCTTTGGGGCTAACTACCTGATCGACTATAAGACATCCCATTTTTCTGATCTCTACGTTCTTCTGTTGATTAGCTGCTAATGTTGTTTTACCAAAAAATCGTTCATCGAAACCAAACCTACAAAAAAGAAAAGTGCAAGACAGTAGCTTCCTGATTACCCTTTAATTTGGGGAGGTTGCTTTTGCTCTTGCTGCTTTTCAATTCCCTTTCTTGCTTCATCCCATGGGATTGACATCTTGATCTGCCCCATTTCCAACTAAGGTTTCAAAATTGCTTTCAATTGTACATGTTCTCTCTATTTTCTTTGCCATGGAGCAACTCTGAGACAAAGCATATAACTGTTGATAAGCTGGAACCTTAAGCACTTCAACTACTTTTTCATGAAACCCCTCCATTGACCTTGTACATCGTGACATTGAATCTTGCCAATGTCTTTTTTATCTTGAAATTCAGTTATGCAGATAGGATGGATATTTTGCACCTTCTCGTAGTTCTAGGTTCCTCAATCAAGTTCTCCCTATCCTCCTTTTGTTCATTTCCTAGTACCACCTAAAGGCACATGACTTTGACTCAATAACAACTTGAGAAACTTGAAATGGAGAGCCAACTTGGCAATTTGGCAAAACTTGATGCAAAACTCAGCAATAACTTCGCTTATTAAAAAATAACTATAAGGGAACATAAACTGGACAAATTATGGCAAATCTCAGCAAGACTTGTCAAGACCTGGCAAAACTTGGAAAACTCTGCGATAACTTGACAAACATGACAATAACTAGGGAATAACTTGGATAACTTGGCAAATAAATTTGTGCTTGACCAAAACTTGATGATTTTTGCTGAAAGTAGATCACCATGTCACCAAGTTGAGTTGATGCACTATGGACTTGCCATTCTTGTCAAGTCTTGTTACAAGAGGCCCTTGCTTTTCTCCATCACTTTATATACTCCTTTGCTTCAAGAGGGATGTTTTGGTCTTCTAACTCCTCCCGTTTCAACATGCGTCTGTCCCTAGAAAATTTGGCCTTGCTTTTCTTCTGTGAGCGCCCTTTGGGGCTCTCTTTTCTGACAACCTTCTTTCCTTCCTTTTGTTCTCTTGTTATGATTGAGAACCAAATAAAACCAAGGTCCCAATAAATCTAGAAGTAGTTGATACATATAGAACGTTGCCCCTCGTATCTCTGTCTACCTGTGCTTAATCCCTAATCCTAATTCTTTGATTGGTTCCCAACAGTGATTACTTTTCTAACCCTGCTCAATTCTGATCTCTTTGCGTTTGATTCAGCTAATATGGATAATTGCATCACTGTACCATTAATGTTGTTAATGGGCATTTACCATTAACTATCCCTTGCTTGTCAATCTACATAAAATGTACCCGTGGCACTGCAAAAAAGCTCTTATCAGAGCATCCAAAAAGAGGCTTTCCATCAAAAAGAAGTCTCTTATCAGTCCTACTTAATAAGAATCTACCAACAGCAAGCCCTTTCAGGCTTTTACATTATCACTAATCTGAAATAACCCAAACTTTGCTTGAACATATATAACAGAAAAAACTTGGCCATGTTCTGAAACTGTCCTCCTTCAGCGGGAGAAAACAAGTCAAATAGAGTACTATCTATTGCACCAAGCTGGACTTCAGCTTTTACTTCTTGCAATCTATAGCAATCTGTAGGGAGAGAGAGAGTCTCTTTAGAAAGAGAATCAGGTTCTGAATTTGTCTCTCTATGGATATGGAAAAAAGAAAATTTCGAAGAATTTCCTTTTATTTCTTTTATTTGATTCATTATAGGGGCTAGAGTCGTATTTGGCAAGTTGTTTTTACCAATAATCCAAGCTATCACATTTTTGGAGTCACCAATAATCTGCACATGGGCAACTCTTCTCTTAACCGCATGCTCCATTGAAATATTCCCATGCATAAGATATATCGATGCTTGGTCTTGTGATAACCCTAAGGAGTTTTGTTTTTCTAGGCTTCCATATCCCTTCATATATATATATATATTCTCACCCCACCCTCCAGCTTGTAAGCAATAGGGAGATATTCCTCATGGCTCATGAAAAGCCTCAATCAACAATTGGCTCACAAAGAGAGAACATGTCACAAGCGGATTTGAACGGGGGTGTGGAGGATAACGATTTATCCTCTCAACCACTCAAGCTAAACCCATTTGACAATCATAAACATATTTTATTTGATGCACTACCAACAGTTCCTTGTCTCAAAAGGACCAAGGTTATGTCATTTCTTGCCAGCCACAAAACCCAAAGAACTGTTTTTACAATTTTCCCATGTTGGAATTTCAGTCTCTTTTTCTCTTCTTATTAATGGGTCAATTTCCCGATTCTTTACCCTGCCAGTTCCTCTTTTTTATAGTTGTCCCATGTTMGAATTTTACCATGTTCTATTTGAAGCAGGATCGAGAGGTGATTTGAAGCTTCTCCTTCCCCAACCCAAGATTTTATTCAATTTGCTTCCTACATCACCCTTTCWAACACCAGAAATTTGTCCAATCTTTCCAAGATTCCTTCATCTCCTGTCCTAAAATCCTCCAAGTTGGCTCCAGTTTTAGAGGTGCCACTTTACATACGCCCATATCATCAAAGAAGTGAATGAAGTACTCTGCCATCGGATTAGCCCTAGCATTAAACCTTTGGATCTTCTATTTGAGTTTAAGGACTTAAATTTCCAAACTTCTAAGAAATAAGAGAGGATTCCTTCTACTTTTTCCCTTTCACACGTAATTTCCTGAATGAGAATTATTACTGGTTTGTATTTTCCATTGAGCTCTTGAGGGCTAATTTTTGTGAGAGCCCCTTTCCCCTGTTGCTTTTAGGGGCAAAACATTCATGGTTTACCCTTGCCTGGAGCAAACCCTCCTCTAAGGGCCCCCATGATATTATTTGCTTGCCTTCCATAATTTCTTTTTCCACTTTTTCCTTAGCTAAGGACATGAAAGATTTTCTATCTACAAAATTTTGACAGACAGGATATAGACCCAAACCCTCTTCTATACCCCTATCTTCTACCTGAGCTTCTCCTTTTCTAGGTCTAAATTGTTATCTGCATGGTTTCCCACCAAAACCTTCACTACTTGAAATTGGATTTAGACTTGAAAAACTACTAACAGGTGACTTATTATGCACAACCTTGATTTTAACTGATAAAGGAGAGGGAAGACTAATTTCATGGAGAGAGTTTAAGTCTTTCACCTGGGACAAGGACTCAAAAGAAGCAAGATTGTCACCAGGAAGACCTACATTACCCATCATTTCTTTAAATATACTGAGATTAGGGGATGTGTAATTCTTTGAAAGAGGGGTTTCTGGATTTGGTGGTTTACCTTCTCCCCGAGCTTTCAAAATTGTAGTGGCTCCCTACTATCTGGATGCCCCCATAAGCATGACTTCTTCTTCCTCTTTTGGCAGCAAGGTAGTGACATTTTCATTTCTTTCTATTTCCTCATTTGCCTGTGTTTCAATTTTATCAATTCCCTTGACAAGGCCAATAGAACCTTCCAAAGAATCCAATACCTCCCTAATAAACTCAATGTCTACCTTCCCCACCATCTCTGAGTAATTTGATTTTCCTTGAGTTTTTGCTTCCTCCACTGATTTTTGACCTTTTGATTTCTTCTTCTGCCAGATCCATTTGCTTCCAGGCCTTGGACATTTTTTGCCAAATGGCCGTGGACGTGGCATCTAACATAGTAAAAGGGGATTTTCTAGTAATCCGGCAATAAAATGTAACTTCTGTTCCCTATCAAGAGTTTTATAGACTTTAGAAACCCGTCCCTGTAATCCATTTCTACCAATCTCTTGGCTACAGCCTTATATGGATTTGACAGAGAATTTTCTTCTAAATCTATAAAACTGCTAGGCTATTATCTCACATCACATCTTCAATCATCCACAACAATTAAAAGGGAATGGTCTATATGGTATTATCTCACTTCATAATGGATTTTCACGATGCTTCAATAAACTTTTATTTGTTTGTTTTCTAAGCTTGCTTAGTTGGGCTTTGTCCTTCCACCCCTTCGGATTAGGATTGTTTATTTCAAAGCCTCCCTGAATGAAATCCTCTTTTGAGAGATCCACTGCTACATTGACCAGTTGATCAGTTACTATGTTAGCCTTTCTCTTTATATGCTAATAACTAGTTCCCTCAGACTTCCCTCCCTAATTTCTCTACTTTTAACCCTAGGTCTGAGAATCCAACGAGTAGGACCTCTTTTATTCCTTTCCCATATTCCTACAACTATCTATTTCTGATAAGCTAATTCTATTTCTATCTATATTTCTTTGTGGAAACCTTTGCCTCTGCCATAGTATCGGTGCATTGTCCTAGATTCATGCAAAAAGAATATAATGCTTTTCCTTCTGTATCCCTAAATAGGCTTCCACATCCAGCCATAGCCAGATTATTTCTAGAGCCCCCACATTCTATCCTAGGGGATTTTCATATTTCCTCTGGCATGTTTATGTCAGTGATGGGCTGGCCCTTAGTGGTAGGATATGCATCACGTGAGAAATAATATATTATAATTTTTCAGACATTTTGGGAATTTTCAACAGCAGGCTTTATAGAAGCTCTAGAACTAGGAAATTACTTACTGATTTCTGGATGTTGGAAATTGCTTTGCAGTTTTTAAGGAAAGTTTTAGCAATGATTTTTGATAGATTTAACTGGTAATAAATTAATTTCTGATTTATGGAGAAGGATTTTCCACAGAGGGTCATTTATTGCTTTTTGGAGATATTTTGGGGGAAATTTTAGCAGTAGATTGTAAGGGTAATAAATAATATAAAGTTAACTAATTTTTCTCTTGTGTAGCAGACTTATCCACAGATGGGAAATGGTGCTATATATTATTCTGGGTGGTGCCCAATGCTGCATTGGCTCAGCCAATAAGATGGGCCTTGCTGAAGAAGCGCCTTGTATCAACCTGTCCTCTGAGCTCTGCTTCATTTTACTATGTGGAAAATCAGGAGCCAAAGCCAAAGCAGGTTTACCTCTTACGGACTTGTTCGGAGGACCGGTTTGGCTTGTTGACTAGTATGTGCCTGTAATTTATTTGCTCTCTCTCTCTCTCTATCCTGCCATGCAGTGAATTAATATTTTTGATGTTACATTACATGGTTTGAAAACCCTGACTGGTTTGGGGCTTGGCAATCTAGATGTCTCTCAGGTACTATGGGAGATGGATCTCACTATTATCAAGGCCAAGGCTTGGACAATGCCTGACAAGAATTTGATGCACCTATTTTATATAACAGATAACAGGTTAGGGTTTGAGACTTATCTTTTATCTTTGTTTTAAATTGGAATGTTGTAGTTTGTATCAAATGTCATGCTGTTATATTCTCTTTTTCAATTTTCAGCTACTGTTGGATTTGGCATGTTTTCTATCCAGTGATTTCATTTGAGAATTGCAGGGAATTGTTGCACACAAAAACAAGGCAGGATGATGTTTGCTATCATTTGAAAGAAAATCTGGGTCAATCTATGACAGATTGTGAGCTTTCGTTAAGCCGTCCTGAATTTGGAGGGTTGAACTGTACAGCCACAGCTCTTTCACCTTCTGTCATAGAGGATATGTTTAATTATAGCAGGCCAGAACTTGAGATGGATTTGAAAAGTGTAGGAGCTGATGACAAACTCAATAGCATCTCTATGGCTATTGACAATGTCTTGTCTCGTTCCCATACTGTGCTTCAAATATTATGCAAGGATAGAAAGGGTCTTCTCTATGATATCATGAGAACTTTGAAGGACTACAACATTCAGGTGGATGTTT
>ML783603.1:125260-136658 GCA_009831015.1 Picea engelmannii | reverse complement strand
TCTGAAGTATCCATGTGATTGGGTCCTTGCCATCAAACTTCCTCATATCAATATTAGGAACGTGGTTGGTCTTCAAATCAAAGTTGGAGTTTCTCCATTCTTGATTCACCTTCCTTGTGTCCTCATCATGAATTTCATGGGATGCATTTTGACTTTCAGGTGTCTTCTCTATTACGAAATTTTTCAATACTTCCATGATCTCCCCTTTTAAACCCTCCATCATCTCTTGTAGTTCATATTTTTTTACTATATTATTTTGTAAATCATTTATGTCCCTACGCATTTCTTCACCTTCATCAAGAGTCCAATTAGGATTGTCTGGAGACTTATTTTGTGTAGAAGTTCCCTTTTTGGGTGGCATGTTGGCCAAGTATCACTTTTGAACCTTTATTTTAAGGTGGTTCTTCTAGACAATCTTTCTTATGTTGTATCTCCCAAGTTTCAACCCTTCTAGGTATGAAACTTTCTTTTATGTAGTTCTCTGATATTTCTTCTCTACAATTCCATAGGTCTGATCAAAATTGGATGTGCCAAGTGGAATTTACAATAATTTCCCACAACTTGCCGATTTTTGGATTTTCCAGGAGATCTCACTTGTATAGTGTGCTCCGCACAAAATAATTGATATAAAATTTTGAAACTCGTACCAGAAATACTACAGATCGTCCATGATCCAATGAAACTAGTCCCACTCAATTTGGATACTCTAGGAAGAAGTTATGATTGTTTTACCTGGAACACCTTCTTGAGACTAGTCAATAGGACTAGTCAGATACCCTATCTTACACAGGGTGTATCTACAAATTTAAGATGACCCAGAAGTTGAATGTTTTACCATATATACCTTAATAATTTCTGTGAATATCCTCCAGATTTTAGGGTCTGAAACGTTACAGAAATTTTTTTATAGCAAAAATTCCCTAATGACTCTGTTCAGGATGATTCCAGAACCCTATCGTTTACAGGCTGTATCTCCAAAAGTATAAGGCCTCAGGAGCTGAATTTTGAATCCAATGTACCTTGATCCGTCTACTAAATATATTCCAAGACGTTCCTTCTGAAACGTTGTAGGAAAAAAGTTATAGCTAAAATTCCAAGGTGTCTCATATGTAGTAGCGAAACCCCAAGACCTTGAGCTCTGATATCATATGTTAAGAACCAAATATCAATATAGCATAGAAAAACCTCAGAAAAAGTACTCAACGCCTTGAAAAGGAGATAATTTCATATAATAAGCCTCTTTGAGGGGGAAACCTCCTTTTACCCCACTTAAATGTTCAAGTACAAGATGATTCAAAATGAAAATGTCTCCTTGGTATATATAGGAGACTAGGAGGTATAATTACAACTAATGGGATAAAGACAACATAAATAAAATAACATTACTAATATAATATGCCCCAATTAAGGGGTAATGAACCAATATTAGGGCTTAATAGAAATGATGCAATATTATATTATTAATTGATTATAATTACATGGATAGGTGCATTGAACTATCTGCATCTCGGCTCACCAACCTCATACTCACACAGGGTCTCCGACCTCCATATATATATATATATGATCATTACCATGAACTTACCCAAGTGCGTGCAACACAATGGAATGTGCACACTTACCCATGTTTTCACAACACACAAAATGTGTGAACTCTATCTTTGATAACAATTCTCTACACACTTACTCAGATTCGTGCAACACCAAAACCAGGTGTCAATGAATCACCAACCTATATATACATTACATTAACAATTAGTACCAATGACTCACCAGCCTATATGTACAACTACAAAGGGTTCATATCAAGGACACTACAAGACTAGCAAGCATGCTCTCCCAACCACCACAGAAGAAGATTGCAGCAATTGGAATGATAATGCAGCTTGAGCCTTTCACTCATGAACTTCTGAGTGAATATTATGAGGGAGATGAATATTTCATAGGAGTCTACAAGAATATAAAGGAGAGGTTGGTTGTTTTTATGGAAGGAAAGGAATACCACCTCCAAGATGGGTTGTTGTACAAACTGGACAAAATATGCATACCTCAGGACATAAGATTTCAATTGATAAGAAAAACACACACTTCTAGGGTTGTTGGGCATTTTGGTGTGACAAAGATAGTGGTGAATTTGCAACGATATGTGTATTGGTCGAAGATGAAAGAGCATGTGGAAAAGTTTGTTAGATGATGTATTCTTTGCAGCACTAGCAAGCCAAGCAAGTGAAAACTTAGCTTCTACATTCCATTACCAGTGCCTGGAGGTAGACCTTTGGAGAGAATATCCATGGATTTTGTTGGAGGTTTTCCTATGACTTGTAGGGGGAATGACTACTTGTTTTTCATGGTAGATCACTTCAGAAAAATGTGTGTGTTGATTCCCTATAAGAATAAAATATATGGACGAGAAGCAACTGGAATATTCTTCATCCCTGTCTAGGTACACTTCTGATTGCCAACCTCCATCATATCTGATCAGGGTAGCGGGTTCTTGGGCAGATTTTGGACAAAAAATTTGGAGAGAATGGATACCAAGTTCAATTATTCAATTGCCTTCCATCCTCAAACTGATGGACAAACTGAGGTAGTAAACAGGATATTGGTTCAATTGTTGAGAGGTTACAACAACAAACATCCAAAGACTTGGGACGAGCAATTATTCTACATTCAACACTCCTACAGTAGAGCACTTCATTCTTCCACCAATAAGTCTCCTTTTGAGACTTGTTTTGGTTATTTACCTCCTTCGCAGTTTGACATTGTTTATAGACAACAAAAGGAATAAGAAGGACTACAAGGAGAAGAATATAAGGCAAGCACAATCGTGGATAAGATCAGGTATATACATATAAGGGTTCAGAAGAAACTCAAGAAGATTCAGTATTTGTACAAAGTTAGGCATGATCAACAAAGGAAGGATCGTGAATTTTGTGTTGGAGATAAGATGTGGCTCTATCTCTGTATGGAACGACTGCAAGGAGAATCAAAGAAGCTCAAGCCCCTTAGATATGGACCATTTGAGATCATTGAACAAGTGAATGAGAACGCCTTCAAGCCAAAACTTCCACCTTATATGCAGATCATCTGAATGGTGAACATGGAATATTTGAAGTTATTTGAATCCTCCATGCTAGATGAGGAGGAATAACATCTTGTTTTTCCTATTGTTTAAGACCTTGCACCTCATGGACTTGAGGAGTTGAAGGAAGACATAGTTTTGCAATAAACGTAATGGACAACTGGTAGAGGACAATAAGAAATGTGGTAGATTGGTCTCAAAGGACAAACTGCAAGGAAAGAAAAGTGGTATGAGAGGTACTTGATTACAAGCAAGTTACCTCATCTATCCTTGGAATCTTTTGGGGACCAAAATCCTCCCAATGGGGAGGTGTGATCTAAATCAGATATCAAAAGAACAATTGGTTATCAACACGGGCTCTAATATGATCAACATAGATAAATTTTAAGGTAATGGACAAAGAAAGAGATCAATTTGTTGGCATAAAGGGCCACATGTCATCATGATTGATTTCCATTTTTGTATGTAATGGATGTAAAGTCCGGAAACATATTGTTGTATGTAAAGGAGTAATGAGACTTTCAAGAGACCTTTCAATGTGGGAGAAAATATGAACAAACAAATAAAAGAAGGAGAAATTAACTGGAGAGAATTTGAAGCGTTGGAGACACTTGACCTTCTAGCTATTCTCCCGGTCGAATCAGTCTTCTATAATATGTTTCCCCACAATGAGAAAAGGGTTCTTTGGTTGTGAATTATGTAAGGAGGATACCCATATGTCATTAAGGAGCATACAGATGAACCAACGAGCATGTAACTTTCCCATTGTTGAATAATAAAGAGCTTGGTTGAAGCTAAAAGAATGTTTGTTTTCCCATTTGGGTTTCTAAGGCAAATTATGAGTTTTGTGTGTGCTGTCATGTTTGAATTCTATTATCTATGGGTGCAATTGTTTGTATTGTAATTTAATGAATTTAATGGAGTGTATTGTGATTTAATGGTTGCTTGCATACAATTTAGCAAAGAGAGATATGTGTCAGTTATGGTTTGAGCTCGCCTTAGATGAATATAGTTCTCATGGGTCAGTAAACCATACTAACAACTATTTTACCATACCCATACATTGATTCAAAAGTTAGAAATCTATGACCCTCCTTACTAATTCGTTTATATTTACTTGGGTGTTTCTAATTTCATTTTAAGAGTCATTGGGAACATTCTCTATTTTTCTTGGGAGTTTTACTTTTTTCACAAGTCATATATAGACCATACTTTTTCATATGGTGTTTACAGAACATTTGATAGTTTTCCTAGACATTTTTCTCTATTCTTGAACATCAAACTTGAGTCTTGGATGTCTTTCACTTGCTGTGGGATATACAAAAATTCCTCAACATTTTTATTGATTGTGGGATACCAAAATCTCCCCTCGAACATTTTATAATTATCGCAGAGTATCAAATTTTCCCTTGGAAGTGTTAATTTTTGTTGAAGAGTAAATTCTCCCTCTAGATAATTGTTTTGACTTCTTGGTCGACTTGTTCCACTGGGTTATTTTTCCCTGCTATTTTTGGTCATTTTTCTCATCTATATTTAGCCGACACCGATGTCTAGTTGAATAGATTTACTCTCCTTTTGACTAGGGTGTTCATTGGGTCAATTCATCTCCCTTGTTCAACTAAACAGTGGTTGAATTAACTTGCTGTCAATTTTTTATTCAATTGCTTGAACCGACTTCCAGGTGGTCGACTGGCCTTTCACTCACTTGAACCAACTAGTAGAGAATCCTACCGATCTCTCATTGCTCAACAAGACTTGTGGGTGGTTGAACGGATTGTTATTGGACTAAATTGACTGATTGGTTTAGTGTGTGGAGTTTTTGTTAGCTGGTGAGAGCCGAGGTTATTTTTCTTATTGAAGTGGTGTTCCATGTTGGTGAGCCAGATAGGATATGATCCTTTTGTTTATAGATCAATTCACTTTACTACCATTTTTAGGTTTCCCTTGGTAACAGATCACATACTCTATTATGCCATGCATGTACCTAAACACTCTCTTGATAACTGTCCATTTCTCTTTCCATGGTGTTGACATGTACTTGCTCAATAATCAAACTAACAACAACATTCGCATAGGGAACATGTGCCATGTCCTATATTTCTTCTCATGTCTTTGGACATTGTTTAGTAGTTAGTTTTACCTCTGCAGTAATAGGTACCTTGTCCAATTTACATTCCTGCATGTTGAAACATTTTAAGACAATTTAAACGTACTTCCTCTGATTTAACCAAAGTTTTCTAAATTTATAATCTCTCTTAATATCCATTCCCAAAATGAAGTTAGCAGCATCGAGATACTTCATGTTGAACCTACAAGATATATGCATCTTTTTCTCCTTTATTACATTCATGTTGTTTCCAACCAATAACATGTCATCAACATACAATGCTACATAGATGAAACAACTACTTTCTTTCTTGGAATACACATAGTGATCATCCTTGCTTCTCACAGATCCAAAACTGAGGATGTATGTGTAGAACTTTTGGTCCCAAATCCGTGGGGATTTCTTTATAACATAAAGAGATCTCTTCAGCTTTCACACTAGAACTTTCTTTCCCTTTACTGCAAATCCTTCTGGTTGTTTCATGCAGATTTCTTCTTCTAGGTCCACATGTAGGAACATTTTATTCACATCCATTTGCTCTATCTCAAGATCAAATTATGAAACCATAGACATCGCTACTCTAATGGAAATCAATTTTGTAACAAGAGATAAAATCTCACTGAAGTTGACTCTGTTGACTTAGGAATACCCTTTTGCTACTAGTCGAGCTTTGTATTTATCAACTTGAATTGTCGTTTTCAACATCTTCTTGAACACCCACTTGATACCGATGGGTTTCCTTCCATTAGGTAGCTCGACCAAATCCCATGTATCATTCTTATGCGAATATTACATTTCATCAACCATGTCCTCCTTCTAGAGTCTACCATTTGTTGATTTGACTTCCTTCCTGACTGATCTAGGCTCATCATCAGTGGCATATAACACAAGTGTAGAATGGAAATCAAGTGGGATATACCTTTCAGATTCTTTTCTTACTCATCTAAACCTCCTTGCAACTAGAGTATGTAGTTCCACCTCTTCATCTGATTATGTCGACTCGTCTTAATCATGTTCCTCATTCCTTAGTTCAGACACTAGTTTCTATGGTTCTTTATCCCTTTGAGCCTATTCAATCCTAGAAGTACCTCTGACTTCCCTGGAGATCACATCTCAACTATAAATTGTTTTCCTCATCACTGGATCCGACAACTTACATCCTTTCATTCCATCCTTGTAACCGATAAAAATGCACTTGACTACCTTATTTTCCATATTGTTCCTCTTTTCCTTGGGAACATGTGCAAATGAATCACAACCAAATACTTTGATATGTGAGAGAGAAGGTTTCTTACCAAACCATAACTCATGTGGAGTCGATTCGACTAGCATTGATGAAAGAGATCTATTTACCATATAATAGGTAGTGTAGAATACCTCTACCCATAATTCTTGTGCTATCCCAATACTATTGAGCATGCTCCTTAACTTTTCCATCAACATCATGTTCATTCTTTCAGCAACTCCATTCTGGTGAAGGGTGTAAGGAGTGTTATTTTGGCATGCTATGACACATTCTTACTGAACTTCTCAAACTCCTTAGCACAAAATTCACCTCCATTGTCAGTTCTCAGCACCTTGATCCTCTTATCTATCTGGTTTTCCACATGAGATTTAAACTCTTTGAATTGACCGAAAACCTATGATTTATTCTCAAGAAATACAACCACGTCTTATTAGAGAAATAATTTATGAAGGAGACATAATACAAAGATCCTCCTAGTGATGGGACTGATATAGTCCCAAACACATCACTATGTATTAATTTTAGAATCCCTTTTTCCCTTGTAGCTACATATGGAAATATCATATGATTATGTTTTCCATAGATGAAATGTTCATGGAAATCAAATTCCAAAGAAAAATTAAGGAAAACATTGACCATAACTTTGATGTGCACAGATCAAAGTCCCTTTTCCCCAATATGTCCCATCCTATGGTTCCATAACATGGTCTGGTCAACTAGACGAGGAACAGTGGAGTCAGTCATAGTTAAGTCGACCTCAAGAACAACAATATTGTTACATCCAGTCAAGTCGACATTCCCCAACAACTTGTATAGGGTTCCAATCCAAACTCCTCTCATCAATACCATCGCTCCCCTAGCCATTTTGTATGAATCCATCTCAAATATAGTGTGCACACCTGCATCACTCATTGTGCTAATAGATATGATATTTCTTCCCAAACTTGGAATATGTATCACTCCTAGAAGGGTTCTACTCCTCTCATCCTTTAGTCTTAGTCGGATTCTACCTCGTTCAACAATATTGGTTGTCGAATCGTCTCCCAAGAATACATCTTCTCCTTTATATTTTCATATTCAAAAAAAAATTCCCGGTGAGATGTCATATAACAAGATGAACCTAATTTGATCAACCAAACATCATGATATGATTGTGTATTTGTCGACGCCAAGTACACATCTCCACCTTTGATTGAAGAAGTCTTTCTCTCAATCAACTGCTTCTCATCGGTTCCTTGACTATTCTCAATCACTTTCGACTTGCAGTCCCTTTTGTAATTCCCAGCTTTACTTCACTTCCAACATCTTATCATCGAATGAACTAGGGATTTAGATATTCCCCTCGACTTAGGATTTCTACTGGAGCATTTACCTTTTCCTTTGTTGACTAGTTGACCTTTCACCACCAAGGAATCCTTGGTCAATCCTTCCATGTTCTTTTGCCTCATTTCCTATGAAAGCAAAGATGAAACCACATATTCAAGCATTAATCTAATTGAATTACTTGCAATAGCCACGACTGGACTATCCCATGAATCTAAAAAAGAACACAATAGGATGATACATTTCTCCTCTTCGGTTGTTTTAATATCCATATACAATAACTAACTTATCACAGTACTAAATGCATTCTTCTGCTCTATTATCGAGCTACCATCACTCATTCTCATAAGATACATATTCTTTCGAAGAAACAACTTGCTTACCAGGGATTTCAATCGATACAATTTCCCCAACTTATCCCATAGTTTCTTTGTAGTGTCTTCACCTAAGACATTAAACAATACCAAAACTGCAAGCCAAGGTCATATCATACTCCTCACCTTCCTGTCAAGTTTATCCCAATCTTCCTTTGACATGCCCATTGAAATTATTCCAATATCCATAATGAGTTCTTTATATACAAGGAGATATTCTATTTTAATCTTCCACAACTCAAAATTCTAGCCATTATACTTTTTCAATCTCAATCCTAGAATTTCTTGCCAATATTTCAAGAAAAAAACATGGCCTTACAACTACTACCGGATCTAGGTTTAGAATAGTTCCAAGAACGAGTCGAACCCTTAGTGACAAAGGCGTTCCTCTGAAGCTAATATATACTCTTATTCATATCTTCTCAACCTTGCTTTGATACCAAATGTAGAGAAACTAAACCAACCATGAGGAGAGAATATAACATTAAACAGAAAGTAAAACAATGGTAATTGCACACAGTACACAGAGATTTACCCTGGAAACCCTTAACCAAGAAAAACAACAATTCTTCAGCATCTCCCACTCCTTTATGGTCTTATTCATTCACAAAGTACAGAGTTACATTATTAACCTGAGTCCACACCTAAGACACAATTCATCATCCTACTCCCTTGCTTTAACACAAGAACAACTCTACAACCATTTGGCTTGCATCTTCAATACCATCACAGACTCACGAATCTCTCTACCAAGGCACAAGATACAATACTCTTGTTTAGGCAAGGAATGGTTATATCCTCATTAAATCATTATCAAATCTCGCTAGGATATATGAGATAGGCGGGATTATCACATTGGGCTTATAGCATATCCAAAAATATCAATCATCCCTCAAGAAATAATTTGTTGGGTCTGATGTTATTATGAAATTTGTGTGCTTTGTTGTAAAAAGAATATAAAAATAGAAAAATTTCTTGTAAATAAGGTTTATAACAGTTGAATAAATAAACACAAGATAAAATACATCTGAAAATTCAGTAGACGACAAGTCTCAAATTGAGAAGAAATCATAAAATGATTTTATTGATATATTTTCTATGTTACAACCAAGTTTATCTTTACAAACCCCTACAAGGGTTTGGACCAAAATTAGACTTAGAAGTCTAAGATGTAATTTTAAATCATACATAGACAATTGGAGACTCAAAAAGACTAAGACTGAAAATAAACTAGATCAATCCAAGCTACAAGCACATCATAATATTGATTTTGAAAAATAAAATCAATCAACACTGAAACTGAATTCAAAACTTCTAATTAAAGCTAAATAGATTATCATGGTGAATGAATTGCCTTTGGAGCATGTCAAAATTCCATGCTTCCCAATCCTTTATTTTTCCACCTTTAGAGTAATTGTGCTATGAAAAAACTCATAAATGAATGAATGAATAAGTATTCTCACTTGAGGCAAGAGAAAACCTTATCAGAAGTATCTCTCTCTATTTTTTGATGTCCTATTTGTCCTTTATGAAGTTAAATAATTTTATTTAATATAGGACAATTTTATTTAGGATAAGGGTAAATAATAAATAATAATTAATAGGTGGGGCCCCTATATTTCTCTATTTATTTTATTTTCAACATTGCCTTGTTTCTCCACATTTTACGCATATATCATGCACATATCAACATCAGAATAAATATAAAAAACAATCAATATAATCATGTCACATCATAAAAAACACTTGTATCTCCCAAAACATCATAAAGGCATGATATAATAGTTTTTCAAAAAATAATATCATATATGTTGTCCCAAAAATATGTCTCGAATGTCAAAGTGGAAGAGTTATCACACCATAAAATAAAATAAAAAATAATATTTTTTGTTTAAAGTAGAATCCCTTTGTCTACTTCCTTCTGAGAGTGTTTCCCTGTGCTTAAGTAAATCTGCATCAGTATATTTATTTTCCTTAACTTTTGACATCTCATGGTGCATGTCATCAAATGTTATTTTCCTTATATTATCTTCAAACTTGGTAGGGAGAGTCTTGACAATGTAGGAGGAGGTCTCAAATGAATCAGAGCTAACAGAAATGGCAGGCCACTTTCCTTTATCTGGTTATGGTTCAAAGGCTAATGCTTTATAATTTTTAGGAATTTGAAAAAATGTGCATGAGAAGTTGCAAAAGAAAGAGGTTGTATAGGCTATAAAGCGAGAGGATATGGAAATGGCATATTGGGCTAGGAGGATTAGTAGGTAAATTTTCCCATCCATCATTGGCTAGTGGCAGATGGTGTGGCTCAAGAAATTCATATATGCTTAGGTGTGGTTGCAGAGGAGGAATAATAGGTGCCTAAGGTGGTTAGAAAGAAGCGTGGACAGTGAGGTTCAAATAACTAGTTTGAACCAGCAGATTGAATTCCTCCAAATTGGAATCAAAATAGATGGAGAACCTCATTCTTTTGTTTTTGCCTCTTTTCCCAAATGCATTACGAATACTACCTATGTTTCCTTTGTTACCCCTATGAAAAGAACGATTACTTCCACAACTGAAGAAACTCATCTATATTGAATCAATGACACAATTAGTAGCAGGGTGGCCAGCAAGGTTCAAATAGCCGGTTTGAACCATCTGATTGAATTCCTTCGAATTGACATCAAAATGGATGGAGAACCTCATTATTTTTTTTATTCCTCTCTACCCAAATGCATTAGGCATTCTACCTCTATTTCCTCTATTGCCGATGTTATTAGAATGATTGTTTCCATGACTAAAGAAACTCATCTATATTACATCAATGGCCCAATTTGTGTGTGTGTGTGTGCAAGTTACGATATGTTAATCATCAAATACTATTTTTCTTTCAAAATAATTTAACATGGATCAGAACTCACTAAGAAATCAAGCATGCCAAGGGAATATGAAAGGGAATAAGGAAAACATGGAAGAGTATTATAAGTTTCCCTTTCTCTTCTTGTTGTTCTATCATTCCAACTGTACATTCTTTACCAAATTCCTCAATATAATTAGTCACAATCTCTTTGAACATGGGCAATGAATGGGATGAAATTATAAATTATAAAGGAGTAATGAAAAGGGATTTGTAACTTATGAAAAATGTTATATATGTCAAGAATGCATGATAATATACATGTTCGCAATCCACTTCAATCAACTCTATTCATAACTTGTATCCTCTTCATTTGAATAAGGTTCATATCAACATACTTTATAAACCATTTTTCATCATTCAAATCTTC
>ML783603.1:110286-122600 GCA_009831015.1 Picea engelmannii | reverse complement strand
ACATCAAATATAACTCAAAATTGGCTTTACAAAATAAGGAATAAGCCAACAATGCCAAATGAAAACATAAAATAAAATCTAGTGCTCACATGTTGAGCTTATTCACGCTACTCTAATTCTCAAGGGAACTTGTTCTTTCTCCTACCCTACTCTAACATAGGACAATGAGCATGCTAGGTGAAAACATAAATCCAATGCAACCATCTTAGCATATAATCAATGTCATGACCTCTTCCCTTGTGTTTGGTGACCAACCAAAACAAGGATACATCAAATGTGAAATACATACATGATGGAATCTATATGGGATGATGGCTGGAATAAAACATGAAAACGTGAACATCATCAAACTCATTCCAAGAATGGAATGCACCACTACAAGCCTCCTCTATCCAAGATTGGATGGAGCTCTTATAATTATCATTTCTCCAACAAAACTCACAAGATGATCCCATATCATTCCTTGCAACATCATCATCACCTCCCTTAAGAAACAAAGGCTTAAGGGGATATAAAAAATCACTCAAAATGTCATAGCTACCCTCCAAGTAAGATGTGTATGATATGCAAAAGAAAAATTTAGTTTTATAAAAATAAATTAGGCCCACATCTATGGCTTGAAATCCTCCTTTTGATGGTTGGGATGTTTTGCAAGACAACTCATCATGAAAGGTTTGCTATCCCATACAATATTTTATATCAAAAATACCATTTTCAGTTGCAAGTGCATGCAAAAGAGAAGAACATCAAGAAACAGTTGGTTCGAATTTTTTGCAATCAAAACCTTGTTGTACCATACAATTTCCAGCCCCCAAAATGCATTTTCCAATCGTGAAATCACGCAAGATTTCACCAATATATAAGGAAGAAGACATATAGAAAATTTCTACATTTTTAGTATCAAAAACATGTTCCTTATGCCGAGGAAAATCATCATTAGAACTCATGTGACATGGCTAAAAATATTGCAACAAATCCACCCTATGAGTGAGAGTCCATGGCTGAAATAAATCTGCACAAATATCTTCACAAGGCTACAAATATCTGCATCATAAATAGGGGTACATGGCTGGAAAATATTATGCAAATTTTCTGAATTTGCTTCCTTTATATTAGTCTATCCATAGACCTAAGAATCTATAATTTCTTCCATAGACACATCACTATATGAATCATAAATAGGATCTCCATATTGATTCCAATAATCACCACTCCTATCATGAGAAAAAACCTGAAAGATAATGTCTATAACTTCATGCCCTATATCATAACAAGAAAGATCATCAAATTCAAAAATTTAAGAAGGTGTCAAGTTTACCAAACCCTCAAATTCATGAGGAGGAGAGATGGATGCATGTGTGCTCTCACCATCAAAGTCCTCTTCATGATTTTCAATGGGAACATAAGGTGCTTATTCATGTACTTGAGGATTTTCTTCTTCAATTCTTTCTTCTTGTGCTTTGTCTTTAATGGAGATAGGAGAAGAGTATTTATCAATTTATTCCTTAAGTGAAAGTGAAACAATATCTTCAATGGATTCATCATATTCTTCAATAGGAGAATGAAGTGTTTCTTAAGGAATCTCTTCAACGATGCTTTATGTTGATGATTACAGCTTCGTGAGACATCCTCCAGGACACAGACTGAGTGATTCAGCTTGTGAGAGAGCCCATGAGTTGGGTGTGCCCATGAGATGGGTGTATCATTCCTCTATGAGACTGAGATGGAATTTTGTGTGCCCATGTATGGGGTGAGGATTCCCATGATATGGGTGTATTGATGTGTGTGCCCCTATGTGGGGTGAGAATTCCCATGAGATGGGTGTGTCGATGTGTGTGCCCATGTGTGGGTGAGCATTCCCATGATATGGTTGTGTCATTTGATATGAAATGATGTGTACCCCTGTGAGGGGTGAAGGTGCCCATGTGATGGGTGTATTGTTCTCCTCTATGTAGAGAGTTGAGACGATGTGGTACTCCAGATGATTCTCATATGAGACTCAGTGAGATAGAGATATGTTGAGTAGGACATCCCTATGGCTGAGCATAGGTGGACGTGCCCCTAGTGGTTGAGCACTAGTGGGTGTGTGAGATATCTTGCTATATTTTCTAAGAGTAATATTTACTTGTAACCCTAATTGTGATGTAAAGGGTACAGGTCAGCCCCACCATAAAGTGAAAGATAATTATTGTAAAAGATAATTTATATTGTAATTATTAATTATATTATAAGTTATCAAGGTTGGCCATGTTGTGCCAATAGACACCACTTTTTATGTGTCCAGTATAGTATAAATAAAGGTGATTTCCCCATTGAGGAAACACAACACACATGTGATTTTGGAAATTTCAGCAAGTACATATTCTAGGGTTGAAGTGTGCACCTCTCTTGGGTGCTAGCTTCTTAGTTTTTTAGAGTACCCTTTTGTGTCTTAGGTCTATGGTGTGGGAGGTATTTCTCTTGAGAATATAACAAAGGATTGTTGGGTTTTATTCCTTTGTTGAGAAGGGTTTCCCAAGATATTTCTTGTGTTCTTGTGCATGGTATTTCTTCTTATGATCTTGGTTATTACAACAATTGTCAATGGTGTAGCTACATTTGTTTATGGTTCAAGTAAATGATAAAATTGAAATAAACTTCATGCTTGAGCCTAGCATAGTGAAAATTCAACATGGTATCAGAGCCTAGGTCTTGAGGAACCCATTGCACAAGCTTCAAGCAAGCCATCCTCTCACTTCTGTAGAGCCGTATGGCCCTCCTAGGGTTTCCGTAAAATCTGTACGACCCTCTCTTCTTGGGTGTTTCAACACCTTAAACTTGGACGTTGGGGATAAAAATTATATAGGAGTGTACGAAATCCTTCAACGCACCTCCAAAAAGCTTCAGATTGCACTTCCGAGCATTTTGGAATTTTGTCCCTAGGGTTTCACAATTTTTTGCAGAAAATTCAGATCTAGGGTTTTTGCAGCTCATTGAAGGAGACTTTCAGCTCACCAGTGTTCTTATGACTTTCAAGGATTATTGTTGGTAGTCATAATCTCAACAAAACCTAAGTTTTCTAGCCTAGCCTAGCTGTTAGGTTTTCTAGCCCAATTGGAAAGGGCTTGTGAAGAATATGAAAATATGATGAATAGAACCTTGGTGGAAGATAGGCTTGATGGATCAAGCAAATTCAGTTCCTAGAAGTCAAGACTTCAAGTCACCTTTGAAGAGGAAAACTTATTGTGGGTGATACAAAAAAAAGGGTTTACCAGAGACAACTACTGATGAAGAGAAGGAATAAAGGAAGGAAGATGACGTCAAGGCAAGGAAGATAATCATCTACTCAATATATTACATTGAAGGGTCAACTTCAAAATATCAAGATGACAAAAGGTGACATCGTTGCTATCTTCTTCATGAACATGTGAGAGATTAGAGATCAGCTAGGTTCCAAATGGAGAAATCATATCAGCACTCTCTGGTATGCATGTGTATATATTATTTGTGTCAATGTCAAGAGGGTACTTGCAGGAGGAAGGAACCTTTTCTGCAATCATGGATCCATAGGGATCTCAGTGCATTTAGAGGAACAACGCACTGGAAGTGACGATTCCAATTTTGATTGTTTTAATTATCATGCCTCTAACCTACATTTCTAAGTTTTCTACATTTCAAGTAGGTGTTGTAGCTGTGACAACAATCCTTAAATTGTTTTGATTCTAGAGATGTACTCATTATTCTCCTCTAGGAGATATTCTTGTATTGTTTCCTTTCGTTTGTTTCAAGCATGTTAACAACAAAGGAAGATGTTTATCCTTCAGACTTCAAAGGTAGTCAAAACTATTTGAGAAGGAGGAAGAATAGAACCATCATTGAAGCAACCAAAGCAATGATACATGATTAGCATCTACCTATGAATCTATGGGAAGAAGCATCCATGATAGCAGTATATGGTCAGAACAGGAGTCCTCACCAGATTTTGAAGAACATAACTCCTGAAGAAGCCTTCACCAGAGTGAAGCCTGAGATTGGACACTTCAGGATATTTGGGTGCCCAGTATACTTTCATGTACCCAAAGAGAAGAGGTCCAAGCTAGACCCTTCAAGGAGAAAGGGTACATTTATGGGATACAATGAATATTCAAAGGCATACCGAATCTACATCCCTGATCAGAGACAGTTTTAGGTGAGAAGAGATGTCATCTTTGAAGAAGAGATATCCTTTTGAAGATCCAGATAATATCAATTGGAGATTGACAATGAGACAGTACCTTCTCCCCCTTCAATAGTTCAAAGGGAGACAACCATTATTCCAGTTGTTCGAATTGATATAGTTGCTCCAGTTGATATTCCCAGAGACATTACAGTAGGCCATAAAAGACCTATATGGGCTTGACAAACTCTGCAAGAGGCAGAGGGACATGCATATCCTCAAGGCACATTCCGAGAGAGAAAGAGACCAAAGAGAATTTTGAGCTACTTTTCAACCATGAGTCACATCATTGATTCTGAGCCTTCTTGTCATGGAGAAGCGACATGTGAGAAGGTATGGAAATATGCCATGACAGAAGAATATCATTCCATATTGAATAATTATGTGTGGGATATTGTTCCAAGACTATAAGGGAAGTTTGTAGTGACTTCCAAGTAGATCTATAAGATCAAGCATGCAACTGATGGAAGTGTCGAGAAATACAAAGAGAGATTTGTAGCTAGAGGAATATCACAAGTAGAGGGAGTTGACTATGATGAGACATTTTCTCCAGTAGCTCGATACACTTCCATCGATACTATCATTGCACTAGCTACATCCATGAGTTGGAAACTACATCAGATGGATGTAAAGACAACCTTTCGCAATGATAATATTGAGGAAGAATTTTATATAGAGAAGCCAGAAGGATTTGTGATACAAAATGAGAAATCTCATGTGTGCAGGTTGAAGAAATCCTTGTATGAACTAAAGCAAGCACTTCATGCTTGGTATGAGAAAAAGGATGGATTCTTGATGATTTTGGGCTTCAGCAAGAGTGTTGTTGATCCAAACCTATATTATCATAATGTTGGTAACAAGTGCCTAATCTTGGTCCTGTATGTGGATGACTTATTCCTTACCGGTTCAGAAAGACTTATTGTTGAATGAAAGCGAGCATTAACTTTTGAATTTGAGATGAAGGATCTTGGTATGATGCACTACTTCTTGGGACTAGAAGTATGATAGAGGACTGATGAGATTTTTCTAAGTCAAGGAAAATATACAGTGGAGATATTAAATAAGGTCGGTATGATTGAGTGAAAATCCATGCCTACACCGATGGTGATGGATTTGAAGAAAATGAATGATGCTTCTACTGATTTAGGTGAGATTGATCAACATTTGTACCGAAAACTAATTGGATCATTGATGTATCTAGTTAACACCAGACCTGATATATGCTATGCAGTGAATGTACTTAGTTAGTTCATGAGTCAGCCGAGACAGAATCACTAGATATCAATGAAGAATGTATTGAGATATCTATGAGGGACAATTGGATATGTCCAGAGATATGCCTCCAGTGTAGACTTGAGTTTGTAGGGATATACCAATGCAGATTGGGTAGGGAGCGCAGTGGAATGAAATAGCACATCCAGTTGTTGTTTTACCTTGGGGTCTACCATGGTTTCCTGGTGCAGCAGGAAACAGAGCTATGTGGCCTTGAGTACCACAGAAGTAGAATATATAGCATTGAGTGTGGTAGTACGTGAAGCAGTGTGGCTTCTCAATCTCCTGACAAATTTATTTGATAATGAGATGGATCCTACCATTATTCATTATGATAACCAGATCTGTGTGAATCTCTCTAAGAACCTTGTGTTTCACGACAGATCAAAACAGATTGAGATAAAATATCATTATATCAGAGACATGGTGCAAAGGAAAGCAGTACACATGTAGTACCTTCCTGAACATGAGCAGATTGCAAATATCTTCACCAAACCGCTTGCCAAGATGAAGTTCAAGTACTTTCGTGAGAGACTTGGCCTGGTGGAGAATGCCTCCCTAGATGAGAGAGAGTGTTGATGATTACAACTTTGTGAGACATCCTCCAGGACATAGACTGAGAGAGTCGGCCTGTGAGAGAGCCCATGAGTTGGGTGTGCCCATGACATGGGTGTGTTGTTCCTCTATGAGACTGAGATGGAATGTTCTGTGCCCCTATATGGGGTGAGGATTCCCATGCGATGGGTGTATCGATGTGTGTGCCCCTATGTGGGGTGAGAATTCCCATGATATGGGTGTGTCGATGCGTATGCCCATGTGTGGGTGAGGATTCCCATGAGATGGGTGTTTCGTTTGAGATGAAATGATGTGTACCCCTATGAGGGGTGAAGGTGCCCATGTGGTGGGTGTATCGTTCTCCTCTGCATAGAGATTTGAGACGATGTGGTACTCCAGATGATTCTCCTGTGAGACTCAATGAGATAGAGATTCGTTGAGTAGGAAATCCCCGTGGTTGAGCACTAATGGGTGTGTGAGATCCCTTTCTATATTTTCTAAGAGTAAGATTTACCTGTAACCCTAATTGTGATGTAAAACGCACAGGTCGACCCTGTTATCCCCACTTTTAGGGATAACTAGGAGATCATGTCTCAAGGCCCATAGGTCCTAGACATGGAGTACCAAGAGAAGGATTGACTTTAGCATGGACCTGGAGGGCCCATTTTTCTTTCTTCCAGCATCTTTATCTTGTCAGCAACAACAACATCCATCACCATCGACTTGGTCTTGTGTTAGAGAAGGTTCTTGCTCCATGAGGTAATTAGTCCAGGTATCATGGTATGTGTCACTTTGATCATCAAAACCATTGAATGTATGCATATGATTCCTTTTATTTCTAACAACTTCTTGGATCTTTCACTTTTCCACTTGACCATGTTTGGGGGGATTAATAGGGTGCCCTAGCAAGCTTGTGTCTGTATGTTTTGGTTTGCCACTGGGGGGAATTTCTGAAAATCCATCATTCGCTCCCATCATAGAACCACTATTTCATCTTGTTTCCCGCTCACTTATCCCATTCCACTTGTCTGGGCATTGGGTTGACCTATTTTCAGGACTGCATCTTATCTCGTGGGAAGAAGGGGTTAAAGGCCCAGAAGGTAAAAGAAAGTTGGTAAAAGATAAAAGCCTAAGAATAAAACCTAGAGATGCTTCACCCAAGGATCCCTGAGATAGAAATAAAAATCTTCTCAGCAAGAAACAAGAGGGACCCAGAAAAATAATAAAACAAGACCGAAACAGAGGATAGGGGGTCTCATCATGAGCCAGCCTATTAGGTCCATGGGTACCTAGCAGTATGAAATTGTCACCGACTAGTTACCACACCAGGGTAGTGACTCTTGGTTGAATGGCCAAGGGAAAGGGGGTCTCATCATGAGCCAACCTTCTCATTTCTGTGAAAGTACTTGTGGGTAACGCTATCACCACTGGTCACCATGCCAGGGCAATGTACCCTGATTATCTCTTTAACAAAAAGGGAAAAGCAATAAAAGGTAAAAGAATAAAAAGGAATAAAATGCAAGAATGGGCTTGGAAAGAATGCATATGTGATAGGTACAACTCACCTTCTAGCAAAGGCACTCACAGGTAAAGATTTTTGCATCCTCTGCCCTTACTGCACCCACATGCTTGGACATCCCCTGACCACATCACCCACTTACATGACTTGGATAAGGTCTCTTCCAAGAAATTTCCTCTTCCAATGGACACTAGCCCAATAGCATGCCTTGTCCCTTTCTCCAGACTTGCATTGCAGACTTATGTAACATCTTTGACCTGTTAACTGATGTATTATGGATTTTATGCATATGTTTGATAATATTGATGATGCGATGTGATTGACATTGCTATTATCCCTATGACTGATGAGCCCATGGAGGGCGTAGCTTTTGATGTCCAGGACCATGCCTGATGGATAGGTACCACTTGGACCGATACACATGGGGAGATGATCAGTTCAGACCTCCATGGGGCTGAGGAGACCATCAGGTGGATGCTTTGACCCCATCAGGGGGCAGAGATAGGATAGATATAGATCATGGGCTTTGCACCATAGGATAAGAGGATGTTCCACCAGAGGCACCCCAACAGAGCTTGACTTAGGGGTGTTGGCCCTTTTTCAGTGGAACGTTGGCCTTGGAAGGCCTAGGACGTCACCCATCATAGCCATGACATCATACAACATTATGGACATCTTGGGAGGCAGACAAGGTAGTATTGGCATGTGTGGTGGGTTGGAGAAGCACAAGGAGGGTTAATGTTTTGCTACAGGATGCCCAATTTTCCCTAAAAGGGGCTAACGTCTCCCTTGGAGGGGATTTTATTCTCTTTTCAGATTGATTAGGGTTTTAATTTGAAAATTAAATGTAAAACAATATGATTTTGGTATTTTGGCCTTGTCGGCCTTTTACATGACCTAAAATGTAAAATTAGGTCATGGTACTGTATAAATGAAGGATTTTTACCTTCATTTTTCCATCACAACTTACTCACTCCATAAGGAGGTTTGAAATTTGCACCCTCTCTTGGGTTATTGGTTGATTTTAGTGATGTGCACTTGTTGAAGGAGGACTATTTTGGCATGTTTTGGCATTTCTCTTGAAGGAAGGTGTTACAACTAGGGTTTGCATTGATATTTCCTGGTGAATTGGAAGTATTTTTCTGCAAAACTTCTTGAATGAATGGTTGTAGTTTAATTTCTTGCATATGTTTATGATTTTGCTGAAAAAAATTCTAGGTGACAAGCACACAAGTAAGTCCTTGTCTCATGTCCCCTTTGAGAGAAATTTTCAGCCATTGATAGAGAAGAGAGAGCCTAGTTGTAGCTACACCCTCTTTTTCTCTTCATTTATTGCTAGCCATACTAAGAAGAAGGCGACGCCTTAAGCCTAGGTATACTATACTTTGGGCCAATTTTTTCTATGGTTTGTTGAAAGATCCTTGTTGTAGAAACACTCTTCTTCATCAAACCCTCTTGTCTTAGTTTATGCTTCATATTTCAGCTATTCTTTTGTCATTGAGTTAAGGAAGGAGGAGAGAGCATCAATGCCTAGTTCACCTACACCAAAGTGAGCCTCTCTCCCCTAGGGTTTTGATTTTGAGGCCTTGCCTTAGAAACACCTAAAAAATTCTCCCTCTAGTCCTTATCCATTTTGACTTTTTCCTCCTTTATCTCTTTCGTCCTTCACTATTGACTCCATTTAACGCTAAGGCATTGATCTTAAGATCTCATGCATTGAAGTGAACTTAAAAACCACTCTCAAACTCTTGAATCAAAACCCTAACTTCACTAACCCTAGCCTAAACTAACATGCTAACCCTATATGTTGTTGTCATCCTTAGCTATAAATCACTAGTGCAGCTAGACGTTTTATTTATGAGAAATTTTATAATGATTAAAGGCATTAATTGAATGAAGTGTTAATTTATTGCATTGAATGCCACGTTATTCTAACATTTATTGAAGAAGTGATATTATTTTCATTGTTATTTTATAAACATTGACTTCGTCAATATTTGTTGTCAAATTGCTTATATGTTAATCAGATAGTCATTAATTTACATTAAGTACCAACCCATTGATCAAAGCTTGCATATATCAGTTTATTGTTGCTTTGTTCCAGGCAGGTGCATTTCTTTGGGGGGTTTTACTTTATTATTGGCCTTTGGCTGGACTATCTGCTCGGTGGTGAATTGTGAGGGGGGAATAACTACTTTATCCTGTAACCTTTGCCTTCTCAAAAACCCAGGTCATCGGGGACATCTCCCCTGGGCCTTACCACCCTAAATAGAAAGAACCATCCCATTGTGGTGACATTGGGTGGGATTGGTTCATGTTACGCCAGTTTGACCCTCCAGTTCATAGCCTTTTATCCTTGCCACAAACTGTGCGATAACATTTTGGCGCCTCTAACGGGGAACACTGAGTCAAACCTTCCTCAGACGACACTTTTCAATAAGCCTTGTCTCAAAAGCCTTATCTTACAAGCTTACTTAGCGACTCCACTTTGGGTGTTTTCCCTTATCTTTTGATAGTTTCAAGAAAACTATCTGGCGAATCCACCAATGACAAAGACAACAATGACATCACAATGGGATCTTAGGAATTACAAGCCTTTAGACATGAGAAAAATCCTAGGATACCCACGACAAATCCCCCCGATAAAAAGAGAATGGCTTCCTAGATTCACTGGTAGCGATGGAGAAAGAGTTGGCTTTCATATGAATGATTTTTATTCTTATTTTGGACTCCATCCTGTCAATGATGATGCCGAAGATGTAGTGATGAAAATTTTTCCCACCACTCTTCATGGGAATGCTAAAAAATGGTATGATGATCTTCTCGATGCTAGCATCAGAACTATGGAACAATTGGAAGAAACCTTTCTCGAAAAATGGGGTATTCAGTTGAAAGACATATCAATACTAATAAAAATATTCGAGCATACAAAACAAACTGAGAATGAAACCCTATTTGACTTCTAGAGTAGGTTTGAGGGCACTCTATGTCAGATTCCTAGAAGCCATCATCCTAAAGAGAAGTGCATTGTCCATCTCTATACCCATGCGCTCCTGGCACACCTAGGTTTTCCCCTCAGTAGAAGGGGCCCAAAGACACTCAATGAAGCTTACGACATGGCTATGAGAATTGAACAAAACATGTCCTTATCATGGATTAAAGACCTCTTTACCTCAAGTACTTTTAGTATGGAAATGTTTGTTTGCCCATGAGAACTTCATTGATGATTTCCACGATGAAGGGGAACAAACCATCATTCAACATAGGATTTCTAAAGATATGGTTGAGAAACTAGAACCTAAGCAAAATGATGCTCCTTCATCTGATGAAGCAATCCAAGAGCTTGCAAAACAAAAGGATGATGAGGATCTCGATGACACCTTGTTCCATGATTCAGGAAATGAAGGAGAAATGAAAGCATTGAACGAAGTAGATATTCCTTCCTCTACAATTGAAGAAAAAGGAGAATCCATGAGGATGAAACAATACTGCATGCTAAAAACATCGAAGTCCTCGAAGCTCCTACCTAAGATGAAACAGTAAGTTTCCCTCCTCCCCTAGTTTTTTATGATGCTCTACTTTGTGATAGAGAAGATGAGGAGGAGATAAGAAAGAATGCTTCAAATCATGCATGTTATGATATGTTATGATACCGATAATGACATAGCTGATAACATTGATGATTTCATACATATTGGGAGACATAAGTGGGACGCAGTTGATTATGATATGGATCCCATCTATGACACAGAGAGTTGTCTCCAAGTGTTTCCTTTGCGATTATCACAACATGTTATTCTTGACCAATGGCAAAAAGGAGATGAGGTTTTTACCTATACTTTTCAAACACCCAAGGAAGACCTAGTACCTTGCTTGCCTGATAGTTTTCAGTCTTACCTTGAGGGTGTTAATGATAACTCATTTGAGCACTTGGACTATTTCCATGAAGATGATCATCAACCACTGTTTTCCTCAGATCTTGATAGGAATAAGGACCTTCTTTTCTTGATGAAAAATCCTTGTGATGATTTTCCCATGCCACCTCTGATTACCCTACCTTGTTGTGTCTCTAGAGGAGTGGCTGGGAGTTGTTTTTCTGATGTTGATTTCCCACTAGGGAAAACCCTAGATTCCAAGGGTCGGTTGGATACTACAAGTTTGAATCTATTATCTAAGTTTTTCAACTTTCCCTTGACAGTTTTCCAGTCATTTGTTAGATCTTTGTCAATCCCTTCCTTGACTTTAGAGTGTAAGGATGTCCTAGGTAGCCAGCTTGTGGAACCTTGGACTTTTCATGACCCTTTCCTGAAGTGGATTGAGTACTTTTCTTTCAATATGACTTGGCATGGTTTTATGAATTAGACTTTGTGATCTCCGATGATGTGATATATATTCTAACCCTTGACATTTTTGTGCTTGACTTATCACTATTTTGGTTTATGATTGTTATCCCCAATTTCTAGGGATAACTAGGAGATCATGTCTCGAGGCCCACAGGTCCTAGACATAGAGTACCGAGAGAAGGATTGACCTGAGCATGTCCCTAGAGGGCCCATACTTTTCTTGTTTCATCAGATTCATCTTGTCAGCAGCAGCAAAATCCATCACCATTGGCTTGGTCTTGTATCGGAGAAGGCTCTTGCTCCATGAGGTAATTGGTCCAGGTATCATGGTATGTGTCACTTTTGATCATTATAACCTTTGGATATATGCATCTGACTCCTTTTATCTCTGACAATTGCTTGGATCTTACATTAAGCCACTTGACCATGG
>ML783603.1:53129-80892 GCA_009831015.1 Picea engelmannii | reverse complement strand
GTGTGTGTGTGTGTGTGTGTGTGTGTGTGTGTGTGTGTGTGTGTGTGTGTGTGTGTGTTGGGGTGGCATTACCACCCCAATTGTTTTACTAATGTTTCTATTGAGATCGAGCAGGTCAGTAGGTTATGCCAGAGATGTTGAGGTTCTCATGCGCTCTACGGTGAGCACATGTCCTCGAGTTGGAGCCAGATGTTATCCCCCACTTTTAGGGATAACTAGGAGATCATGTCTCGAGGCCCACAGGTCCTGGACATGGAGTACCGAGAGCAGGATTGACTTTACCATGGCACTCGAGGGCCCACCTTTTCTTTCTTCCAACATCTTTATCTTGTCAGCAGCAGTAGCATCCATCACCATCGATTTGGTCCTATGTCAGAGAAGGTTCTTACTCCATGAGGTAATTAGTCCATGTATCATGGTATGTGTCACTTTGATCATCAAAACCATTGAATGTATGCATCTGATTCCTTTTATTTCTAACAACTTCTTGGATCTTACACATTCCCACTTGACCATGTTTGGGGGGATTGACAGGGTGCCCTATCAAGCCTATGTCTGTAGGTTTTGGTTTTCCACTAGGGGGGATTTTTGAAAAGCCATCGTTCGCTCCCATCATAGCACCATTATTTCATCTTGTTTCTCGCTCACTTATCCCATTCCACTTGTATGGGCATTGGGTTGACCTATTTTCAGGACTGCATCTTATCTCGTGGGAAGAAGGGACTAAAGGCCCAGAAGGTAAAAGCAAGCTGGTAAAAGATAAAATCCTAAGAAAAAAACCTCAAGATGCTTTGCCCAGGGATCCCCGAGAAAGCAATAAAAATCTTCTCAGCAAGAAACAAGAGGGACCCGAAAAAAAATAAAACAAGACCTAAACAGAGGATAGGGGGTCTCATCACGAGCTAGATTATTAGGTCCATGGGTACCTAGCAATATGACATTGCCACCAGCTGGTTACCACGCCAGGGAAGTGACTCTTGGTTACATGGCCAAGGGAAAGGGGGTCTCATCATGAGCCAACCTTCTCATTTATGTGAAATTACTTGTGGGTAACACTGTCACCACTGTTCACCACACTAGGGTAGTGTCCCCTGATTAGCACTTGAACAAAAAAGGGAAAAGAAATAAAATATAAAAGAATAAAAAGGAATAAAAGGCAAGAATGGGCTTGGAAAGAATTCTTTTGTGACAGGTACAACGCACCTTCTAAAAAAGGAACTCACAGGTAAAGACTTTTGCATCCTTTGCCCTTACTGCACCCACATGCTTGGACATCCACTGAACGCATCACCCACTTACATGGCTTGTATGAGGTATCTTCCAAGAACTTTCCTCTTCCAGTGGACACTAGCCCAATAAGACGCCTTGTCCATTTCTCCAGACTTGTATTGCAGGATTATGTAACATCTTTAAGTTGTCAACTGATGTATTAGGGATTTTATGCATATGTTTGATAATATTGATGATGATATGTGATTGACATTGCTATGATCCATGTGATTGATGAGCCCATGGAGGCATAGATTTTTATGTGCAAGACCATGTCTGACGGACAAGTACCATTTGGATCGATACACATGGAGAGATGATCAATTCAGAACTCCATGGGGATGAAGAGCCCATCAAGTGGATGGTGAGACCCCATCAGGGGGCTAAGACAATATAGAGACGGATCATGGGCTTTGCACCAGAGGAGAAGAGGACGTACCACCAGAGGCACCCCGACAGAGATTGACCTAGGGGGGTTGGCCCTTTTTCAGTGGAACGTTGGCCTTGGAAGGCCTAGGACGTCACCCATCATAGACATGATTTCATACAACATTATGGACGACTTGAGAGGTAGACTGAGCAATATTGGCACATGTGGCAGGTTGGAGAAGCCCAAGGAGGGCTAACGTTTTGCTCCAGGATGCCCCATTTTCCCTAAAAGGGGATAACGTCTCCCTTGGAGGGGATTTTATTCTCTTTTCAACTTGATTAGGGTTTTAATTTGACAATTTAATGTAAAACAATATGATTTTGGTATTTTGGCCTTGTTGGCCTTTTACATGACCTAAAATGTAAAATTAGGTCATGGTACTGTATAAATGAAGGATTTTTACCTTCATTTTTCCATCACAACTTACTCCATAAGGAGGTCTAAAATTTGCACCCTCTCTTGGGTTATTGGCTTATTTTAGTGATGCGCACTTGTTGAAGGAGGACTATTTTGGCATGTTTTGGCATTTCTCTTTAGGGAAGATGTTACAACTAGGGTTTGCATGGTATTTCTTGGTGAATTGTAAGTATTTTTCTATAAAACTTCTTAAATGAATGGTTGCAGTTTAATTTCTTGCATATGTTTATGATTTTTTTGAACAAAACCCTAGGTGACAAGCACACAAGTAGGTCCTTGTCTCATGTCCCCTTTGAGAGAAATTTTCAGCCATTGATAGAGAAGAGAGAGCCTAGTCATAGCTACACCCTCTTTTTCTCTTCATTTCTTGCTAGCCGTACTAAGAAGAAGGAGACGCCTTAAGCCTAGGTCTACTACACTTTGGGCCGATTTTTTCTAGGATTTGTTGAAAGAGCCTTACTGTAGAAACACTCTTCTTCATCAAACCCTATTGTCTTAGTTTATGATTCATCTTTCAGCTAGCCTTTTTCCATTGAGTTAAGGAAGGAGGAGAGAGCATAGAGGCCTAGTTCACCTACACCAAAGTGAGCCTCTCTCCCCTAGGTTTTTTTATTTTGAGGCATTACCTTAGCAACACCTCAAAAATTCTCCCTCTTGTCCTTAGCCGTTTTGATTTTTTCCTCCTTTAGCTCTTGCGTCCTTCACTATTGACTCCATTTAACCCTAAGGCACTGATATTAAGGCCTCATGCGTTGAAGTGAACTTGATCAAAACCACTCTCAAACTCTTGAATCAAAATGCTAACTTCACTAACCCTAGCCTAAACTAACATGCTAACCCTATATGTTGTCGTCATCCTTAGCTATAAATCGCTAGTGCAGTTAGACGTTTTCTTTATGAGAAATTGAATAATGATTAAAGGCATTAATTGAATGAAGTGTTAATTTATTGCATTGAATGCCACGTTATTCCAGCATTTATTGAAGAAGTGATATTATTTTCATTGTTATTTTATAAACATTGACTTCATCAATATTTATTGTCAAATTGTTTATATGTTCATGAGATAGTCATTAATTTAGATGAAGTACTAACCCATTGATCAAATCTTGCATATATTAGTTTATTGTTGCTTTGTTCCAGGTAGGTGTATTTCTTTGGGGGGTTTTACTTTATTATTGGCCTTTGGCCGGACTATCTACTCGGTGGTGACTTGTGAGGGGGGAATAACTACTTTATCTTGTAATCCTTTGCCTTCTCAAAACCCCAGGTCACCGGGGATGTCTCCACTGGGCCTTACCACCCTAAATAGAAAGAACCATCCCATTTTGGTGACATTGGGTGGGATTGGTTCCTGTTACGCCAGTTTGACCCTCCATTTCATAGCCTTTTATCCTTGCCACAAACTATGCGAGAACAGGCCCCACCATAAAGTGAAAGATAATTATTGTAAAAGATAATTAATATTGTAATTATTTATTATATTCTAAGTTATTGAGGTCGACCCTGTTGTGCCAATAGACACCACTTTTGATGTGTCCAATCTAGTATAAATAAAGGTGATTTCCCCATTGAGGAAACACAACACACATTTGATTTTGGAAATTTCAGAAAGTACATATTCTAGGGCTGAAGTGTGCACTTCTCTTGGGCACTAGCTTATTGGTTTTTGAGAACACCCTTTTGTGTGCTAGGTCTATGGTGTGGGAGGTCTTTCTCTTGAGAATATAGCAAAGGATTGTTGGGTTTTCTTTCCTTGTTGAGAAGGGTTTCCTAGGATATTTCTTGTGTTCTTATGAATGGTATTTCTTCTTGTGATCTTGGTTATTATAACGAATTTCAATGGTGTAGCTGCACTTGTTTATGGTTCAATTAAATGCTAAAATTGAAACAAACTTTATGCTTGAGACTAGCATAGTGAAAATTCAAAACTTTTTTCATAATTTTCAAAATGAAAATGAGGTTGTCCTTTAACAAGGTCTTCATTTTCCACATTATACTTATGCTATTGATCAAACAACTAAAATATCATAGAGAGAGAGAGAGAGAGAGAGAGAGAGAAAAGAAAATCCACACCTTGAGAAAGATAAACAAATGAATATGAAGTCTCTTTAAGGGGGCAACTTCCTTTTACAATAGAACAAATGTACAATATGAGATGATCCTAGAAATAGGTCTCCTTGGTATATATATAGGATACCAAGGGTACAATTACAATTAAAATATATAACCAACAATACTAATATAACAATAGAAATACAACAACTTGATATCTAAGGATTTACATGGGGCTTTGTCTAGGATATTAACAATACCCTCACCTTCAAACAAGTGTTTCTCTCAACACTTGATTAGATGTGGATGTTTCTGCATGAAGAAATCATCTTCCCATGTCACTTCTTCTATTGGCAGGTTCTTCCACTTGATGAGGTACTAAGTAATTACTCGATTTTGCATCTACTTAACCCTGGTTTCAAGGATTGTTTATGGTTCTAGTATTATTTTCCCTTCTTCATTGATCTTTGGTAAAATAGTTTGAAATGGGATCTTGTCACCGATTACCTTATTTAAGAAATAAACATGGAAGAATAGATGTACATGTAAAGATGGAGGTAACTCCAATTTGTAAGCCATACTTCACATCCTCTGCAACACCTTATAGGGACCATAATAATTGGGTACTAATTTATTGTCCTTATTTTGTTTCTTGAGAGACATATGTTTCTATGGTTGTAGCCTCAAACACACCCAATCCCCCACTTCAAATTCCCTTTGGTTGTGATGTTGATTTGTTTGTTGCTTCATCCTATTTTTTGTTGTAACCAAGTTGTCCTTCAATGGTTTGATAACCTCTTGTTGTTGCTCTATGTGGTCCTCCCATGCTTGAACCTTGGCTTGACCTTTCAAGGGTGATGTGATGAATGGAGGATGATATACATAAAGTTCCATAAAATGGGGACATTTTTATGAAGTATTGAAGGATGTGTTGTACCACCATTCTGCGAAGGGAAACCACTTGACCCATTGTGTTTATTTATTAGATGCGAAACAATGAATATACCCTTCTAGACATTTATTCACAATCTCAGTTTTCTCGTTGGATTGAGGATGGTAAGTGTAAAATATTAACATAAATAAATAAAAGGAATTAGTCTATTAATAAAATAAAAGGGTACAAATAAGTAAAGATAAATTTATGGAAAACTAAATTAAGAAAAGTTAAGATAAATAAAGGAAAGTGCATGTTGACAAGTGGATCATATGCATGGAACTTCTTGCATGGATGGGTAAGAGTAATTATATATAATGACGGTGGAGAACGAAGTGGGGGATGTTTTACTAGTCCAATTGACGTAAAGGCTTCGAATCTGGCATAGGTAGTTGATTGAGTGATCATGGGCTAGTTGTGATGATTGAGAGGTTGATTGGGAGGAGACTCGTCTCCCACACTTTGTTGTGGCATGTTGGATCAAATATTGGAGTGCACCAATTCTACATTCATAGTGTTGTAAGTAAGTTGATTCATTCAACTCTCGGGTAATTTTCTCACCACTCGGTCCTTCTTATGAATTATGTAATCAAAATTAATGCATTTCTACTTTCTTCAGTTAATGATTGAAAATTGTTATGTTTATTTGTACATTTAGATTTAAATAGAATTTGAGCATTTACAGTAAGAGGACTTGTGATCCAATTGAGTACCCAAACGAGAAAATTATCTAGTCCAAAAATTTCCAGTGAAAATTGGATCTCTGACACTTACAATGATCTTAGGGATTCCATGTAGCTTATGAATTATTTCCATGACTATTGTGGCTATTGTACTTGATTTAAAAGGATGATAAAGGGAGAAAAAATGGACATACCTTGTGATTCGATCCACTTTTGATGACCCACCAGGTCATTTCACCCACAGGTATGCAAAGTATAAGTGAACTCTACATGTGCTTCAGCATTATAAAGTTCTCAATCTTTTCAGTTGGGCCCGAAACCTCTTACAAAAAGTCTTGAATAACTCTTCTTATACACCATTCCATTAACTAGTGTCACGATCCTTGAACAAAAACATGTTATGGATCCTCCTGTATACTTCCAATCGATAAGCGCTTAACTTTAGTGATCCTATCCTACATGCAATCAAGCACTATGACCTTATGCTACTTACCCGAGAATCAAATCATGGTTTACCACTTATTGAAAGTGGTATTCTTCTTTAGTCTATGAGAAAGTCAAATGTGGTTTTTTTTTTCATTGATTCGAGGTGCATTGTAGTTTAATTCTCCTCCACGTGTCCCTTAGGGAAATCCACAAAACTACCCGTGCATAGTATCTTTGTACTATCCCTCGTGCAACTTATGTGTGTTCTTTCCTTTTGAGGCGTCGATATAACCTTTCAATCAACGGCTATATATTTTTGTCACAGTATTCATTGTGTAAGACTCCGACCCACAATGAATCTGGACCGTAGGTTATCCTCTCCAATGGATGATCGGATGATAATTTCGAACTATTGGCAAGGGACATTCTACAATATTTGATCAGTATTGAATGGATGATGAATATCTCATCTCAATTTTATTTGAATTTTAATATTAATCATTGATCGTCACTGAAAGGACGATAAAGATCTATCACATGCAAATGAACTGTGGGTTATTCTCGATACCCCTAGTCGATACCCTTTCCACTAGCTCGTTGAACCAACCTCCAAAAATACCGCCCCAACGAATGGTCTAGATCACTTTATGTGGTCCCCGATGGATGACTATGATCATCCTCAAATCTGATCTGACGGATGGACAGATAGTTGGAATATTCTCAGTGCTTTCCTTCGATACCTATGTATCAATGTTTATAAACAAACTCTGAAATGGTCTCTTTGATGAATGGTGTAGATTGCTCCAAATTGATTCCAATGGGAGGCTTTGATCTACCCCATGGATTATTTTGGAAGGCTACAAATGATGGTTTATCAACGATAGATAATCAATGGAAAGACAGTCTGATGGATGACTATATTCTACCCTCAGAATGATACGTTGTAATGGGAATTGATAAGAAAAATCCGATGTGGAGTTTCGAACGCACTTTCTACAAATTTCAGGGTCTTATGGTTAATTAAACATAACCATCGATCTAATAAATCCCCACTCCCAGATCTAATATGGGTCGTCAATCGTGATATTGACTTCCATGCTTCCAATGTGAAAAAATGATATGAATCGTAGATCCAAAGGTGATCAAGGATCGAGATTGTCATTCGACTCCAGTTATGTGTGCCACAAACCTTTGATATGATGATCATTGTGTTCCATATTGACCAATATAACGGCCCATATTCATTCACGATAATTGGACTGGGTTACACTATTGAAATATGGAATTTGACCTCAATCCAGATCTTTAGAACCTGTAATCGCGTTCGACTATCCACCAACTTGCAAGATGATTTGGTTTAGTCAAATCTGGCCTACATTCACACACAAAATATCAACATGACGAAAAGACATTGATTCCTACATTTAACAAAAATCTCCAATTTCATAATAAATTCTATTACTAATCCTATACATAGTTACATAAGGCCTTCACACTCTTTTTAGGCCTAATTTTTGTTCAATTGTCCTTTCCTTGGCCTTCAACCACACTCCTCACTTTCCCAACTTCTATTTGATTCTCTCCATCTGTCTCTGTTTCTTTATCTGAATGCTCGAGAGGCTTACAAAATTAAACAAAAGGTTCTTGAAACCAAATATGTTTCATATCCACTGATTTCTCCACTAAAAAACCTTAAGATCCACAAAATCCTCAAGAGACTAACTATAGAATCTCTTCCAAACCTCTCAACTCTCGAGATCTGCTATCATAGGCAGATTCAATTACACTTAACCAACTCTATTAAACAAACCCTATCCTATGCATTCCTTCTAAAATGAAAATAAGCATAGAAAATGACAACAACAATAAGTTAGGGAACCAACTCCCTTGGTACAACTCAAGACCACTTAGGCCTAGTCAACGAGTAAACATTTGGAGGCAAAATGCTCCTGCATTAGACTCCCAAGGTTGAAATTATTCATTATCTCTTGACCACGAGTCTTCAATTGCTTCATTCTTATTAATGATGTTGTCCACATGCTCTTCATATTCCTTCATTATTTTCCTTCATCTGCCAGGGTCCCAAATCTTATGTTGTTGTTGTTCACCATTAACTTCGTTACCTTGTTGTTGYATGCAACCTTCTTGGATCCCATCCCTTKCTTTGCCTCTGTGAAAACTCTTTTCTTCCTTCAGTAGGATGCATTTTCATATTGAGCTTCTTTTGTTTCCTTTGATAACTCCATCTGGAAATTCCCATCATATGTTTCCAAAATTCACCGAATCYAATGTCCAATCTTGTATTCARCTGGTGCTCATTACTGCTGAAAATTATCACAAAATTTTTGTATGGATGCTACCATATATTCATATTTATACCAATGTCTATCCTCAACTTCTTGAGAACACTACTCACTCAATAAGAAKTTATGCACTCATCCTTKCATATTCTTAAAATGCATGCTMAACTCACATGACTCCTCAAATAAACTTTTCTCTTRGAGTTTATGAAAATTATAGATTTGTAATAAGAAATTTAGACCCTTTTGTAAGGACTTCTCCATGGAAATGCACCAATCAGGTTCAACACTATCATCACCCTTCACTGTCATTTGTCTCCTAGCAAGTTCCATACATGCATCATTGTAATCTTGTATAGACCATTCCAATATTTCATCTACTTCATTAGTTGAAATGTCTTTAAGCCATTTTACCCATGCATTGCTTGAACATGCATGATATTCCTTTTTATAGATTTCAAGAGACAATGATGTATCTCCTCCTGATGAAACAAATCTATGGTTTTGAGCCTCTTCCATGCCTTCACAAGACAATCTCTTTCCTTCTATGACATCCTTCAATGGTTGCCTATCTTCACAACCTACAAGTACACACCATTCATTAGTTTCAAAATCATGAGACTTCTAAGTCCCTCCAGATGCTTGTAGCATCAATTCTCCATATAGTATTAATTCTTCTAAGCCATCCATGAGTTCTTTATCTTGTTCCTCATCTCCTTCCAACACTTTATGAATTTATTGATGTATGTCCCTTTCTATGTTTCCCATTGAAAACCTTGCATCCTCTAACTTCCTTTGATCTTGATCATTTGTTTCCACTATTGTGGCTACTCCTTGGTTAACTCCATCATCTTCCATGTCTATAAATAAATGTTCAACCATAAACTTCTCTATTTCAGACATCTCTTCCAATAATTTCAGTTCCTCATCAAGGTTTATGAACATCTCATTTGGAAGTTGTTCTTAATTCCTTTGATCATTTGAATGGTTACTTTCACAAACCAATATTTTCCTGCTTGCTACACTAACAAGTCCTTGAAACATTCCTTCATCATCTACATTTATCAATTGTGTATGCGCTTTCCTCTAGTCAACCTTATGAGACAATATAGCCTCATCTTCTCTTAGAATAGAACTTGAATTTTGTCCTCCTTCACCCTCCCTTATGACAATTTTAAGTAATTGTCCATCATTTGAAAACATACACAAACTATTAGATTTAAAAATATAAGACCCAATGGCCTCATTTGATTCCCCTATCATCAAATCCTCATGTTGATATGAACTTTCCCAAAAGTTCATGAGATTTTCCACAAATCTCTCTTCAACATCTTCCTCATCGTATACTCCAAGGATCAGTCCCTATTTTGGTTCACAATAGTGAACTTCCATCTCATACTCAGTTTCTCTGAGTGCTTTCTTCAATATAACACGCAACATGTGCTTCAACTTCACTTGCAACTTATTCCATGTCACCTTCCTCTTCCTCAATCTCTAGCCATACCTCTGGTCTTCTTCACTTTCCTGTAGAAACTCCCTTCATAAACTAAGATGTACTTTCAACTCAACCATTTCTTTCTCAAACTCTTCATCACTCATCCTTTTTGTGCCAACTTCCTAGGAATATTTCTTCTTCTGGCTGTGGTTCCTTCCTAAACCTTAGTCATGACTATTAATAGCCATCTCCCCTTTGTGAATATCTCTTGTTCACTGTGAGAGTTATCAAGCTTCTCTTTTGCAACAAGTCTCAGTACTTATTACAAAAAATACCTTATCAAGCCTTCCTCTTGAGCTTGACCTCCTGGTATCATTCTGGTTCTTTCCTCCGAACCTTTTGAGCACTCCTCTGCTCCCCTTGGCTTATGCACTCTTTCTCACTTTCCTCTGAGAACTTTTACCTGTCCTCTTCACTTCCAATCTTTAGTTGGAAGTCTCTATAACATTCACTGTCGCAAGGTTATTTTTCCACAGGCTTCTTCACCTGAGATATTTTCTTGCTCTCTCTTCCTTTGTTACAACTTCAACAACTGTAATGGTTGTTATCATATCCTATCTCCCTCAATTGCTACTTCCTGCAATCATAAATCCTTCATAACAAGAGTTAATCATACAAATATATGACTAATACCTTCAAGAACTGTGTTGAGATCTTGTCTTCACATTTACTGTTGAACCTTCCTTTGCTTTGTATCCCTTACAGAGTTCCAAAGAGTACTAACTATGCTATGATACCAAAATGATGACCCACCGGGTCATTTCACCCATAGGTATGCAGAGTATAAGTGAACTCTACATGTGCTTCAGCATTAGAATTCTCTCAAACTTTTCAGTTGGGCTCGAAACCTCTTACACATAGTGTTGAATAAATATCCTTATACACTAGTCCATTAACTGGTGTCACAATCCTCAAACTAGAACACATTTTGGATCCTTCCGACTGCTTCTAATTGATAAGTAGTTAAATTTATCACTCCTATCCTTCACACGATCAAACACTATGACCTTTTACTACTTACCCAATCATGTGGTTGTGGTTTACCACTTGTCGAAAGTGGTATTCTTCTTCAGTCTATCGAAGATTCAAATGTGTTTTTTTTTCATTGATTCAGGGTGCATTGTAGCTTAATCCTCCTCCACATGTCCCTTAGTAGAATCCACAAAACTACCTTTGCACAGTACCTTTGTACTATCCCTTGTGCAAATTATGTGTGCACTTTCATTCTGAGGTGTCAATCTAACCTTTCGACCAATGAATTGATCTTTTCGTCGACATATTCATTGTTTAAGAATATGACCCACGATGAATCTGGACCATAGGTTCTCCTCTCTGATGGAGGATTGGTTTAAAATTTTGAACTATTGTAAAGGGATGTTATACAATCATTGATCAGTATTGAAATGACGATGAATATATCATCTCAGTTTTATTCGACTTTTAATCTTAATCATTGATTGTCACTGAAACAATGATCATGATCTATCGCATGCAAACAAATTGTGGGGAATATTCTCTATACCCATGGTTGATACCCTTTCCACTAGCTCGTTGAACCAACCTCTGAAAATGCTACCTCGAAGAATGGTCTGGATCACTTTCTGTGGTCCTCGATGGACAACTGCAATCATCCTCAAATTTTCTCTTACGGATGGACTGACAGTTGGAATATTCTCGGTGCTTTCCTTCGATACCTCTGTATCGATGTTCGAAAATGGCTCTAAAATGGTCTCTCCGATGAATGGTGTAGATTGCTCCAAATCTATTCCAATGGGTGGCTTCGATCTACCATGTGGATTATTTTGGTAGGCTCCGAATGATGGTTGATTGGTAGTATATAATCAATGGAAATCCAGTTCGATGGATGACTATATGCTACCCTCAAAACGATACGTGAGAATGGGAATTGATAAGAAAACTATGATGTGGAGATCCAAATGCACTTTCTACAAATTTTAGGGTTCGACGGTTAATTAACCAGAATCGTCGATCTGATAAAGCCCCAATCCAAGATATAATCTGGGTCGTCAATACTGATATTGACTTCCACGCTTAAACTGTGCAAAAATGATATGAATCGTTGATCCAAAGGTGATCAACGATCAAGATTTTCTTTCGACTCTAGTTATGTGTGGCACAAACCTTTGATATGACGATCATTGTGTTCCATATTGACCAATCCAACAGTCCATATTCATTCACAATAATTAGACTGGGTTCCACTATTAAAACATGGAATTTGACCTCAATCTAAATCTTTAGAACCTACAATCATGTTCTATTATCCACCAACCTGCAAGATGATTTGGTTAAGTCTAATTTGGCCTACATTCACACACAAAATATCAACATGATGGAAATACATTGATTCCTACACTTAACAAAAAGCTCCAATTTCATAATAAATTCTATTAATAATCTTGTACATAGTTACATAAGGCCTTCACACTCTTTTTATGCCTAATTTTCATTCAATTGGCATTTCCTTGGCTTTCGGCCACACTCCTCACTTTCCCAACTTCTATTTGATCCTCTCCATCTCTCTTTGTGTCTCTATCTGAATGCCTGAGAGGCTTACACAATTAAACAAAAGGTTCTTGAAACCAATTTTGTTTCATATCCACTAATTTCTCCACTTAATAACCTTAATATCCACAAAATCCCCAAGAGACTTACTTTAGAATATTTTCCAAACCTCTCAACTCTCGAGATCTACTATCATAGGTAGATTCGATTACACTTAACCAACTTTATTAAACAAACCCTATCCTATACATTCCTTCTAGAATCCAAATAAACATAGGAAATAAAAACAATAATAAGTTAGGGAACCAACTCCATTGGTACAAATCAACACCACTTAGGCCTAGTCAACAAGTAAACATTTGGAGGAAAAATGCTCCTACATCAACTACTACCATGATGGCATTCTTTCCTTCAGACTTGAGTAGACCTATAATAAAATCCATTGAAACCTTTTCCCAATTTTGACAACTAATGGTTGTAGGAGACATGGGGTATTGATTGGCTCTCCCTTAATCTGTTGGAAAACCACACATTCAACCATAAAATTTTGAACATCAATTTTAATCCCTTCCCAAAAAAAGTCATTCTTGATCATGTGATAAGTTTTCAAGAACCATGAATGTCTTCCTATTGGAAAAGTGTGCAATTTCGAAACGACCTTCTATTTGAGTTGGGAATTCTTAAATAAATATAAGTTACCTTGATACCATGGTAAATCATTCTTCCACACAAATTTATCTAACACACTTGGGTCATCTTGTAGTTTTTTAATGATCTTGCATAACTTTTGGTCTTTCTTCCATTCTATCCTTGCTTCTTCCAACCAATCAGATTTTGGAATGGAAATAACACACAATAAACCCTTTGTGTCTTTTTCTTTCCTTGAAATTGCATTTGCCATCATATTTTGTTTTTATTTTATGTATAAAATTTCAAAGTCATAACCTAGCATCTTTGTAACCCATTTTTGTTTCTCTTTTGAAGATAATTGTTGTTCCATTGAGTACTTCAAACTATCATGATCTATTTTTACCTTCAAGTGTCTTCCTATTAGATAAGGGTGTCATTTCTTAATTGCATGTAATATGGCCAACATTTCCTTTTCATATATTGGTTTGAGTATGTTATTTCCTTTAAGATAGCTACCTTCAAAGACAACTACATTTCCTTCTTGCATTAAAGCTTCACCAATGCCATGTCCTAATGCATCACATCCCATAATAAAGTTTTTTGTGAAGTTAGACATGGCCAGGACAAGAGTCATACACAAAGCCTCCTTAAGATTTTCAAAATCTTTAGTTGCTTCTTGAGTCCAAGAAAATACCTCATTTTTAAATAATGTTGTTAGAGGTGCTGCTATTTGACCATAATTCTTGAAAAACTTGCAGTAATATTTTGTCAATCCTAATAATCCTGTAAGATTCTTCAAGGTTTTTGAAATTGGCCATTCCATCATAGCTTTAATTTTGTTAGGTTCCACTTTGACACCTTCATGAGATACAATATGACCCACCACTTCTTGAACCCCAAAAGAACACTTGGAAGGCTTTGCATATAGTTCTTTCTCTTCCAATAGTTTTAATACCATGTCAACATGTTGTACATGTTCTTCCAATGATTTGTTGTAGATTAATATATCATCAAAAAACACTCACAATTTTTTTGGAGTAAGGATTTGAAAATAGAATTCATGAAGCTTTAAAATGTTGAAGGTGCATTAGTAAGTTCAAATGACATCACCAAAAACTCATAACGACCTTCATGTGTTATAAATATTGTTTTGGGGATTTCCTCTTGCCTCATTCTAATTTGATGATATCCATAGTGGATATCCAACTTAGTAAAACAAATCGCTCCTTGCAATTCATCTAATAATTCAGGACATAAATAGGAAACTTACCTTTAATGGTCATTCTATTGAGTTGTCTATAATCTAGATACATATGCTATGAACCATACTTTTTTGTAAGCATTACCACATGTGAAGATAAAGCACTTTGGCTAGGTTGAATGATGCCAGCCTCTAACATTGCTCGAACCATACGCCCAATATCACTCTTATGTGCATATGGGTAGCTATAAGGCCTAATTTTAGGTGGTACACTTCCTGGTTGCAAACAAATATCATGGTCATGATCTTGAGCAAGTGGAAGACCCTTATGAATCTACTCAAATACGTTGGAATGATTGCCAATAAACTTTTGGATATCCATTGGAATAGAAGGTCTAGATGTTTGAACATCTAGTGAGCACAATTATGCAAGTACACCATGGTGTCCATTTTTGAGTAATTTTGTAATGATGTTAGAGATTATCACTTTAGAGGTCTTCCCTTAGATACCTCCCTGAATAATTTATGGTACCTCCATCTGCAATCATTACTTGAAACTTTGGTGTTGGAAATACAAAGCAATTCACAAGTTTCACTAATTTCCCATTAATGAAGTTATGGGTACTACCAGAATCAATCACCATTGTCACCTTTTTCTTTTTGATATATCCTTCTATCTTGAGGGTTTGTGGAGTACTAATTCCATCTAATGCATGACAAGATAAGGCTTGAGTAGTATCTTCTATTTCTATGTCCTACGATGGTTCCAATTCTTAATCTTCTTCTTCCTCACTATCTATGTAGAATAATTTCTTCTCAACACATTTATTCCCATTAATGTACTTCCTATCACAATTGAAACACAGTCCCTTGGCTCTTATTTCATTCATTTTTTGAGGTGTCAACCATGTAGGTTGAGTGAGGTTAGGATATGGAACATGGTGCTCTCTATAGTTGTTAGTGGCCAATTTTCTTGTTAAGTACCAAAGACCTAAATACAGAAACACCACAATATATCCAAGAAAAATATAGAAAAATATCCACTTTATTAATCAGAAACCCTTAGGGTAGGGAAACAATATATAATAGATCATATTACAGAAGGGATACACTCCAGTTCAGTTGCCTCTTCGATAGGGAAACCTCCTAATGATATATTGTTCCAAATACAATACTTCTTGACTTTCCATTACATAGCGTGAACCCCTTTATATAGTGCTACCAACCACCTAAGAACATTCTAGAGAAGTAACTTTTAGTAAGTCCTATTACATTTATGGCATTCACAGTAGGCCTTATTTATTAAAAGTGGTCTTTATACATAACAATACTTATCTATTATTATTCCCCTTGGGTACTTCCCTAGGTACCCCATATTATTCCCCCTAGCTACACTACATTCCATCCCCCTTATGAAAGTGTTTTCCTCAACGCTTGTTATGAGGGTGTACAACCATATGCCAGGTCCCCATGGATAAGTGTGGACCATAATGCTGAAGTAGGCTAGATAACTAGGGTCCCATGTAGGAGTGCATTCCACCATGCTGAAGTAGTCCAACCACCATTGTAAACCTAGGTCCCATGTCCTAATGCTCATGTGAATTCCACGCCAAGGATATCGGAACTCAATAGCCAGCTAAAATGATGCTCCAAAGATCAACATTGGTCATGTCGATCCAAATATGTAGAACCAACCAAAAAATCATCCACTAGTACTAGAGAATAAGAAAATTGAAGAAGAATATGAATAGAAGGATCTTGTCTACTCTCTAGGATGCTCTCTACATGAGGTGGAGTAGAGGCATCAAATAGAAGATGAAAGTTGTTTCCATCCCATAAATGACAATTATCCATATACCAATCATCACAATCGGCTTCAAAATCATACTAAGCATATGTTTCTTAATAATATTAATCCATGATGTCCTGCATAATATATCTCTCTTGCATTGAAAGTGTAATCGCTTGAAGATTTTGAACACTTGCCTAAATATTTTGAACACCTTTTTGAACACCTGTCTTGAGGGATTCAAACTTCAATTGAAGTTCCATGTGGAGTCAAGGGTGACTATCCATTGGAAACAACACATATAATATACCAAAATAAAGATCTTAAAATCCTCTATCCAATGACACTTATCTAGTAGCAATTTGAGCACCCTATCAAAATTTATGAGCTTTCCAGCCCTATCGTCATCACGGAATCTCTAAAAATGGATGATTTTAAATCAATGATATCTTTACTTGATCCATATTTATAAATGGAAGTAAATGGAATACATATATAAAAATAAATAAATACATAGAGATACAGTAAAACTTAACTTCTATTAATAAAGAGAATATGTTGAAACTGTAAAAATGTAGACTGGAGCAAACTTGTTGGAATGGTGGCATCTTATCTCTAAGAAAATATGTGACGCCTACGCTCATTCACAAGAATATGGTTACAGTGAGGCTCCAAAGGAATTTTTAACATAAATCATAAATGAGAAAACCCTAAACATCCAAAAACCTAACCCTAGGAGATGAAGTGCCAAAAGTCATGTGGGCACCGATGGGGTAAGTTGGTACATCAACTTCTTGGGGTCATAACTTTTGCATATGATCTTCGTTTTAGGAACACGATAGCTCGTTGGAAAGAAATGTCTGAGGAATACACATGTTATTGTCACATGATGCATAAAACTTATAGTGTAGTTGTGCCACACACAAAAAATGTTGTTTAGGGCCTCAAAACGACCTCGAAAGTTTAGGACCTAAAAAACTAGAAAAAAACCACCAAAATGAAAATTGTTCTTTGAGATAGTGGAATAGGTGGGTGGACACCAATATCCACCTGGATCAGTCCTCCCCCCTTAGGAATCAATGGTATACATTGTGTTGAGTGCCCCCATGATAGGAGAAACTTCTGTTGAACTTGGCCCCAGGTGAGCCACTTGCCTTGATGCATGAGCTTCCATGCTTTAACAACCCGATAAAGTTGGATCCTCTTCTGTCAAGTGCCCTTAATATGAGTGTCCCTAATCTGATCAATGGATGCCTATTCCATGTAGTTAGGGTTGAGCTCTATCGGTGTCAACTGCTCTATGATCTCTGATGTGTCCAATAATGGTGGGAAGTATGGCCGAAGGAGGTCCACATTGAACACAGGGTGCAGGCCAAGGAAGGGGGAATACTTATCTCAAAAGCGTTATCATCCACAATCTTGGTGATGGTGTAAGGTCCATAGAGAAGTGGATGAATATTTTGATGGGGTCCTGTAAGATTCTCTTTCTACAAATGTAACCAAACCTTGTCTCCCACCTGAAACTTGTGTGACACCTAATGTTCATCATGGTGATGTTTGTACTTAGCATTCGCTTTATGTAAAATATTATGGACCTGTTTTTGGATGTGCTGAATTTTTTCAATAAACTTGGTGGCTTTGTCGGCCTGAGATTGAACATGGGATGATTCAACCTGTGTGGATGCAATGGGTAGTACGACATCAATGGGACCCAATGGTTGAAATCCCAACCCCACCTGAAATGGATTGTGGTTGGTCAAGCTATAAAGGGATCTATTGTAGTTTTGTTGAAAATAGGGGAGACTCTCATCCCATGTGTGCAGATTTTTGGATATGTACATGTGCAATATATGCACGATGATTATGTGGACGACCTTTGTCTAGCCATTAGTTTGGGGGTGGAAGGCAGTGGATTTGGTAAGCTTGGTGTCCAACAGTGACTAGAGGTTGGACCAGAATGTGTTGACGAACCTATTATCCCAATAGGATATGATGGTATGTGGTATCACGAAGTGTACCCACACTCGTTTGAGGAAGAGCTTGGCGGTGGCCTCCACTGTGATATTATTCTTACAGGCTGTGAGGATGGCCATCTTAGAAAACAGATCAACCACCACAAAAAAACAATCATTTTCCTGCTTGGTTGAAGGAAGGCATGGCACATAGTCCATCGAGATGGATTCCCATGGCCTATCGAGAGTAGGTAGAGGGTTGTATAGGCCTTGCTTATTAGTGATTGGTTTGACAATGGTGTGGCTAGTGCAAGACCTAATATACTTCCTGACGTCTTGTTGAAGTTTCAACCAATATAAATGCTTTTGTAATACTTCCACAATTTTTTCCATGCCAAAATGTTCTGCCATCTGACTGTAGTGACCTTCCCAATCAAATTTGCATGCTTGCATGAAGGAACACAGAGATGGCCCAAATGGAATAACAATCCATCCTGAATATGAAATTCAGTGACAGTTCCTAGCATCTGGTAAATGGCAGCGAAGTCAGAATCACTCTTGTAGATTTTGGGGCACTCAGATGCCTCGTGGCCACATGAGTGGAGCACCGTGGTTAAGGTTGAAAATGGAGGTCGACTGAGGCAGCCAATGACACGATTAGTGCTCCCTGTCTTATATTTGATGTTGATATGGAATTGTTGCAAGCATGTGGACCACTTTTGATGGAATTTGTTCTGTAATTTTCCTTGTGTCTACATGAACTACAGAGGCTTGTGATTAGTGTGGATGAATGTTTCCTTCTCGAGAATGTAGTGCTTCCATTATTGAAACGATTGTATGATGGAATACATTTCTTTGTCATAGTTGGGGTACTTACGGATGGAATCTGATAGTGTCTCACTATGATATTCCATTGGATGACCATGCTGAGTGAGCATTGTGCTCATGACATAATCTAAAGCATCAGTCTCAATCTCAAAAAGTTGTTGTAGATTGGGTAAGGAGATTATTGGAGCTTAGCACAATCGATGTTTCAAATCATCAAACGCTTGTTGTTGTGACTTCCCCCACGTGAAATTTTTCTTTCCACCACCCTTGGTCACTTGGTTGAGGGCCCATGCAATATGGGAGAATCCCAACACTAACCTATGATAGAAGTTGGCAAGTCCTAAGAAAATTTGAAGCTCAGTTAGTGTGGTCAGGGCTGGCCCATCATGAATGACTTGGATCTTGGTTGGATCCACATGCACACCATGCTCATCAAAAATGTAGCCTAGGTATCAGATCTTGTTCATGTCGAAGGAGCATTTTTCCAAGTTAGCATATAGCTTGTGTTGTCACAGAGTGTGAAGGACCTATTGATTATGCTGCAAGTGTTCTTCCCAATTCTTGTTGAAGATGAGGATGTCATATAGATAGACCATCACAAAATAATTGGTGAAGGACCACAATATATCATCCATCAATCTCATGAAAGTTGTTGGAGAATTTTTCAAACCAAAGGGCATGACTATCCATTCGAAACGACCTTCTTTGGACTTGAAATCAGTCTTCCATACGTCAATTTGTTCTATTGGGACCTGGAAGTAGCCAGACTTCAGGTCAATCTTGCTGAAAAAATTGGCTTCCTTGAGTTGGTCAAGACAGTTGTCAATTCAGGGAATTGGGTACTGATTCCTAACTGTGATCTTCTTTAGGGCCCTGTAATCAATGTAGAGTCGCCAAGTCCCATATTTCTTCTATACAAGTATAATTGGGTTCCCGTAGGGTGAGGATCTAGGTCGGATGTGCCCTTTTTGAAGCAGTTCTTGGATTTGTTGCTTAATTTCCTCATTTTACATCAGAGAGCGACAATATATTGTCCCATTGGGTAGAGGTGCACCAGGATTTAGATCGATTGAATGCTTGACCTGACAGTGTCGCGACACCTCAGTGGATGAAGAGAAGATGTCTTTGTTTTCTTCCACGATCTTATCCACTTGATTCTTTTGTGTGGAGAAGCCCTGTGTAGAGGCCATGGATGTGGCTATGACCTTTTGTTCACTTTGAGAGTGAATCATGAAGACAAAAAATTTCCTGGTCTGGGAAATGACCTTCCTGCATTGCTTAGTAGAGATCAAAGAAATAGTAGTAAGGTGGAGCTACCTCAGGTATCCTGTACAATTGTCTACCCAAAGTAATTGTTGGACTCCAGTTTTGTCATATTTTCCACCATGCAAATACTCTCATCATGACACCTTCTCCCCACATTTCTTCAATAATATATCGCTAATTACACCATAAACCTCCATTATCTCTTGTTATTCATCCTATGTGGTTAATACATAATTTTCCATATTTTTAGTGATTAAAAGGATGATTATACAATAGTTTTGCTAATGATGGTTTAATCCTATGTTTCTATGTCCAAAAAATATGTTCCCACACTCCAATTCATATGGTACTAGAAGGTTCTACAGTCAACTGGTACTTACATAGTCATCTGAGACCCACACTCCAGGTCATCTGGTACTCACACTCCAAGTCATCTGATACCAGAAGATTCTACAATCAACCGGTACTTGCACAGTCATCTGGTACCCACACTCCATGCCATCTGGTTCTTATCTCATCCGGTACCAATTTTGCGCTTTTCCGGTACCAATGTTGTGCTCGTCCGGTACTAGCATCAACAACAGATTGGTACTAGAAATAATTCAAAAATTTGAAATACTTCTAGAAGAAAATCGAGGACATGGGTTTTGTCTAGAATGATGTTTACATGTAGAAATGTGTGCCATAATTCACCCATATCGCACGTATGGACCTCCATCTCAGGGGGAATGATTATGCAAAAATTAGCAAAAATCTCAAACAACCAACTTGTGCCTCGATTTTCGTGCAGATGACATCAGATCTAGAAATTCAATGAAATGGGTTTTGTTTAGAATGTGGAAAATTGAGTAATGTTAAGCCACTTTTTCAAAATGAGAATTAGTTTGGAAGATATGGGTGGATCCCTAACTTGAATATGCCCAAATTACAATAAAACCCAGATTTTTGGGATTTATGCCTAAAAATGTAAAATTTGAAATATGAGCATTGGGATTTGGTCCCATCGACTCCTCAATGATTCTTCATGTATAAATAAGCCTCATGAGACTGAGGGAAGGAGAGAAAGGATTATCATCATTATGTTAGCATGTTCTCATATGGAGAGATTTGGATCCATAAGAAAGGTGTCGTAAATTTTTGAATTTGAATTGAATAAGGAAGTGTTGATGTTATGAGTCATTGAGCGTGATTACTCCTTGGTTATGTAAGAATCTCTAGCCACACGTGATAGGTGAGGTAGGGGCCCCTCAACCTGGTATGTGTTGGTCTTGTTTATTATTTAATTTGCATAGTAATTAGGATTTGGTTAATTGCATTTCTAGCTTACTTACATTTTAATTTCAATTCATCCTTTGTGTGATTGCAATTCGATTTATTTTTATGAATTCAAGTTCATTAAACACTCATGATTGATTCTTCAATTGTATGCAATAATGTTCCATCTCTTCCCTTGTATATATCACTTCCTTCCTTTGCTGCTTTGTTTTATGTTTATTAGGTTCTAACACACTTACTGCCAGAAGTCTGATCCACCCATTGTGCAATTTGATTACAGAGTATGATTATATGTTCAAGATCACCCCAAATTGTGTCTCCATGCAGCTTCAAATCGGGTTTCAGATCTTTGTTCTAAATATTTTGTTTTTACTGATTGCATTTCCCAAATCATCATTGCAACTTACAACCATGTCCTTTTTTCCAAACTTACTACACTTTGACCATGATTCCCTCTTCCAATTCGTTGTTATCCCATTGATATTCCCTCTCATAACCACGCCTCCATTTTCTTCATACAAATCGATTAAACCATACATCAACTTACATTCACAAGAACTCAATTCCATCATACCCAACATTAAATCCATAAACATAAACCCTCTCTAATCAATTGTGCCTAGATCTGAGTTGTTTCGAGATTAGTTACAGAGGTAGATAATTTCCATTTTAGCTCTCAATAATTCTTTGTGAATTGTTCTAATTATTCCAATAGTATATGACACACAAAGAGTTAAAACCATTCCACTTATATTCCTCTATTTTCACTCTAAAATTTTGTTCTTGGAATTAATTAGAAGATTTTATCACATCTGCAATCCATTGAACATGACAAACACAAAGTGAATTTCCTTCCATCTATTCCTCTTCATATAGATCATTGTTACATATTTCCATTCATTCAATAGATTCATTATTTCGTTAGGTAGATTTCATTATTGTTGTTGTATCCATTTGAAGAATTGTCTTGGAGTTTTAGCTTCATTTGTTTAAAGTCATTTTCATATTTATTTATTTTCCTGTACCTTTGGATTCCTTGCACTTTAATTTCACATAGCTTCAATCACCAATGGACATATTAAAGGTCTAACTCATGAGATATGGCCTTCCCGCATTGGAATTCTTCCTAAGGTGTTACTTTCTATTGTGAATTTCATTTCCGTTTGCTTGTTTCTTTTATTGCATTTAAGTGTGGATCCGCTATAGGAAATAATCATTGAAGGACAAAAAACTTAAGTAAGCTACTCACGATTAATCACAGGAACATCACCCCGAGTGCATGAAAGACTGTTATCTAAGCCTTTATAGCACTAAGTTATTCTTATGTCCCAATGATGAATCCTTAGTGTTAATTTCCTGCAGTGTGGGTTTGAATATTGTTTTGTCAACTTTAGATTAGGCTAGACTAGGCTATGATCATGTGTTTCATGTGCCTTCACCTCGAATCTTATGAGCTCTGATTGATATTTAAATGTGGGAATTAATAGTGCATATATTTAGCCCAAAAATAATAATAACATTGCGAGGTCTATAATCATATACAACATGTCATTTCCACAAATATGGTTGGATTAAAAGAACATCACAAACTTCAAGGGGGAGAATATCACCCAATACCTCATCCTTGAAGGGCTTGATGTTGTAGGGTAGACGACATTGTTGTCTGACACAAATGTCTCTTCCTTAGTAGAGCCACTCGATGGTCTAGGGCTGCAGGTGTGGTGTCATCGGTAGGTTCGACCGCTTGAAGAACTCTGTTGAGATCAAGTTCTTTTGACTTCGACCACTATCAACAATGAAATGCAGTGGAAAAACCTTCACCCACATCTGCAAGTGAAAAGGGCATTCACCTTCCTCTAGTTCACTTGGATGGACCTTGGTGGTAGTGACAGTGGCACAAGGTTCTGCATTAATGATCTGCTTCCCTTTGTCTGGATTTGATTCAGAGTCTGAACCTGCCTCTAACTCTGAGGCTTTCATCTCAGCCACCAATGACTAATTTGAGTGACATTCATTGGTGTTATTCCATGGGATTTTATGGAATTCACACTACTTCCTAGTGACTTTCTACGTCTTCTCATTACCCTTATTTGTTTGTGGCTTGGACTGGTTATCTTGAAGGGGTCCATCCTTGCTCTATCCTTTGTCATGTGGGTTGGGCCCACATTTTCCCTGCTTTTTCTATGAGAAATTTATAGATCCAAACTCCTGCTTCTTTTGTTTAAATTTATGCTCGATTTTGATAGCATATGGATATGCCACGCCTAGTGATGAGATGTCCAGAAACTCCATTTATGTTTGGATGTATCTTTGCAGACAGTCACGGTATTTGAGCACCAAATGTTGTTCAAAGTCCTTGATACCCAGCTTGGTGCGTAAGGTATGGAAGATATTTGTGAAATTTGGTATTGTCTGGTCCCTTTCCTATTGCAATGTTTTCCATCTCATATATTGGTCATCGTAGTTTCCAACAGGGTAGTATTGTTCCTTAATAACATCCCTAAAGGAATCCTAAGTGGGGGCGACCACAAATATTGTAGATTCCTCAGTGGCCCTTTGCTCATAGTAAGTTTCCTACCAATCCTTGACATGGGGGAAAACCTTAAGGAGAGCAAAGGTAATCCTTTCTCTACTGAAAAAATTATGGACCGAAATATACCCTTCTAGCAGATTCAACCATTTATCTATAACATTCGCATCTATCTGGCCTTCAAACAAGAGGATATCAAAATTGACTTGTACCTTGAAGGGGTAGGTGTGGCCACTTGATAAAGATACATCACCTAATAGAATTTGTCGAAGGATATGTGCAAAGTTATCCATCATCTCGTTCCTTTGTTGCGCAAGAGCTTCCTCGAGAAATAGTTTAAAAGGATCTCCTCCTCCATCGTCTCTCTTTTCTTTCGCCATGGGAGGTCGTCGTTATCGGCGGGGACGGTCTTGCAAGGGCTCAACCACTTCGATTCTCAACTCCTTGTACCTTGACCTTGTTGGGGACATGCACAGAGAAACAAATAAAGATCAGACCGCTCTGATACCACTGATCCGTATTTATAAATGGAATGAAATGGAATACAGATATACAACAAAGAAATAGACAAAGATATAGTAAAACTTGACTTCTATTAATAAAGAGAATATGTTGAAACTGTAAACATGTAGATTGAAACAAACTTGTTGTAATGGTGGCAGCTTATCTCTGAGAAGAGATGTGACGACTATGATCATTTGCAAGAAGATGGTTACAATGAGGCTCCAAAGGTCATTTTAACATAAAACATAAATGAGAAAACCCTAAACATCCAAAAACCTAACCCTAGGAGATGAAGCGCCAAAAGTCATGTGGGCCCCGATGGGGTAAGTTGGTACATCAACTTCCCAGGGTCGTAACTTTTGCATACAATATTCATTTTAGGTGCATGATAGATCATTGGAAAGAACTATCCGAGGACTACACATGTTGTCATTTCACTCTAGCTAAAATTTAAATTGTGACTATGTCACTCCCAAAAAATGTTGTTTAGGGCCTCAAAACGGCCCTGAAAGTTTAGGAACCGAAAAACTAGAAAAAAACTACCAAAATGAAAACTGTTCTTTGAGCCAGTGGAATAGATGGGTGGCCACTGGTACCCACTTGGATCATCACTTCCGAAGCTTCGATTCAAATGATTTTGTGTTTTGAAATGGGCCATTTTTGCAAGAGGAACTCATATCTGTAATTTTTTGGGGAAAATTCAGCACCAATTGCTATAGGAATCAACAAAATCACATGGTCATCTGTGGAAAAACCCTGTAAATTTTGCAGATTTTAAAATGTTGTTAAATTTACTTTATGGGCTCTCTTTCAAATAATGTTTTTTTTTTAGTTGTTTTTGTGAGAGGAACTCATATATACAACCAATTTCGTCAAATTATGCACATAAAACTACAAGAATTGTTGAGAATGTTGCGGCCCTCTTTTTCTTCATCTTTTGAAACCCTACAAAAAAAAATGCCCCTTTTTTGTGGTCGAAGAAAGTTCTCTAATACACTTGTTAAGTACCAAAGTCCTGAATACAGAAACACCACAAGATATCCAAGAACAATATAAAAAAAGTCCACTTTATTAATATGAAACCCTTAGGGTAGGGTAACACTATACAATAAATCCTATTATGGAAGAGATCCACTCCTATTCACTTGCCTCTTCGAGGGGGAAACCTCCTAATGAACTACCACTCCAAACAAAATACTTCTTGACTTCTCATTACATTGTTTTAACCCCTTTATATAGTGCTACCAACCACCTAAGAACTTTATAGAGGAGGAACCTTCTAGTAAGTCCTCTTACATCTATTGCAGTCACATTAGGTATTATTTATTAAAAGTGGTTTTTATACATAACAATACTTATCTAATATTATTCCCCTTGGGTACCCCCCTAGGTACCCCATATTATTCCCCCTAACTACACTACATTTCCATTATATTACAAGTTTTGATAACTGTTGGAGAATCCAGATAGTTGATATGTATATCGTCAGATTTTGTGACAAACAACCTAAAATCATGGCTTGCATGGGGGACACATTTAAACATAATAATTAACGCTCTTATCCCATCTGTCATCATGAATTTTTCTAGTTGTGCATTGGAACTTCTAATGACATAAAACAAAAAGACTAGATAATTTCAAATCGGCTCGTGTTCTTGTTAGTCATGTCACGTGGATGTTACAGGTGAGAGAAAAAAACAATCTCTTCCATATTCCCTCACTCATCAAAAGCATCAAACATGCATTATTACTTCACTCATCACACGTGTTAGACATGCATTTAGGTGGTGCACATGCATTCTAACACGTCTTATATGGTCTGAAATGATTTTTTGCATATGGAAGAATATCCTTGTTTACCTTTGTTTCAACCAATTGAGAGGCTCATTACACCAAGAAACCAATAGCATGGAAGGTATCATGTCTGGGGCATACAATTAATCATGCAAGGCTTTGAGTGTTGTCTTCATTGCGAGATCAATTTCCACTTAATGCATGAGATATGAATCCAAAAAATATGATGGCTATTGAGTAGGAACTCAATCTGTTATGGGATACTCCACATCTCATGGATATGCATATGGATATGGAACTTTCCATTGTTTTTGTTAACTCTAGAACCAATAGGTACAACAAAAACAATGGAAAGTTCCAACAACAACAATGGCAAGTTCCATATCCAGATGCATATCCACGAGTCGTGGAGTATCCCATAACGTATTGAGTTCCTACTATATATATATATATATAGATAGATAGATAGATAGATAGATATTGGAAATATAATGTTATGATAAGATTAAAATTTATTCTTGTATAACTTATTTAATCATATACATCTGGATGTTCTAGCAATATTTAAAAGAGTTTTGAAAAGGAAACGATGAAATTTCTCTGGTAGGTTCTATATCCGTGAACATATAATTAGATTACTTGTACACAAATTGTTTAACAAAGCTCTAAAGAGAGATTGTAAGAGATAGTTGTTTAAAACAATTGTTGAACCATGCCCCTAAATCCTAGATGAGATAAACTGTTCGGAGTAGTGTATTGTCTGAATAGTTGATGCATATTTAGTGTTTCTTTGTTAGCGTCATACATGACAGAGATATGAAACACTTGGTGCATTGAATCACCCTGCTGCCAACACATATTCAACATATATGAAACAATTAAAGTGTATGTGAAACAATTAAAGATATTAAAAAATTACCACGAGAGGAGATCCTACAATAGGATGACATGTATATATACAAATTTATGTCAATCATAGAGATATAAATTGGATCAATCATATTAAAAAACTATATATTTAAAAAATTGTTAAATTATTATTATTATAAATAATGAAAAAATTACTTACAAATTATTATATATTTTTAATTTTGTATAAATTCAACCTATATATAATGCAATAGTTTTGAAATAAAAATATTAAATAAAGATAAATTCAACAATTTGAACAAGTTTGGAATAACTTTCATTTGATTTCTATGGTTACCAAAATATTATTTTATGTTATCTCACATATATTAATCTAATAACATCACTAATCTCATCCTAGGGGTCATTAAGAATATCTACACTGCACCTTACAACTAGTTAATCTTGTCCTAGGGAAATGGAATAAGATTGTGGAAATGCCATTTAACTCTAATAAGATTGTGAGTTTTTGTTTCTAGCTCCAATCAAATTGCTAATAAGATAAAAGTACGCCAATTAAACTTTCACTCATTTTTACATTAAAAGGTGT
>ML783603.1:27529-47823 GCA_009831015.1 Picea engelmannii | reverse complement strand
GATCCTCTACTTTAAGATACAAAGATGAAAATGCCTAGTCTTTTAACCTGTCTGAGGAGGAGAATGCCATTGGTGGTTGTTATCCCCATTTTGTGGATAACTAAGGAGATGATGTCTCAAGGCCCTCAAGTTGCAGATATGGAGTGTCGAGAGACTACATGACCAACAATACCCTTTTTCACAGATGGAAAACCCACTCACCACCACAGATGGTCACAGTTTTACAGATGGCATCCACCACACCAGCTAGCTTCCAGAAGGTAGTGGGCCTTGTTCCATGAGGTAAAATTCAGTATTATGGTGAGCATCATTTCAATATTTAAGCCATATGATTATGTTGTATCTTAGATTTCTCTAGATTTCATGATATGTGCTTGGACATTATTCCTGTTTCCCTGCTCCACCTTGGTGGTTGACATTGTGCCCTAGTAAGTGGTTTTCCTTGGGGACGGGTTTACTACTGGGAACTCCTATGATGATCCATCGTACCATTCCCAGCCATACTTACCACTTTCCATCATTTTTCCCCTCTGTTTCCTTATCTCTTAGGATTTTACGATGTATTGACCCAAGAAGGGGTTGTCCCTCGTTCTATGGGAAGAAGGGGATAAAGGCCCAGATGGGTTGGTGTTGGGTAAAATATAAAATCCTTATATAAACCTTCCAGATGCTTTGCCCAAAGATCACCCAAGAAAGCAATAAAACACTTATCTTTGAATAAAGGGGACCCACAATATAATAAAGAAATGCTTGAAAGGTTAGTTGAAGGATAGGAGGTCTCATCATGAGCCAACCTATCACATCCATGGATATTTAGTGGTATTACATTGTCATCATCTGGACACCAAACCAGGGCAGTGACTCTTGGTTGCATGGCTGAGAGAAAGGGGGTCTCATCACGAGCCAACGTTCTCATTTCCATTAAGTATTTGTGGGTGACATTGACAACACCTGGTCACCACGCCAGGGAAATAACCTTCAATCTCTCCTTATGCTATTATGAAAGAAAATATAAAGAAAGAAAGATAAAATACAATTGATGGGCTTGGAAAAAGTGCATTGGGATGAAGGTACCACACACCCTCTACAAAGGCACCCATGAATGAGACACTATGACCCCTATGCCCATTGAGTCTTGACCCCATCCACCTCATCCACTTTACATGGCTTAGAAAGGGATATCTTGGAATTTCTCCTTGACCTAGGGAAAGACCTACTGAATAGGACACCTCGTCAACCCTCCCATACTTAAGCTTGACAAGTCGCATAGTGTTTTTGAGTTGTTAATTGTTTGATATAGTGATCTTTGATGCACATTCTTAGATGGCTTATTTATTGATTGGATCCACTTATCATGATGTTATGACTTGAGATCCTTGGAGGGCATGTTTATTTGTCTTTGCAAGACCTAGTTGGTGGACAGTTTTGGGAGAACAAGCCTAGCTTGGGCTTCCATGGGGCTACAAGCCCATATGTTGGATGCCAGGGGCCCGCATGCCAAATGAGAGAGAGATGCCTTGGACGACCTTGATGATGATTTGGACAACCTAGCCCACCCATTTCTTGCCAAACAATTTTCCCAAGAGGGGAAAAACGTTCCATTTTTTAGCTTGACGTCATGATCTTGGGGGCTAAGGCATGGTGGTGAGGTGCCACTCTTTGACACATGGATGTTTGATGAGGAGAAGGGTCTTCACCACGATATGAGTGCCTAGATGCTTGACACATGGCCTTTGGAGTCCCATCCATGCTTCTCCAACACCAACGACTTCCTCAAAGTGGAAAAACACCCCCTAAAGGGGTGGCATCCTCCTAAATTAGGGTTTAATTTGTGCAAAAAGTGAAATTTTAAGTGAATTGTTTAATATTACTTTGTTAAGGGAGCAAGATTAGAGTTGTTGACCCCTAATATTATGTTTTACTCCTTATTTTGTGGACAAGCTATGTTAGCTAAATTTTGTATAAATAGAGACCATAAGATCTCATTTTAACACATAACTCTCCCTCTTGTGAGAGACTTGGTCTGAAATTTTCGTCCCCCTTAGCTATTTTATCTCTTGTGCACTTGTGTATGGCTATACTTATGAATGGTTGATGTAATAAGTGATGTGCTAGCCTTGGAAGGCTATTTTATTGCTATTGTGGTGGATTATATTGGCATCTTTCCTTGAATTGGTATGGTTTTTACTTTTTTGCTATCATTTGTTTCAAGTCAAGGTTATTGTGATATGAAATAGGTGGGAAGTACACGGGCATACACCCCCACCTTACTCTTCATCACTTTATGCTTCATCTTATTGCTTAGACAAGGGTTTGCTAAGAGAAATATAAGGGCATACACCCTCTTAGCCTAAACCCTAGCCTAGAGAAAATTTCCTTGGGAAGTAAAATGGCTTACAACCCCAAGGAGGTATCTTCTATAAGCTCATTTGACTCCATTAACCCAATAGTAAAGGCACTAGTCATACTCTTTTTTTGCATTGGAGATATAAAATCATTGCCTTGGGAAACACAATTTTTGACCTTGTGAAAGTTCTCTTGCTTGAATTTGAATTGTCTCATTGAGAGGAGTTTTCCCCCACTAGGGCATCCCCTCTCTCCCAATATTCTAATTATTGTTACAAAATTTAACCTATAACCATTAGGGTTGCATGACCCTAGCTACTAACACTCTCATAACTCTTAAACTAACCCTAGACTAGCTCTCTAACTTTGCTCATTTACTCTACTAACTAGGGTGCATCATTTGAGCTAGTTCTTGGAAAATTTTCATGGTTGGTTTTGTTGTTGTTTTCCACTAAATGCTACGACCACAAGGCTGCAATTTTTTGCATAAAACACATGTTACAACAACCATCTTATCTAGCTTTTTAAGTGTCATTTTTTAGCCTATATTCATTGTTAAATTTGACGTAGATTTACTTAACTAGTCTAGATCTTTCTATGCTGATTTTAGATGTTTTATTTGCTGATATAAGTTGATATCTACTGCTACAAATTAGGGCCAACAAGATTAACTTGTTGATCCAACTAACATATATCATTGCAAAGTGTGTTTTCTTGTGTCTCGGGCAGATACAATCATCCGGAAAAGTACTATACATGTGGGGCAACAATTACTTGACTTGCAAGGCATCTCTCCCTACCTTTCATTCCACTTAGAATTGACCTCTAGGGGCTCTACTTCCACTTCCCTCCATCTCCATCTCAATCCCCCTAGGGTCACCGGGATCGCCTCCCAAGAGTGACGTAGTCACCCTTGAAGTGTGAGACCTACATCGAGGTGACATTGAGTGTAGGATTCCCAAGTTGTAGCACTTGTTCTGTGGTTGGGTCGAGCTTTGCCCAACCTACAACTTGTGCTATAAAAATGGTGACAATGATGTTATTTATTTGAACCTGTGCTCTAGAAGGCATTGTTCATTGTGTTCATGACTTAGTTGGTAATGCAAAGAAATTGTTTCATCTTCAAGCTTTGTTATGGTAATTTCCAATAAGGCAATGTTGGTCAATAACTCTTGAACTAACAATTTTCCAAATAAACAAACCAAAATGAAACCAAAAGAATCAAATACACCGAAAATAAAGTCATTTATTATGTCAATTTTTACTTTACCTAGATAGAAGATAGAACACATAATTATGATGTGAAATAATTAAATTGAACTAAATTGGGAATAAATTACATACGAAATATACAAGTCCAAAGGCATGGAAATTATTCAAAGAATTAACTTGGAGCTCTTAACAAATTGTGTAAAAAAACTCTATAGCAAAAAGCTAAAGCGAAATGTTCATTAACAATAAATCCTTTTAGACAATGCTAAAAAAACATAACCAAAAGAACAACAAACTCACTAAATCTATAAATAAAACTTGAACAAGCTTTTACACTAATATCAAATTACAATAATACTAATAATACAATTAATTTAATAGAGTTTGCTAAAAAACAATGTACCGGTAATACTACAAAATTTGTGTGATTGCACATATTTATTTAGTAGGGTTTGTGAAAACAATAAATAGAGGGAGATGGAGTCAACGTATTTGCCAACTCATTAATCGATAACTATTTTAATGTGGAGATTCATTAAACATGTATTAAATTAGACAATATGTCTATGTCTACATTACGTACATTAATTAATTTTGGCAAAAGCAACAATTTAAAGGTTTAATCCATCAATTATTAATTCATAAATTATAAATTAATATTTGACGTGTAAATTTATACGTTTTATCTTATAAATTAATAAAATGTCTAGGAGTATATGTCAACTCATTAATCGATAAACGCTAACTATTTTAGTGTGAGATTCATTAAACATGTATTAAATTAGACAATATGTCTATGTCTACATTACGCACATTAATTAATTAATTTTGGCAAAAGCAACAATTTAAAGGTTTAATCGATCAATTATTAATTCATAAATTATAAATTAATATTTGACGTGTAAATTTATACGTTTTATCTTATAAATTAATAAAATGTTTAGGAGTATTTGATATGTAAGCTTACATGTAGCATTCAAATAAGTTAATAAATTGTTTGGGAATATTTGATTTGCAAATTTACACATGGCATCCACACTGTTTTCATTTCTCAGTTAGCCAAAGCGAATTCAAATTTTGTGGAGAAGTGGATGTTTGAATGGAATGCCCACTCCCTTTGGAATGTCGGTGAAGTAAAAAGCACTCGTAACCGTTTCAAACGAAGAGGATAAAAGCATTCTCACAGCCAACATACTCTGAATTTCAATCTTCTCTGCTCTGCATCTTCTGTTTTTTTGGGTTGATATTTGTTTGCTCCGTTGCATGGCCATGCATCTTGTTTATGACTGTCCACTTTCTCTATTGATTTTTCCATTTTGTTTGGATTGTAATGGGTGCTTTTGGTTTCTTTTCTTTTTCATTTTTTTACAGTGAGCTTGCAATGTTTGCCCAGACGATTTTATTTTGTTGCAAGATGTAGAGCAGAAATAGATCGCTAAAGATGAAACCAGTGTTTTTGGATTTTTGTCAGGTTACCTATTGAAGTGGATGGACAGGTATGTTTTTTTTTTTTTTTTTCGCTTTTTAATCATTATATATTCAGATAAATCTTACTAATAAATACGTACAGAATTGGAAGCTGCCTGTTAGATAATGGCTCTGCATAGAGCCTTAATGATTGTTTTATGATCTCATTGATCCCAGAGGTTTGTTTGCTTTTATTATCTATATTTGGCAGTTCTTGCTCAATAAGTCTGATTTATGAAGTCTGATTTGCAACAGGTAAAGAGTAAGGTTCGCCAGAAGATGAGACGAGGGGCTTCGGTTCTCAATGATTTGGAATGAAGTCTGATTCAACAGGTAAGGAGTAAGGTTCGCCAGAAGATGAGATGAGGGGTTTCGGTTCTTATTTAGTCACTGGTATTTATATCTGTTATCTCAATCCGTCAGAGGTGGTGTTTCTTTCTCAGTCTTTTTAGGGCTGGGTTTAAATGGTTTGCAGTGAAATTGGGGAGATGAGATAACAAGCCGGAGGATCAAAAATAAGTACGTACATTCTCCGTTTGGCCCTGGAATCAGGTAGGCACGTTCTGTCATAGTCTCTGCAGGCACAAATTCTGTCATTCTGGGTTTCTCGTAGTCTCTGTATACCTTTTTGCATGTACAAATTCTGTCATATTCTCTTTTCTGCTTGTGCACATTCTGTGAATCTATGTAGGTACACATTCTAATTCTGTCACTCCGGTTTAGGTAAACCGCTAACCCATGCTGTTAATCTACTTATTGTGTTTTTTTATATTAAAGTTTCACTGTAAGCTCTTGATGATTACGTAGCTGTGAGCTGTATTAAGGTAACATTTTATCTTGTTCCTTTACATCTTGGTTAATATTAGTTTTCATTTTTTGCCCTAGCGATTTTAATTTGTTGCAGGATGTACAGCAGAAGATAGATTTGGATGGATTTACGAGGCTAACCACTCGAGTGTAGGAGCAGGTATGCTTTAGCCTGGTAGATAGCCTGGTAGATAACAGCCTGCATATAGCCTTAAGAATTGTTTCATGGTCCTGTTCACAGGAGAGGTTCAACCCTCTTTATTCATTTATTTATTTTTAAATTTCAGAATGAAATCGTAAGGGTGTAAATCTCGTTTGCTTTTAATTCCTTTGGCAGTTGCTTGCTTGTTGGTTTTGGCCTGGTTCATGATTTGCAATGTACTCTGCTCTGCAACAGGTAAAGAGGAGGGTTTGCCATTGAGAAAGACGATGAGACCAGAGACCTCGGTTCTGAAGTTTTCTTTTTAAGGTAAGAGCCTGAGGTATGGGTTATTTATCATTTATATATAATTAGAATGGCCGTATTTACGTATAATTAAAAAAGCGTTTGCACTTTGCAGTATTGTATGCTTTTTATATCTCTCCGAATTTGTTAGAATATGCTGGAGAAGGAGGGAGGCCGAAGAATACGATCAGTGTAAAGTTGGCGTACGTTCAGTGCGTGGTGGTTCGTACAGGGCTGCCTAATTATTCGCCTGAAAGGTACACATTCTTCATACTCTTTGTAGGTAGGTACAATCCTCGTTCAAGATAAACTGCTCATGTACTTAGTATGATATTGATTTTAAAACTCACATTCAATAACCCCGTAGATAAAATTTATTCGGCCAAAACTAGAATCAGAATTGTCTCCAACTAGTACTTTATTTATATTTCATTGTTGGTAAAGAACTAGATGATTCGAGTAATTGAGTAACCCATCTCAACTCAAAGAAATAGATGAATTTAGGATTAGAGTAACACATATAAATGGTTTGGGGTATGACTTTTTCTCCCATGCAACCCGAGATTTCTTTCCTTGTTTTGATACAATATTTAGTTGATTTAAATAAAAAGGCAATAGAAGATGAGAGGAGGGGCTTTGCATTCGATTAATCTTGTTATATATACCCAAGGATAACTTGATAATTGGAGATCACCGAGTGCACTTCCTTCCGTAGCCATTGTGGGAGGATAGAGCTTTGTGAAATCCTCCGTGTTGGGGAGCATTTGCGGAAGGGTTTTCTTTACTAAATAGTTGTTTGTTCTTCAACTGCACAAGATTGATGAAGGAAGATGGGATTACGTCGAGTTCGTTATCCTACCCACGTTTTTAGGAGGGTCCCAACCCAATTCAAGGATCAAAATGTGGGCATGTCAGACGTCTTGTAATGTTGAAGTTGTTGGGTATGTGTTATAATTTTTTTTCTGCCTCGGGAAACATGTCATGTATTTAGGTGGTTTTTCGGCACATGGTTTTTGCCGATGGTTTTCTATTTCCGGTTAAGGAATTAGGGTTTTGGACTAATCCAGGTCATTGGGTTAGGGTTTTGGATGCCACTGGCTCCTATATGTATATTGAATTGTAAACAATGTAACATAATGAATGAATATAGAATATGTTGGTTTTCCCAGTTTGGGTTTCCAGGGAAAAAATCTCTGTGTAATGGTTGTATTTGTCATTGTATATTTTCTGTTATTTTTGAATATCTGTTTGCAGTAGATATTGTACAAGGTTAGGATTTACAGAAGTAAGTCTGCTCTGTTCATCTGCGCGCTGTTGTCTGAAGTTTAACTCATTTGAACCGTCCCCTAAATCTTTTTGTAAAACAATAATAGCAGTTTCTGATTTTTTCTTGGAGATTTTAATTGAAATACATCACTTGTCTCTAGTAGTCTGATCTTGCCGCGGGTGTATTAAAGTCCTTTCTGTTTTCATATTATATGCAGCAGATCCTTGTGAGGTAAGTTGAAAGTTGTAGAGCCCTCATACTCTGGATTAGAAGGTTTTCTTTGGAACCATGTTTGTTGGGTATTGGATCATAGCCATAGTGACACTGTTTTTCAAATTGAGATTAGGAATGGTGATCTTAACAATGGAAAGCATTTACTCAATCTAAAAATGGCGGTGTAGGAAAGGATTTATTCAATCTAAAGATGATGGTGTAGGGTTTTAATTTGTTGATAGATTCAAGTTGTGAATTAAGATAGATCATGGATGATGGGTAGGATGAAAAATTTAGCAATTGTACTTAAGTGGTTTATTATAGATTTAAGGTGTTAGGTGGGTTTAACAATTAAGTAAATGTTATTAGGCATTGAAATTGTGAATAAATATATGGTTGAAAAATTTATAACTAGGGAAGTGATGTGATGATAATATGTTAACTAAATATTTTGGGCTAAAGATATTAGTCAAAGATTTGACAAAGTGTGATAATTTATGTCTATATACTTCATTATAATTGCTATTTTAATATTACTTAAATTATAATGTTGTAGTATGCTATTCTATTTTGCATGATTTTTAGAGGAGCATTACTCTTGTTTAGTTGTTGCTTCTTTATTGTTTTTTATCATCCTCTTTAGTTTAATTTAGTTATTTGTTCTCCACTCTATTCGACAAGTCCTGGCCAACCCCACCTTCTCACATTAATTCATTATTCATGCAACCATGTTATCATTGGTGGACCCCACCACATAATACCAACTAAGAGTGTCACCTTTGATTACTTGGTTTAACGTGCAAGCCACACCCATTTAGTTAAATCAAAGGTGTGAAGGATTTATTTCATTGCTTTTCCCTTGGTCTTTGTCAGTGGGCTCACTCCTTGGTGGGGCCATGTGCTTTCTATTTCTTAGGGGGTTAAACTTCCATCCTTTCCCCTTTTATCTTTCTTTTTTCCTTTTTGGGCATTCTCTCTGTTTGTTTCCTTTGAATTTTATAAATCTATGGACCATTACACACAATTTTTTTCATTAGCTATTTTTGTTCCATTGTTCTCCAATAGTTTGATAGTTTTTCTTCTTTCCCATGGATCAAAGATTGTCTTTTGTAGAAATTCATGAATTCCATGTTGGGGCATTTTACTTGTCCATTTTCTCTAAATCAGACACAATTCCTTAGTTAAGGGTTTTGTTTACTCACCTTGAACCTTCAACTCCTCTCAAAATCCTTGGCTCCCCTTGCAATTCACTTTTGTTCAAATTCCCTTTTATTTTCACCCTTGTTCATGGAGCTTTTGCTTCCTTCTTGGAGGCCTTGCTCCTCCCTTTTGTTTTCTAGGATTTTTGTATTTTCCTTGGACATCCATGGTCCATCTCTTTTGCACCTTTGCTTTATTTTGTAGGTCTAGGGGTGAAGAAGTGACTTGGTGACTCCCATGGTTTCCATTACAACATTTGACACCTCAAGTTAAGAGAATTTTTGCACGAGAATTCACATTATCCACCATTTTCTTAGAGTTCTCCCCATGGTTTCTTGAGATAATAGTTAGAAGTTTCCATTCAAGGAGGTTCAATGAGGGTTCTCACCATTATCCCCTTGCTCATGGTTTGAAATCTAGCATTGTTGCACAATGTCAATGTTCTTGTTTCACTCCCATTTTACTTTGGCTATTATTGCCTCTTGTTTGCACCTCCTCTTCCCCCACCTTCTTTCATTTCAAGCTTCTTTGTTTCAATCTCCTTGGCTTGGAGCTTGGATCAATGTGGAAGGAGGAGACTACCCTTGCATCCAACAACTTGAAAAGGAGGATTGGCACGTTACATGTTGGAGGTTCCACACCTTCGACTCTAAGGGCACTTTGGGGATAGGATCCCCATTCTTTGTTTTGCTTGGTCTTACATCTAGGATTTTATTTTATAACTATGTCTTCTTGGTTATGACCTAGCATTTTATTTTCTTTGCAATATTTTATGGAGTTTGGAGAGACTTACCCTTCTTTTATGGATCTCTATGACAAACATAGGTGCGCAACAAGTCCCTACCCTTTTGTATATTTTATTTATGTGTGTTTTCTATTTGGATTATTTGCCACTTGCTATAAGTTGGATTCTCATCCAACTTGTAGTTAGGACATCTATCCCTCGCTCATTTTCCTAGCTCAATTATTTCTATTTTGTAATAAGGTAATCAACGAACTTGAAAGAAACAATATTGCCACTAATCTCACTAGAGAAAATGACTCAGTGGATCGATTTTGTTTTGGTATTTTTTAATGAATATGGAGAAATTAGATAAATGACACATTTTTTTTTCAAGTAGCATATGCAAAACATGTGAAGCATGAAGTCAAATCTATTGAAGCATGCATAGTTCCAACAACCTAGATTAGTAAACTCTCTTTTTACCCTATATTTTATTTTTTCTAAACCTAGATTTGTACCTTATGTGGCTCAAGATAGCTCTTGAGTCATCCACCTCATTTGGGGTGAGATAAGTAGTTTGTCTAATGAACTATTTGTTACATTTTTTGTTACTTTTTCATGACCCCACATCAAGTGCCAAGCTAGTTCATTGTTTCAGTGGTTCATCATGGGTTAAACTGACTATTGGTGGGCTATATTCACTCTTTCTTAGGGAATATTGTCCCCTCTTCCCTCCTTTTTCTTTCCCTTTCTTGGGATAATTATTCTTCCCACCTCCATTCCCTTCTTTCCCTTCTAGTTCTTTTACCCTACCTTTTTAATGATGATTCTCTCTTGACTCCTCACTAGGCCTTTTTCCACTGTTGAACCCTCTAGTATCTCCTTAAGTGAGTGTTTATAGATTCTCTCTTGAATCTATGTTGGATATTCTTGGGAAAGAGGCCCTTTTTTTCTTTTTCATTCAGGGACCATTTCTCCCCCCAACCTTCCCTTGGTGTGCCACATTTCTTGTGGCCTTCCTTTTTTTAAACCAACACTGTCATTGCCTAAACAATTTTTATGTCCACTCCTACTTATTTTGTTGGAATCTCTTTTCCTTTGTCTTCATCTCTTGGAACTTGTTATGTAATTTATGTGATTTTTTCTACAATCTCTTATTCTCACTTGGCCTTGCCCCAATGAGTGTTCCTTCTTTCCCCTTGACTTGTAGTCCTTGTATCTTTTTCATTTTTGGTAGGGAACACTTTGATGTAACCTTTTCCTCCCTTCTTTTTTTCTATCTTACAAGTCTTTTGGGTAATAAGGTGGTTTGGAACTTTCTATGCTATTTTTGCTCCAAACCACTATCCTCACATGGCCTTGCTCGTTGCCCCTACGAATGTTACTTGATTCCCATTGACTTGCTCTCTTTGTAGAATTTTCACTTTTTCTAGGGAATCCCATGTTGCAACCTTTTCCTCCATCTTTTCTTTTTTTATCTTACTAGTGGTTCGGGTAATGAAGTGGTATCGAAACCTATTTTCTATAGGTGGTGCTACATCTTCCTATCAATAATAATATCCTAGAACCTTATAGAACTTTACTTTGCCACATTGCCTACATTAAGCCTTGTGTTTTCCTTTTTCTTGGCTCTTTCATTTTTTCTTTGTTTTCTTTGGCATGTTCATTGAGGGATGGGGCAACTTGGCATTTGCATGTGAGCCTTGTCACAATGATTGCACACTTTGATCAAGTAGGTATATTTATAAGATAGTGTTACCTCCTAGACTTACACTCAAACATATTCAAGTCCTGAACAAAGTGCAACCATCAGGGCACTTAGGAAGGTTTCCCATTGTCACCACAACAATTTTTCATCTCACTTTTGCCGGTTCTTTTTTCGGCAGAAGGAGGGAAATCCTAGAAAAGGAGTTTATGATATTATTTATAAATAAAGGGATGGTGGACCAAGACTAGTGTCTATCCAATTGGGTTATGGAGTCAAGATCAAAGAGAAATAGGGTTTGAATACATTGGAGAAGGCATAATTAAGTCATTCATTGATGTGCCATAATTAGTCCAAAACATATTTTCAGATTACACAAGATTAAGTGAGAGATATTATACAAGATGCACCATCACAACCATGAAATTATAGCCAAGACTAACCTACAACCATTGAATAAAGAAATAACAACCATAGTATGAAACCCAAGATGAAGTAGACAAAATAGGACAACCTTCTTATTAAATGAACAACCAATAATAAAAAAAAATTCAAATCAAATTTCACCATAAGGTCAAGAGAACCATAACGTGTCACACTTAATATTTCTCCTTAGCTAGGGTAGCCCTAAAAAATAGAGTGAACAACCCTAACGAAAAAATTACAGCAACAAATATCCTTCAATAATTCAAGGTGCATCAAGAATTAGGGAGGGTTTACAACCTCTACCCTAATCTCTTCTCTTCTCTTTTCCAAAGATTATTTTAACAACAAAAACCATGACAACCCTTGCAAAAAACCTAATCATCCATGAAAAGAAAAAAGGATGGAAAAACCTCACATTGAACTTGTTCCTTGACTTCTTCCTCCCAAAAGATCTTCAACTAAGCTTGGACAGGAACTACCACACTTCCAACTAGGACTTTAGTAAATGAATTTCACCTCTATTTATATCCTTCAAATGAAACCATAATTCATAAAATAATATTTCTTTTTAGAAGGCCCTAGAAACCTTCTTGAATGAATAAAATAGGTTCATATTTCCAATTTGTCATCTTTCTATTTCATGAGATCCTTCAAAACCATGCATTTATTGTTCGTTTGCGTGTTTGACCATGTCAACAATGCCACATGGCAACTACTCATGCAATGATATTTCCTCCAATATGTAGAAAATGCCTCGAACAGTCTCACCCCAAAACCCTCCTTAAAGGTTAAACACGCCTCCAAATATGTAGAAAAGGCCTCAAACAATGTGTTTTTACGACCAAATACCTCAAAGGTGAAGTATGCCTCCAAAAATGTGAAAATGGATTAAATAATGTGTCCTTAGCCACAAAAGTTTTTCTCAACGAGGAAACATGCCTCCAAATATGTGGAATACGCCTCAATAATGTGTAATGCCCCATAAAGTCAATTTAATATGATTTTAAATGCCTTGCACAAAATTTCCCTCTTAAAGGGGTATATTCATGATCAAGCAACCAAATGTTCTTCTTTTTACCCATGGCGTTGGATGCTCCACATCAAATGACCCTTATTTGACTATCCAAATGACTTCATTGCCACGTGTTCTCATTTTAAGCAAGGCGTTTCTTATTTAACTTTCTTCACCACCTGTCATGCCCCTAGCTTCCTCCAATGACATTTTTCTCCTTTAGACTGTGCTTTGAACCTCTTGTAATGTAGGTGTTCCTTTTCTAGGGATTCGTCTACTCCTTATTTGGCTATCAATCATACCTTGAGGCTTGGACCCTTCTTGTGGTAGGGCATTCATCATCTTGGGTTTTCTTGCTTGCTCACATCCTCCATCTATGTGGTCTAGGGTCCTAGGGGCAACCAAGGAATAAGGATTTTTTGTTAATGATGCAACACAAGATAGTGTAAGCCATGTAACCATACTTCCAAATTGGTGCCAAGTGTGCCCAAGTGGATCCTCATGTTGGAGTGTCTTTGAAAAAGTCTCCATCAATACCTCCCAAGTCTCTTCTTGCAACCCGTGACTACCATTGAACTCTGAGGATTTGTTGTTGGTGAGAGAAGAAAGGCCCATGAAAATATGAAATGAACCATGCATTTACAAGGGGTAATTGATAGGATAATTTATTCATGTTCACAAGTGACCAAATTTGGTCAAATAGACCGGGGGTGGGTGTCAAGGCTACTTCTAAGTGGCAAAATAAATACATATAACAGTAGTGAATAGAAAGGGATAAAATCATTCAAAAAATAAATATGAGTACATAATTATGCAAAAGGAAGATGATTGGGGGGGCACTACCTTGCACCATAGGCAAGGAAAGAGGTGGAGGAGCTATCTCTATCATTAAGTGTCAATGCAATGCATGGTGATATTTTGTTGGAAAATCTTGGGTGTGTCCAAGTATAATCTATTGAATCCCTCCTAGTATCCAAGGCCAAAGAGAAAATCTAGTAATGTAGGCCTAATTGCTCAATCTATGTTGGGAGACATTCTATCTCTAAGACCAACGAGAGAAGGTACAACTCTATGGATTTATGTAGGTAGTTATTATTTTCTAACATAATAGAAGGACTCGACTTGTTTCATAGGCATATTGACCTTTGTACCCATGGTTGGTGTGTCTACATGACACCTCATACCTTTGATTGTCGATATATGATAGAAGAAAATAGATAACCAACCTACTAGTGTTGGGCTTGGATAAGTCTCATAAGGGCTACAGTCTACAAACAATCGCCCCTTAGATATAGAGAACCAAACATTTCTAATTTGGATAATGAAAAAAGTAGTAAGGCATCCTCCTAAATATTGGTATAAACAATTATGTCTCCTTGTGATCTCATAATATATTTGAGACCTAAAGTTGAAGTGCTATTGTGTCTTGGTTTCTTGTAAATGACATGACTGACATAACCTATCCATTCACACAATGTGATGGTTGGACTTTACACATAACCAATGAGAACATACCCTCAATTGGCCTAATTGGGTTTGTTGACCACCTCTCCAACATAGGTGGTCAACTCCATGTGCCATGAAGAGATGCATCATCAGATGCTCATTTGTCGAAGACGTTGGTTCTACAGGGCGTGTTTGGCCCCAACATTTCTTTTTGTAACTGGAATTTCCGCACCCCTACGTGGGTTAATAATGTAATAGGTCTGCATGAGTCATGTCTAGGTCAGTTACCTTGGGATCGGTTCACTGGAAGAGTTCCTTTCACCGAGGGTTTTTTATCCTCGGGTTATCAATTGGGCTTTTCAGCCTTATTGATTTCCCTTGAGTTTTTCCCTCACACTTGCAATAATTCCTCCAAAGTGGTGAACGACGTTCTAGTGGGCTTATCTTTTGGTAACTAATATAGGGAATCATTGTAAATGACCATGCAAGACATTTTAGAAAGTTTCGCGGAATTCTGTCGAGTCTAGAATAGTTTTTTTTAATTAATTAATTTTTAATTAAATTTCTCTAAGTTTGGAGGTTTAATTAATTAATTAATTAATTATTTTTGAACAAAAAATGTAAAAGCTAGGCCTTTGGATTTTTGATAGGGGTATTTGTGCTCAAAAGAAATTGAATAGCACCCCCTACATCCGTAGACCAAGTTTCATCTCAGTTGGACAACTTTTACTATGGGTTTGTCCACCCGGACTGTCAGTTAGTCTAAAACAACAATTTTAATTGCTGAAGTCCAAACATGGCAAAATTGTAAAATTGTAGTTAAAATGAGTTAAAATGATGTTTAATGATGGTTAGAGGTTAGAGAGAGACTCCCTAAGCATAACCTACCCACCCAACCTTTTTCCAACCTATTTCTAACCCCTTACCCCCTCACATCACTAAAACATTACACCCCCTAGGGGATTGACGTTTTTCCTAGTGGTGGAACGTTGTAACTTAAGCTTGAGTGTGTGTGGGGGGCCTCTCTCATTTGGTGCGCTCCTCTAGGTCCTCCACGTCACCCTTCCATCATTCCAACACCCTCTCCCTCATTTACCTCACCTCCCAATCCTCTCCTCATCCCAAAAATTGCACCCTCCAAGGAGAGTTACGCCTCCCTTTGTGGATCTCCAAGGAAAAATTGATTTCAATTCAATTGGGGCCTCTTTCTCTCCCATATCCTTCCACTTGACCTTTCAACACTCCCCACACCATCCACACCCTAGATCCACTTCAGAAACCCTAGATGGTGCACCCTAGCCTAGGGATCTCCTCTTGTGCTTGGTGTTGGACACTTGGCATAGATCCAAGAGGGGTGAGTTTTCCTCTCCAAGTATAAAATGAACCCTCCCCTCACTCTTTCACTTACCATATCTTGAGCTAATGTTATGCTACTTGATTTCTCACTCTCTCTCTCTCTTTCTTTCCACATTTTCCATTCTCTAGCTCTTAGGGTTTTGGAGATAGTTTTCTCCAAGATCCTCTTCTTGAGTAATAAAGAGAAAACTTTGGAGGATGTTTGGAAGAGTTATGCACATGCTTTTTCTTGCCATGCATATGAGGTAAATTTGTTCAAATTCTTTTGGTGATTGCATCCATTGAATCCTAAGGTAAAATGTTATTTGGGTAGATCTAGTAATGCACATGCTTGTAGATCTATATATCTTGTTATGCTAGATAGGATTGAAATGTCATCTTGTTAGTATATGCAATATATTATCTCTTGTATGCACATCACCTCTTGAGTTTTGCAGGTTTAGCTTCAAGGGTTTCATTGGGAACACCTCAAGCAAGAAGGCTCCCTTGAGACACATACAAACTCCAAGCTTTTTCACCCTTTACTCTTATTCTATATTGTTGTTCACTTTCACATATATTTCAACTGGTTTAACTTAGCAAGATAGGTCATTTTTATCAAATATTATACATTTTTCTTAAGAAAAATTTTTGCCCTAAAAAGACAAGTTTTTCTTCACTCTTTTGGTTGTGTGTAGCATTTCTAGCAACGATACCTTGCTGGTTTTTGCAGGTTCAGATCTGGTTGGGAGGGGTTTTGGCTATCCAAAGGCATCCACACAACACTCAAAGACCCCCCAAAGGGATTGGTAGCGATTTCTCAACCTACTTCTTCAATTTTTAAGCATTCTTGTTCATTTCTTCTCCTTCTTTCTTGCTTGTAGTGGTTCAAAGTTGTGGGAGAAGGAGTGGTACGGCCTCCTCCCACATATGAGCTTTGGGGTAGTTAGGACCTAGCATAGATCATTCATTTTTTTTTCATTTTTGAGCTAAGACGTGGGGTTTGGTAGATGAAGGGCATCTAACAAACCCTAAGACGTGGGGTAGGGTTGGCTTGGTTTGTTTCTTGTTGCTTGTTTCCATCTTGCTCCTTTTTCTTGCTTGCTTGTTTCTCTCTCTTTTCAATATTTTCTAAAACTAAGCAAGCTAATTAATTGCCTACCTATTGGGAGAGGAATTCCCCAAAGGTAAGGTTAGGGTTTTAATATGTGATTGTGATCTAAGTGTTTAATGTTCTAAAATATTCTAGATATAGATCTCACACACACTAGTTCTTTAGCTTAAGCCTATTGGGCATAAATAACTTAACTAGATCTACTTGCATGCTTAGAGCTTTAAAGTTTTAATTCTTTGTTTTACATGCCTAGATCTATAACCCTAAATGTTTAAATGCTTCAATAAGTGAATGGTTATTTTCTTTCATGCTATAATATATTAAGTCTATTTGCCACATGCTTGAAGTAATCTCATGGTTAAGTTAATAGTGTAGGCAAACACACATAAGTTTTCTTTCTCACACTTACGCTTGGATCTAAATGCTTTAAATAAGATAAGTGTGGTTCTCTTCTATTTCTTGGTTGGCAAGTTGTTCTTGCCCTTACATTTATTTCTTTACTTTGCAAGCTATCTATTGGTGCAACTTTAGTGATTTGCTCTCACATAGAATATATGTGTTAATGCCTTTCATTTAATAATCTTAAGTAACACATTTAAGCTAAAGTAAGTTTCGGCCAAGTCACTAAATCACATTGTAAAAGTGTCATAAAATCTTTAAAACACTCTAAAACACTCCTAAAAGTCTACCTAATTCATATCTAAACCTAATAGACTCTTTAGGGTACCTTAGACCACCATCTTCACCATCTAAAACGAGTATTGAGGAGGGCAACGGGCGGTCATAGGTCGGGGACAGTCTCGTGGCATGAAGGAGTGTCCTTCCCGTAAAAACTCAATGCTTTGGGATGACTATGACAGCTAGGGTTGGCCTCGTTGCCATACTATCTTGAGCATCCAACAACCATTTAGCAATAGGAGGGGGAGGCTTTGGTGAAAGTCTTAATAAAGGTAACTAAAACTTGATAATCTTAAGAAACCTTTAATAATCCAACCTTGGATTAATAAACTCTAAATACTTTCGTTGGTTTAATAACTAAGAGTGGGTATTCTTCATCTTCATAATACTTGTGCTTAAGTCTCCAAATATTCTTTGTTGATGTTGATGATAATGATGTGTTGATGATGATTATGTAAATGTAATGATGCTTTGATCTCCTTATATCCTGCACACAAATACTTAAAAGTGATTAGCTTGTTTATTGTATCCTAGCATTCTTTATTTGTAAATCTTGTATCTATATTGATTGGATTTAATTATTCTTTTGTAAGTAAATTGTAATATTATTGGTAACGAAACAGCCTAACATATAGTTGACCCCTTTCCCAATCTTAGGCACTAGTCTTAGTTGCCTTAGGAAAATGCTTGCTTGACATGCTAACCTTGCACCGTGCATTGCTGCCTTAGCATCTTAGGTTAAAATCCCCCCAAACCTTAACAAATTAAAACTAACTCCTAGAACTTAAACCTAAAACTGATCTAGAAACTAGGGACTACCCCCCTTGGCTTCCTTAGGAGTGAGCCTAGACGGAAGAGGTTTTGGTCAAAGTGACAGCGTGGGCTGTGAACCTAGGCATTGTGCCTCCAAGGACACACTAAGTGAGCCGGACTTAGCTCACGTTTTCAAGTGTGTATAAGGACGACAACATCTTTGGCGCCATTGTCGGGGATAAGTCATTTATCCTTGGTCAAAACGACTTAACTTGATTCTTTAAGAACTAAATAATAAATTTTTTAGGCCTTAAAATTCTTTGAACCTGTGACTAGTTACCCTTGTGTGATTCTTATCTAAGTGGCGACTCCATTGAAAAAATTTGTCAAGTGTACTACTATGAGTACTTCACAAGGAGTGGTTTATTCTTTTCCTGAACCCGAAAAGGTTTATAGGAGGAGGCTAAAGCGCTTGGCTCCTAGGAGACTACTTGAAAGTCTTAGGGAGGAAGCACTCAACGATATCCAATTCTTATTCCCAACTAATAATCAACCAACTGTTAATAATCCCACTAATACTCCTAACGTGTGCTCAAATATCTCCCACTCCTCTCCCACTATTCTTTCTTTCTTCCATTTTCTTTTGCTCTTGTGTAAATTTTGCTGCAAGTATTTGCAATAACCTTTTTCTATTGGAATAAAAAAAATCTTTGGAGGATCCATCGTGCATTCAGAGTCTTCTTGGTGCCATCTTGCTACATTGGAGGTGATACTTGTTTGGTTTCTTTGTTTGTGTATCCATTTGTTATAGATCTAGAGTAGAAAGTCCAAGCAAAGTATTTTGCTTGGTTAGATCTATGGTAGTAGTATTGTAGATTTAGTGAGTATTTGTTGGGATTTAGCAAAGTATTTTGTTTCATCTTTAAGATCTACTCACCTCTTCTCTTTTCTGTAGCTTTGTTTCATAAGATTTGCAGGTCACCCAAGGGTTTTGTGGACAAATTTCAAATATGGAAATTTGTCCCTTGACCCAACTCAAGCCTCTTTAAATTTCTGCAATAATTTTTTGTACATTTCCATTCATTTTTGGGCATTCTAACTTTCTTGAATAGGTCATTTAAATATATTTGCTTGCTGATTTTTTACACAAAAAATTTATGTTATTACTAACAAAAATCATTTCAGTTTTTTGGTTACTTTTGCAGCCTTTCCAACAAGCTTTGTTTGCTGGTTTTTGGCAGATTTGAACCATAAAAGAGGAGGTGATGCCCATTTGGGGCCATAAAACTTCAAGAAACAACCTCCCAAGTTGGGGTATTATTCACCCAACTCTTCTCTCTTCTTCTATCATTGTAAGCAAGCCCAAAGATAGTCTCTTGGGCTTGCATTTCTTTCTAAGTTCCAATTTGTTTGCAATTTATTTCATTAATGTGCCTACACCTTGCATAGTGGATTGACCTAGCCACCCATGCAAAATCGTAAGGCTAGAAGTTAGATTTATTTTCAGTTTTGTTTATTTCATTTTAACTTTGCCCCACTTTCCCTTAAGACAATGTTGTGTGGCTAGGTTTACTTGTCTTTCATTTCAAGTTAAGCTATTTTATTTGTTTATTTCATTTACCCACTTTTGCACAAAATCGGTAGGCTTGTTCTCCATCTTGTGCCTTTGTTGAGGTTGCAAGTAGTTAGTTGTTTTTCAAGTTCATTTATTTTCTTTAATTATTTTGCCTACATCCTGCAAAGAGGATTGGCCTAGCCACCCATGCAGTATCGTAAGGCTTGTTTCATATACTAAATTGTTCATTGTTCATTGTTGTTTATGCTTTTTAGTTTCCTTTAGTTCCTTTAAAGTTCATTGTTTATATTTCACATAGATAGAAGCTATGTTGCACGGGTACCCGTCCCCGCCAAAAAAACCCACGTACCATACGTTCCCTCGTACCGGGGACTTAAAAACGCCTAGGAAATGTTCCTAAATGGCAGGGGACTCCATTGGGGACATGGGGACGTCTAAGCCGTCCCCTATCCGTTCCTGGGATAAATCGGGTACGTATAGGGTACGGTACCGTCGTCCCCGGAAGAAATGGGGGACGGTTGACCTTCCCTGGAGCCCACGACTTCAAATATTAATAAAAAATTAAAAA
>ML783603.1:12719-23105 GCA_009831015.1 Picea engelmannii | reverse complement strand
TGTAATACTGATAGTGATTATTGATTACTGATCAAACAATATCTAGTTTCAAGTTTCAACTAGTTCAATGTTTATTATTTCATGTTTTAATTTAATTCAATGTTTTATTATTTATATTTATCATTCATGTTTATGGCATATGTGTATGGTGAATTTTAAATAAATTCAAATATTTTAATTTTTTTTCAATATTTATAATTATTATTAATTTTTTTCTATATATATATATATATATTATTAAAATAATATATATTATTGCCGTCCCCGACCTGTCGTCCCCTGAAAAATTTGGGGGTGCGCTCTAGCCGTACCGGAAACTCGTCCCGCCGTCCCCGCCGTCCCGCTGTCCCCAAAGCCAGTGCAACATAGGTTAGAAGCATCTCTATTTGTATCTTGTATAAGGTCTTGGAAGCATCTTTCTTTCGTAGTTTGTTTAAGTTGGATCTATAAGCACATTGTTCATTTCATTTACTTGGAAGCTCTATCTCCTTAAGCATTTTTAATACAAGTAACCTCATTGCTTAATCAATTAACTTGTAGCTTTAGGAGGGATAATTTAACTAGTTTAATTAGAGCACCTTTTACTGATACAACTTTTGCCACCAAAAAGGAGGCTTATGCAGGCTACTTGGGGTGCTAGGTCAGGGATGATCTCATGGCACTAGGTGTCCCCCTTGTTGAGCGCCCAAGTTTTTCAGTTTGACCTGTGTAGCTGGTATAAGGCCTTGTTTTCCTTGCTTATTGAGTACCCAACAACCATTTTGGCCAAAGCAGTAACAATATACGAGAAGTCACCTAGTCTAGGCTTGCAACTTCACTTCACCTATTCAAACTTAAAATTTACTCACACAATTTGTGCTTCAAGTTCATAATCTAATTCTAAGTTGTGTATGATCTTTATTTCACTGCAACTTTACTTTCAAGAACTATCTTTCTTGCATTTACTTTTCAGTTGAGTATATCTATTGTTGAATGGTGTATCTTTGAAGTTGTGCATTAGCCTTTTGGTGGCTTTTCTTTCAAGTTGTCGCTCCCTTGAAGTTGCGCACTAGTCATTGAGTAGCCTCCTTTGAAGTTGCGCATCTTTTCTTTGGGGAATCTAAGCTTTGGTTGTAAGTTGTTTCCATTTTGGTAAATGCATCATTGAGCTATCTCTCCTTTGATATATCTGCAAAATCATTTAAGTGGTTAGTTCAAGTATTGTTTCCTCACCTAGCTAAAGCCCTAAAAGTGCGCCCCCTTGAGATGTTCACCCTCTCTTGCTTGATTGCCACTTGGAGATCATCCAAGAAGGGTCTCTCTTGGCTCTCAAGTATAAAACAAAGCCAACCCCTCCTCACTTGAGACATCTATTCTTAGTGAACTGTTACTATGCTCAAATCTCTCCCACTCCTCTCTCGCTCTTCTCTCTTTCTCTTGTGTAAAGTTTGTTGCAAGTATTTGCAATAACGTTTTTCTATTGGAATAAAAGAAATCTTTGGAGGATCCATGGTGTATTGAGAGTCTTCTTGGTGCCATCTTGCTACATTGCAGGTGATACTTGTTTGGTTTCTTTCTTTGTGTATGCATTTGTTATAGATCTAGAGTAGAAAGTCCAAGCAAAGTATTTTTCTTGGGTAGATCTATTGTAGTAGTATTGTAGATCTAGTGAGTATTTGTTGGGATTTAACAAAGTATTTTGTTTCATCTTTAAAATCTACTTACCTCTTCTCTTTTATGTAGCATTGTTTCACAAGATTTGCAGGTCACCCAAGGGTTTTGTGGACAAATTTCGGATTTGGAAATTTGTCCCTTGACCCAACTCAAGCCTCTTTAAATTTCTGCAATAATTTTCTGCACATTTCCATTCATTTTTGGGCATTCTAACTTTCTTGAATAGGTCATTTAAATATATTTGCTTGCTGAATTTTTACACAGAAAATTTATGTTATTACTAACAAAAATTATTTGAGTTTTTTAGTTACTTTTGCAGCCTTTCCCTGGTTTTTTGCAGATTTAAATTAGAAAATAGGAGGTCTCGTCTATTTGGGGCCATGACACTTCAAGAAAAGGCCTCCCAAGTTGGGGTATTATTCACCCAACTCTTCTCTCTTCTTCTATCATTGTAAGCAAGCCCAAAGAGAGTCTCTTGGGCTTGCATTGCTTTCTAAGTTCCAATTTTCTACAATTTATTTCATTAATGTTCCTACACCTTGCATAATAGATTGGCCTAGCCACCCATACAAAATCGTAAGGCTAGAAGTTAGATTTATTATCAGTTTTGTTATTTCATTTTAAGTTTTCCCCACTTTCCCTTAAGGCAAGGTTGTGTGGCTTGGTTTACTTGTCTTTCATTTCAAGTTAAGCTCTTTTATTTGTTTATTTCATTTACCCACTTTGACACAAAACCGGTAGGCTTGTCCTCCATCTTGTGCCTTTGTTGAGGATGCAAATAGTTAGTTGTTTTTCAGGTTCATTTATTTTCTTTAATTCTTTTGCCTACACCCTGCAAAGAGGATTGGCCTAGCCACCCATGCAGTATCGTAAGGCTTGTTTCATATACTAAATTGTTCATTGTTCATCGTTGTTTATGCTTTTTAGTTTCCTTTAGTTCCTTTAAAGTTCATTGTTTATATTTCACATAGTTAGAAGCATCTCTATTTGTATCTTGTATAAGGTCTTGGAAGCATCTTTCTTTTGCAATTTGTTTAAGTTGGATCTATAAGCACATTGTTCATTTCATTTACTTGGAAGCTCTCCTTAAGCATTTTTAATACAAGTAACCTCATTGCTTAATTAATTAACTTGGAGCTTTAGGAGAGATAATTTACGTAGTTTAATTAGAGCACCCTTTACTGATACAACTTTTGCCACCAAAAAGGAGGCTTGTGGAGGTTACTTGGGGTGCTAGGTCAGGGATGAACTCACGACACTAGGTGTACCCCTTGTTGAGTGCCCAAGTTTTTCAGTTTGACCTGTGTAGCTAGTGTAAGGCCTTGTCTTCCTTGCTTATTGAGTACCCAACAACCATTTTGTCCAAAGCAGTAACAATATAGGGGAAGTCACCTAGTCTAGGCTTGCAACTTCACTTCACCTATTCAAACTTAAAATTTACTCACACAATTTGTGCTTCAAGTTCATAATCTAATTCTAAGTTGTTTATGATCTTTACTTCACTACAACTTTACTTTCAAGTACTATCTTTCTTGCATTTACTTTCAGTTGAGTATATATATTGTTGAATGGTGTATCTTTGAAGTTGCTCATTAGTCTTTTGGTGGCTTTTCTTTCAAGTTGTCACTCCCTTGAAGTTGTGCACTAGTCCTTGAGTAGCCTCCTTTGAAGTTGCGCATCTTTCCTTTGGGGCATCTAAGCTTTGGTTGTAAATTGTTTCCATTGTGGTAAATGCATCATTGAGCTATCTCTCCTTTGATATATCTGCAAAATCATTTAAGTGGTTAGTTCAAGTATTGTTTCCTCGCCTAGGTAAAACCCTAAAAGTGCGCCCCCCTTGAGATTCTCACCCTCTCTTGCTTGATTGCCACTTGGAGATCATCCAACATGGGTCTCTCTTGACTCCCAAGTATAAAACAAAGCCCACCCCTCCTCATTTGACACATCTATTCTCAGTGTACTGTTACTATGCTCAAATCTCTCCCACTCTTCTCTCTTTCTCCCATTTTCTCTTGCTCTTGTGTAAAGTTTGCTGCAAGTATTTGCAATTACCTTTTTCTATTGGAATAAAAGAAATCTTTGGAGGATCCATGGTGCATTGAGAGTCTTCTTGGTGCCATCTTGCTACATTGGAGGTGATACTTGTTTGGTTTCTTTCTCTATGTATGCATTTTTTATAGATCTATAGTAGAAAGTCCAAGCAAAGTATTTTGCTTGGGTAGATCTATGGTAGTAGTATTGTAGATCTAGTGAGTATTTGTTGGGATTTAGCAAAGTATTTTGTTTCATCTTTAAGAACTATTCACCTCTTCTCTTTTATGTAGCTTTGTTTCACAATATTTGGAGGTCACCCAAGGGTTTTGTGGACAAATTTCAGATCTGGAAATTTGTCCCTTGACCCAACTCAAGCCTCTTTAAATTTCTGCAATAATTTTATGTACATTTCCATTCATTTTTGGGCATTCTAAATTTCTTGAATAGGTCATTTAAATATATTTGCTTGCTGATTTTTTACACAGAAAATTTATATTATTACTAACATAAATTATTTGAGTTTTTTGCAGCCTTTCCAGCAAGTTTTGTCTGTTGGTTATTCACAGATTTGAACCAGAAAATAGGAGGTGTTGCCCATTTGGGGCCATAAAACTTCAAGAAAAGACCTCTCAAGTTGGGGAATTATTCACCCAACTCCTCTCTCTTCTTCTATTATTGTAAGCAAACCCAAAGAGAGACTTTTGGGCTTGCATTTCATTCTAAGTTCCAATTTTCTGCAATTTATTTCATTAATGTGCCTACACCTTTCATAGTGGATTGGCCTAGCCACCCATGCAAAATCGTAAGGCCAGAAGTTAGATTTATTTTTAGTTTTGTTATTTCATTTTAATTTTTCCCCACTTGCCCTTAAGGCAAGTTTGTGTGGCTAGGTTTACTTGTCTTTCATTTCAAGTTAAGCTATTTTATTTGTTTATTTCATTTACCCACTTTGGCAAAAAACCGTTATGCTTTGCCTTTGTTGAGGTTGCAAGTAGTTAGTTGTTTTTCAAGTTCATTTATTTTCTTTAATGCTTTTGCCTACACCCTACAAAGAGGATTGGCCTAGCCACCCATGCAGTATCATAAAGTTTGTTTCATATACTAAATTGTTCATTGTTCATCGTTGTTTATTCTTTTTAGTTTCTTTTAGTTCCTTTAAAGTTCATTGTTTATATTTCACATAGTTAGAAGCATCTCTATTTGTATCTTGTATAAGGTCTTGGAAGCATCTTTCTTTTGCAATTTGTTTAAGTTGGATCTATAAGCACATTGTTTATTTCATTTATTTGGAAGCTCTATCTCCTTAAGCATTTTTAATACAAGTAATCTGATTGCTTAATCAATTAACTTGTAGCTTTAGGAGGGATAATTTACCTAGTTTAAATAGAGCACCCTTTACTGATACAACTTTCGCCACCAAAAAGGAGGCTTGTGGAGGCTACTTGGGGCACTAGGTCAGGGATGATCTCACGGCACTAGGTGTCCCCCCTTGTTGAGTGCCCAAGTTTTTCAGTTTGACCTATGTATCTAGTGTAAGGCCTTGTTTTCCTTGCTTATTGAGTACCCAACAACCATTTTGGCCAAAGTAGTAACAATATAGGGGAAGTCACCTAGTCTAGGCTTGCAACTTCACTTCACCTATTCAAACTTAAAATTTACTCACACAATTTGTGCTTCAAGTTCGTAATCTAATTCTAAGTTGTGTATGATCTTTACTTCAGTGCAACTTTACTTTCAAGTACTATCTTTATTTAATTTAGTTTTCAGTTGAGTATATCTATTGTTGAATGATGTATCTTTGAAGTTGCGCATTAGTCTTTTGGTGGCTTTTCTTTCAAGTTGTCGCTCCCTTGAAATTGCGCACTAGTCCTAGAGTAGCCTCCTTTGAAGTTGTGCATCTTTCCTTTGGGGCATCTAAGCTTTGGTTGTAAGTTGTTTCCATTGTGGTAAATGCATCATTGAGCTATCTCTCCTTTGATATATCTGCAAAATCATTTAAGTGGTTAGTTCAAGTATTGTTTCCTCACCTAGCTAAAACCCTAAAAGTGCGCCCCCCTTGAGATGATCACCCTCTCTTGCTTGATTTCCTCTTAGAGATTATCCAAGAGGGGTCTCTCTTGGCTCCCAAGTATAAAACAAAGTCCACCCCTCCTCATTTGGCACATCTATTCTCAGTGTACTGTTACTATGCTCAAATATCTCCCACTCTTCTCTCTTTCTCCCGTTTTCTCTTGCTCTTGTGTAAAGTTTGTTTCTAGTATTTTCAATAACCTTTTTCTATTGGAATAAAAGAAATCTTTGGAGGATCCAAGGTGCATTGAGAGTCTTCTTGGTGCCATCTTGCTACATTGGGGGTGATACTTGTTTGGTTTCTTTCTTTGTGTATGCATTTGTTATAGATCTAAAGTAGAAAGTCCAAGGAAAATATTTTTCTTGGGTAGATCTATGATAGTAGTATTGTAGATCTAGTGAGTATTTGTTGGGATTTAGAAAAGTATTTCGTTTCATCTTTAAGATCTACTCACCTCTTCTCTTTTCTGTAGATTTGTTTCACAAGATTTGCAGGTCACCCAAGGGTTTTGTGGACAAATTTTAGATCTGGAAATTTGTCCTTTGACCCTACTCAAGCCTCTTTAAATTTCTGCAATAATTTTTTGTACATTTCCATTCATTCTTTGGCATTCTAACTTTCTTGAATAGGTCATTTAAATATATCTGCTTGCTGATTTTTTACACAGAAAATTTATGTTATTACTAACAGAAATTATTTGAGTTTTTTGGTTACTTTTGCAGTCTTTCTAACAAGCTTTGCTTGCTGATTTTTTGTAGATTTGAACCAACAAAGAGGAGGTGCTACCTAGTTGGGGCCGTAAAACTTCAAGAAAATACCTCCTAAGTTGGGGTATTATTTACCCAACTCTTCTCTCTTCTTCTATCATTGTAAGAAAACCCAAAGAGAGTCTCTTGGGCTTGCATTTCTTTCTAAGTTCCAATTTTCTACAATTTATTTCATTAATGTGCCTACACGTTGCATAATAGATCGGCCAAGCCATCCATGCAAAATCGTAAGGCTAGAAGTTAAATTTATTTTCATTTTAAGTTTTCCCCACTTGCCCCTTAAGACAAGGTTGTGAGGCTAGGTTTACTTGTCTTTCATTTCAAGTTAAGCTCTTTTATTTATTTATTTCATTTACCCACTTTGGCACAAATCCGGTAGGCTTATCCTCCATCTTGTGCCCTTGTTGAGGTTGCAAGTAGTTAGTTGTTTTTCATGTTCATTTATTTTCTTTAATTATTTTTCCTACACCCTGCAAAGAGGATTGGCCTAGCCAACCATGCAGTATCGTAAAGCTTGTTTCATATACTAAATTGTTCATTGTTCATCGTTGTTTATTCTTTTTAGTTTCCTTTAGTTCCTTTAAAGTTCATTTTTTATATTTCACATAGTTAGAAGCATCTTTATTTGTATCTTGTATAAGGTCTTGGAAGCATCTTTCTTTTTCAATTTGTTTAAGCTGGATCTATATGCACATTGTTCATTTCATTTACTTGGAAGCTCTATCTCCTTAAGCATTTTTAATACAAGTAATCTGATTGTTTAAACGATTAACTTGTAGCTTTAGGAGGGATAATTTAGCTAGTTTAATTAGAGAACCCTTTATTGATACAAATTTCACCACGAAAAAGTAGGCTTGTAGAGGCTATTTGGGGTGCTAGTTCAGGGATGATCTCACGGTACTAGGTGTCCCCCTTGTTGAGTCCCCAAGTTTTTCAGTTTGACCTGTGTAGCTAGGGTAAGGCCTTGTTATCCTTGCTTATTGAGTACCCAACAACCATTTTGGCCAAAACAGTAACAATATAGGGGAAGTCACCTTGTCTAGGCTTGCAACTTCACTTCACCTATTCAAACTTAAAATTTTCTCACACAATTTGTGCTTCAAGTTCATAATCTAATTCTAAGTTATGTATGATCTTTACTTCACTGCAACTTTACTTTCAAGTACTATCTTTCTTGCATTTACTTTTCAGTTGAATATATCTATTGTTGAATGGGGTATCTTTGAAGTTGCGCATTAGTCTTTTGGTGGCTTTTCTTTCAAGTTGTCGCTCCCTTGAAGTTGCGCACTAATCCTTGAGTAGCCTCCTTTGAAGTTGTGCATATTTCCTTTAGGGCATTTAAGCTTTGGTTGTAAGTTGTTTCCATTGTGGTAAATGCATCATTGAGCTATCTCTCCTTTGATATCTCTGCAAGATCATTTAAGTGGTTAGTTCAAGTATTGTTTCATCACCTAGCTAAAACCCTAAAAGTGTGCCCCCCTTGAGATGCTCACCCTTTCTTGCTTGATTACCACTTGGAGATCATCCAAGAGGGGTCTCTCTTGGCTCCCAAGTGTAAAACAAAGCCCACCCCTCCTCATTTGACACATCTATTCTCAGTGTACTGTTACTATGCTCAAATCTCTCCCACTCTTCTCTTTTTCTCCCATTTTCTCTTGCTCGTGTAAAGTTTGCTGCAAGTATTTGCAATAACCTTTTTCTATTGGAATAAAATAAATCTTTGGAGGATCCATGGTGCATTGAGAGTCTTCTTGGTGCCATCTTGCTACATTGGAGGTTGTACTTGTTTGGTTTTTTTCTTTGTGTATGCATTTGTTATAGATCTAGAGTAGAAAGTCCAAGCAAAGTTTTTTTCTTGGGTAGATCTATGGTAGTAGTATTGTAGATCTAGTGAGTATTTGTTGGGATTTAACAAAGTATTTTGTTTCATCTTTAAGATCTACTCACCTCTTCTCTTTTATGTAGCTTTGTTTCACAAGATTTGTAGGTCACCCAAGGGTTTTGTGGACAAATTTCAGATCTGGAAATTTGTCCCTTGACCCAACTCAAGCCTCTTTAAATTTTTGCAATAATTTTCTGTACATTTCTATTCATTTTTGGGCATTCTAACTTTCTTGAATAGGTCATTTAAATATATTTGCTTGCTGATTTTTTACACAGAAAATTTATGTTATTACTATCATAAATTATTTGAGATTTTTGGTTACTTTTGCAACCTTTCCAGCAAGCTTTGCTTGTTGTTTTTTTGCAGATTTGAACCAAAAAAGCGGAGGTGCTTCCCATTTGGGGCCTTAAAACTTCAAGAAAAGACCTCCCAAGTTGGGGTATTATTCACACAACTCTTTTCTATTCTTTTATCATTGTAAGCAAGCCCAAAGAGAGTATCTTGGGCTTACATTTATTTCTAAGTTCCAATTTTCTGCAATTTATTTCATTAATGTGCCTACACCTTGCATAGTGGATTGGCCTAGCCACCCATGCAAAATCGTAAGGCTAGAAGTTAGATTTATTTTCAGTTTTATTATTTCATTACCGACTTTGGCACAAAACCGGTAGGTTTGTCCTCCATCTTGTCCCTTTGTTGAGGTTGCAAGTAGTTAGTTGTTTTTCGAGTTCATTTATTTTCTTCACTTCTTTTGTCTACACCCTGCAAAGAGGATTGGCCTAGCCACCCATGCAGTATTGTAAGGCTTGTTTCATATACTAAATTGTTCATTGTTCATTGTTGTTTATGTTTTTTAGTTTCCTTTAGTTCCTTTAAAGTTCATTGTTTATATTTCACATAGTTAGAAGCATCTCTTTTTGGATCTTGTATAAGGTCTTGGAAGCATCTTTCTTTTGCAATTTGTTTAAGTTGGATCTATAAACACATTGTTCATTTCATTTACTTGGAAGCTCCATCTCCTTAAACATTTTTAATACAAGTAACCTCATTGCTTAATCAATTAACTTGTAGTTTTAGGAGGGATAATTTACCTAGTTTAATTAGAGCACCCTTTACTGATACAACTTTCGCCACCAAAAATGAGGCTTGTGGAGGCTACTTGGGGTGCTAGGTCAGGGATGATCTCACGGAACTAGGTGTCCCCCTTGTTGAGCCCCCAAATTTTTCGGTTTGACTTGTGTAGCTAGTGTAAGGCCTTGATTTCCTTTCTTATTGAGTACCCAACAACCGTTTTGGCCAAAACAATAACAATATAGGGGAAGTTCAAGTTCATAATCTAATTCTAAGTTGTGTATGATCTTTACTTCACTGCAACTTTACTTTCAAGTACTATCTTTCTTGCATTTACTTTTCAGTTGAGTATATCTATTGTTGAATGGTGTATCTTTGAAGTTGTGCATTAGTCTTTTGGTGGCTTTTCTTTCAAGTTGTTGCTCCCTTGAAGTTGCGCCCTAGTCCTTGAGTAGCCTCCTTTGAAGTTGCGCATATTTCCTTTGGGGAATCTAAGCTTTGGTTGTAAGTTGTTTCCATTGTGGTAAATGCATCATTGAGTTATCTCTCCTTTGATATATCTGCAAAATCATTTAAGTGGTTAGTTCAAGTATTGTTTTCTCACCTAGCTAAATCCCTAAAAGTGTGCCCCCCTCGAGATGCTCACCCTTTCTTGCTTGATTGCCACTTGGAGATCATCCAAGAGGGGTCTCTCTTGGCTCCCAAGTATAAAACAAAGCCCATCCCTCCTCATTTGACAACTCTATTCTTGGTGTATTGTTACTGTTATCCCCGATATCTAGGGATAACTAGGAGATCATGTCTCGAGGCCCACATGGTCCTAGACATGGAGTACCGAGAGCAGGAGCGACCTAAGCATCGTCCTGGAGGACCCATCTTCTTCTTCTCAACCAGCTTTGTCCTGT
>ML783602.1:810937-823832 GCA_009831015.1 Picea engelmannii | reverse complement strand
ATAACATTTCTGGCATCGTTGTTGGGGATGAAGTTGAAGATTTTCCCTGGGAAGAACGACATTGAGCCTCTGATTCTGAAGGTGCATCAGACATCAGAACCCTTAAATATTGCTACTGTGCACCTGGTGACTCCATTGTGGTGACTCCATTGTTTCCACATCACTGTTTCAGCTGTGGCTACTGTTAGCACACCTGAAAGATGACCCTAAGGAGCTTTCTCAAGAAGGTTTTCAGAAGCTTCTTTCTCAGCCTGAGAAGCTTCCTGGGGAAACAACAATGTTAGGATCTGGACTTTGATGGTGAACAAGGACCAAACACATTCGAAGCTGCACATATTTCACCTGGTGACTCCATGGTTCAAGGATCGATTGGCGACTCCACTGGTTCGATATGGAGAAAATCCTTGCTCGCATGTTTGCTCCTTTTAATTTTTCTGCTATTCCTGGTTTTCATAATGTTGTCCCCTCTCTGGATGAATGGGGCAATTATTTGCCCATATTTGGAAAATGTGAAGAGGACAACCCTGCTCAGCACCTCAGTGAGTTTCATGAACTCATGCATCAGTGGGAGATTCGACGTGATCTAAATCTCGTTACCTGTTGGGAATAAATGAAGAAGAGAGAGGGTGGTTGAAACCTTGCCTCACTCATTAATTGCAAAGTATGGTGGTTTTGGCAGGTGGTCTGCTCGAGAGGGTCCTGTATCCCCTTTTTCTGAAAGAGCCATGCCCGAGTTCTCGACTAGCCGAAATCTGCACGCGATATCTCGGCACTTAATGAAGCAACTACTCCTCTTGCTGGAGCCTCGAGCAGTTAAGATGGTGTCTGTCAGAGGTGCATGATCATCCTGAGTCTGCATGGGCAGACTATCAGAAGACATGTAGATGCAATGTTTTTAATACAACGTCTTTTTTTTGTTGTTGTTGTTGTTTGAAGTATATGTAGGTGTTTTCGCCATTTTTGTAAGGATCGATGGTTGAGCAAGACTCCCAGTTGTAAAAACTTTAATGAAGAATTGTGTTCTAGTTATTTATGGACTCTTGAGACTTATTTCTTGATGAATGTCAGTTTCTTTCATATCTTTGTGTATGTTGTATTAGAGCATCTCGGAATTGGAGGATCCAGTCGAGTTGTGACCATTATAGGATGATGTATGTTGGATCACTATAACCGTTGTGTTGTTCTAAACAATCCCTATGAACTTCTCAGCACTAAACAACTTGGAATTGGAGGATCCAGTCAAGTCTTCCTTTCAGTTTCTTGAAGCCTTGAACCAAGCGGGTCTTGTATTCAGAGTTTTTCCTCTACAAGCTACCGAAAGGCCTGTTTCCTGAGATAGTTTGTTCATTCTTCTCCCAAGTCTTCTGCCTGCCCATATTTAAATCAACTCCCTAACTGAAGTTGGGTCAAGACATCCTTTGTTCCTTGTTATGAGATACAGTTCATATTTTGAAGTGATACCTGTTCGAGTCTCTACCCATTTGATCACCCATCTATCAAACCGTGACATAAAAACTGATGGGCGTTGGGCTCTGCTTCTGCAAGCAATCCAGAAGCGACTTCCAGCGCTAACACATACAACATCGGGTGGCTTCACCAGGGATGAGACCTTCATGTCAGCCAGTAGTGTCGATTGTCATACAACATCCATCCCTTCAAGGATGAGGTATTATGTGATGTTTCCCCAATGGATGTCTGTGATGTTATCTTGGACCAACCATATATGTGGAAACATCATGTTGTTTATGAGTCTCGACCCTACAGTGTCATTGTTTCTCTAGGGGGTCATCTCTACATAATATCATAGGTATTTCCAACTGTTGTCCCACCTAAACAATGTCCCAAGGTAGTATCTCATACTACAAAATTCAACTTCTTCACAATCTGTTCAAAAGGTGAACAGAAGGATACTGCAACCACTACAGCCTCGGCCCAAGATATTCCTTCTTCACATAGTCCTCTCATGTATCTCAACTAGTTGAACATATTCAACCCCTCCAACAACAGGTTCATGACAGCCTTCCACAAACCAAGCAACGCGACGTCTCCAGCAAGGCAAGCATCTCACCAAGATTAAGATTCATTAATCACTTTCCCCTTTCCCTCGGGAACTCAATGCAATGGATACCATTTCTTCATAAGGAGGGAGGATCGATCTAGGTGGATATCGGTGGCCACCCACCTATTCCACGGGCTCGAAAAACAATTTTCCATCTTGGTAGTTTTTCGACAGTTTTTTAGGTTCCAAACTTTCGGGGCCATTTTGAGGCCCTAAACAATGTTTTTTGGATATTTGGGGCAATTATTTAGGCTAGTCAAAATTCTCTCTTCTCTATTATACCTTTCCAATGGTGTCTCGAGTGCCCCAAACGAAGATCATATGCAAAAGTTACGCCCCTAGGAAGTTGATGTATCAACTACCCCCATCAGGGCCCACAAATCTTTTGGCTTTTCATCTTCTGGGGTTAGGGTTTTGGACTTTACTTATGTTAAAAATGCCTTTTAAGCCTCATTGTAACAATAATATTCTAGCGAATGTGAGTAGCCGTCACAACTCTTCACAGAGATAAGCTTCCACCATTCTAGCGAGTCTTTCACGCTATATTTTTACAGTTTTGTACATTTTTTTCATTAATAGAAATCATGTATTACCGCATTTCTTTGTTTCTGGCAATATTTATATGTATTTCATTGTAATATCTATTCTTTCATTGTGTTCTCAAAAACAATCCGGATCAACCCCCCTCTCAGTAATCCAATAGTTGATCACTTAGGGAGCTCCTAGGGCACATATATTTTAGGAAAACTATAGAATGTTGATCTTGTCTTGATGTAAAAGCCTTAGGAAGATCCATGACCCTATAAAGTGGCCTCCATCACACTTAGTTAGGAGATATTTTATCATATGGATATGTATGTACTTATTATATTATGACTTTGGACCAGATCCTTCTTCTTATCTTTCAAAGGTTTAACCAAATTTTACCCTTGTTTTCACTTGCCCAATCTTCTCATGGATGATTGAGGAGGGGAGGATTTTTGAAGACATTGAAGATCATTGGATGAAAGATATAATCTCAAGAGGAAAAAATCATGAGGATAAAGGAGTGATCTCACCAAATAAGTAAAGGTATGGAACATTATATATGTAATATATTTTCTTCTCATTAATGGAATATTCTTTATTGTCCTCTCTCATTGTATTGATTCCATGTTGTTACTTGAATTCATTGTATTTCTTTAAATGAATCTATTAGTAGATTAGAAGGATTATGTATCACTCACTCGAAATTGATCTACAATTAGATAATGGTTTTGTGTGTATCATGTGCAAGTTATTGGGATCTATTTCTCCTCCTCCTGCTCTTCCACCTCAACTATGGCTGAGAATAATCTTCAATGAGAGTTCTCTACAATTTTTTATTCTTCTCCTACTCCAAAATATATCCTATATATTGTGTTTTTTGATTAATTAAAACTCTTTATTTCTTGTTGTATGCTATCGACATACCAATATACCTATGGGGATATAGTAGTACATATTTTACTAAATATTTCGTTAACAATTGACAAAGAATCCAAGGGAGCAACTTCAAGATCACTTAGATGTAATGTTTCAACATCAGAGGCTTTGGCATATATGTGAGAATATGGTGCAAAATTTGAGCAATGAGGAGATCATTAGAGGTTGGGGTAAAGGTATGAATGAATATTTAGAATTATAAGAGAGTTGTGCATTTGGGAAGCATAAGAGAGTAAACTTTACTTTAACTGAACATAAGGAACAAGGGATCCATGATTTGATTCATTCTAATATATGTGGTCCATTAGAGATTGCATCCTTGGAAAATTCCAAATGATGTGTCAATTTATTAAGGATTCATCTAGGAGATCTTGGATATATTTTATGAGGAGAAAGAGTGATGTATTAAAGGCTTTCAATATGTTTGTTACCCTAGTGGAAAAACAAACAAAAAGAAAGGTAAAGACCTTAAGAAGTGATAATCAGAGAGAATATTATTCCAAAAACGTTTTCCATTTTTTCCAAATGTGTGGTACTAGAAGTAAAAAAACTACTCCATACAATCCTTATTAGAATGGAATTGATAAGGTTGAATCAAACTCTCTTAGAGAGAGAAAGGAGCATGATGGATGAAAAAAATATCAGCAAGGTAATTTAGGTAGAGGCAATTGTAACAACAAACTATTTACTAAATAGGTTTCTCTCTTTCAACTTGAGGGACAAAACTCTAGAAGAGGCATTCCATGGGAGAAAGCACTATATTGAACAATTGAGGGAATTTGGATGTGAGGCATACATGCACATTCCAAAGGAGAACATAAAATTTGGTCTAGAATCTATCAAGTGTGTATTTCTTGGAAATATAGATGGATTCAAGTGCTATAGACTATGGATTTCTTTTGAACATTGGATTGTGTATAGTTTTGATGTAATATTCAAGGAAGAACATTTTTATAATTAGAGATATAACATATGAGAGAAAAAAATAAAATGTAAAATTTGAGGGACAACCTAAGATCAAAACACCTCTACAGGAATTGAATGAAGAAATCAACTAGAAACATTTCAACCCTAAGATGGGAATGTGCAAGAACCAATAGCACCATTAAGCTCAAGACAACAAGATGAAAATCATCCCATAAATGATAAATCTAATCAAGAGCTAAGGAGGAACCTACAACAAAGGAGAAGGGTAGATAAGTATGGGTTCTCTTATGAATACTTTTACTACTTTTTTCTAAGTTTATTTGAAGAGGATCCTAGGAAAATTGAGCATTCCTTCAATGGTAATGATAGTCATCATTGGAGGATCAAAAATGAGAAGGAGATGAAAAATAGTACTTAGAATTTACATGGATTGTCTGTTGGAAGAAATGCAGTAGGATGTAAATGGGGGTTTAAAAAGAAGTGAGAGTGGTAACTAGGTTTCACGGAAATCATGAAAGAAAACATTATATTGTTGTAAAGAGAATTATGATATACCTGCATGGCACCATGTATTTTGGGATATTCCAAGATGAAAAGAAGTGTGTTGAAACAATTTTTTTTTTTTTCCATGGTTATGAGAACATAGATTGGGCAGGGGATGTAAATGAAATAAAATCTACCCATGTATATGTATTTACCTTGTTTGGAGGAGAAACCAACTAGGTGAGAAAAATGCAACCCATTGTTACCACATCTAGCATTGAGGAAGAATACATAGTTGTTACTGAGGCTTCCAAGGAAGTGATCTGGTTAATAAGGTTATGTGAGGACATTGAAATTAAGAAAATAGGATTGGTTATTCACTATGATAGTCAAATTGTTATATTTTTAGCTAATATTCCTACATTCTATGAAGGGAGAAAGCTATAGATGTTAAGTATCATTTTGTGAGAGAAATATTAGTTATCTCGATGATATTTGGGACATGGAAAAATGTTGCAAATGCATTGAATAAATCAATTATTGGAGATATATTCATTTCGTGTAGGGATTCCTTTGGAGTACTAACTGAGATATGATGATCACCAAGCTAGAAAACATTGAAAAATGTGCTAATCACTTATCCAATGATGTAGTTTTTGCACATGGTTTCTACACATAGGTTTTTGACATGGTATTTGGTAGACAAATTTATATTCCATGGTTTGTATTATAAGAATTCTCTCTCTATATATCTCTCTCATTATATGGCTATAAGGTGTGTGTGTGTGTGTGTTGTGAGATGAGATATCCTAGTGAGTAAGATATTTGGTGAAGATATATTGGTTCTTTGGAAAGGATTGTATTGTTATGTAATACATTGTAACATTGATGTATCATGCAATAAAATGTTATTGTGGTCATCTAGATGACATGACAAATTTGTAGTGTCCATTGGTAAATGATTTGCTTGTCTCTTCTCTCATGTTGTGATTTATTTCTCTAATCTATTTAATGAGTTATTGTTGGTTATTATTGTTTTACTACAACAATATTTTCTCTTCTTGTTATAATATCTCCTCTTGTATCTTTCAAAACTAACATCAAATTACTTCAATTCAAAAGAGAAGTGCTCACATCAAATCTTACTTGGAGAAGCATATGTAGAAATCGAAACACTACACACACACAAAAGATTGAGCTTAGCCAAATCCTTATGAAAAAATATAGGAGGAATGGTCTCTCTTAACATTTGAGTAGTAAGGTGCAACAAATTTGTAATCTAACTATAACCCATGTTCCAAACTACATACAATATTTGATGTTAAGTTCTCCTAATTTGCTCTTGATTTGAAAGTCATTAGGATCCATATGTTTTTTTAGTTTTGTTTGAATAATGGGATAATAGTTTAGAGAGAGTTCCTAGAAGGCTTGAATTAATGGTTTTTTTGTAAGAAATTTCAAAACTAAGTAAACACTTTAGTGAAAAGGGAAACACACTGAATAATTTTATAATGAACTTAGGATTTCAAAGTGGAAGAATGTTCAAATAAATAATAATATATACCATACTATAAATCTAGTTTTAATTGGTGATCTATCAAACCCCTAAAGGATCAAATTAGTGTGAGACTCAAATCTTTTTGATAACACGCTTTAAATTTTATAATAAACTTAGGATTTCAAAGTGGGAGGATGTCCAAATAGGTAAATATACAACACAATAGTCTAGATCTATTTTAACTAAGATCTATCATATCACTACAAGAATAAAATTAATGTGAGACTCAAATCTTTTTAATATGATACAAATTCTTAAGAAAATGTTTACACCTCAAGAAATTTGATTCTTCTAGACACTAATTTCATAGACATGTAATTAAAATGTATGTATGTTAACTTTAAAGAGAAAGCTTATTATTATTATTAAAGTATTTATTAAACTAACTTGAAATTATTTTTCATGATTTTCATATTTTTTTGATAGCACAAGACAATCATATTGAACAATGGACTTTTTTTGACAGCACAAAACAATCTATTGAACAATGGAATGTATTTCTCAATGTAATATATAAGCTAATAGGTCCTTATCATTTTCAATCCTTTAAGACGTACATTAATAAAGTATATATAGATGTTCGATAACACAGGTATTCCAACAGAGGACAAACACCTTCAGTAACCACTCACATAACCAGATCAAAGATCAACACATCGATGTTTTCACGTGGTAAAACCCCTACGGGGAAACATCCACGGCCCCAGCCAATGCGGCCACTTGGAGCAGTTTATTAATGCAAAGACAAAGATTACAGAGAGATTTTACAAGAGAGTTTCTCACAATCTGACGCAGGCGAGATGTCGCACAAGCATACCCTGCAGGGTATCTGCACGCACCTCCCGCTTTTAGGATCGTTCAAAAGTCCCCTTTCGCTGAGCCGAAGAAACTCCTTGGATTCCCTCAGGAATCACTGTGAAAATCTGACCCACAGGTATTCTCTTTCCCTGACTTGGCCTCTGCACCGGACCGTGTCTTTTCCCGATTCAATTTCGAGTTTCGGGGTTTCGTGATCCCTGTTGTCACGAACCTCTATTCTCTCCAAATCTCGATCACTGATAAGCTCCCTTCCATCCTTAGCCCTTCCTGTCTAGACCCCCTAGTCCATGTGACTAGTTCTCCATAAGACCGTAGCCTTATATCCCTTCTTTCAGGGTTTTAGAATTTAAAATCCCAATGGGTTCTTTTCCCTGTTAGCCCTCCTGGCTCAGGCCTGGTCCACACGACCACCTCCTATATGACCGTAGCCATACCTTCTATCAGGATTCGTCCTATCAAAGTTTCGAGGTTCGCGATAATGAAATGCACAAACCCTTCGCTCACGGGATCCACGGTCCTCTGATCCCCGATGCGCCTTCGCCTTGCTGGCCTCTGGACTAGACCCTCGGTCCATGTGACCAGTGTCCCTGTGACCACAACCTTACCTCCCATCAGGGTTTCCAATGCCAAAGTGCATATGTCCATGGGATTCCCGATTCATTGAATCCTGACTCTCTGATTTGCTGACAGCTGGCCCCCTTGAACGACACTTTTCCACTTCTCTAATATGCGGACAACTAGCTCCCACTCATCGGGATATCATGTTTCACGATTCTGAAATGCATAAACACTTTGTCACCAGGATCCCCGATATCCCGATGACCCAAACACCGATCAATAGCTTCCTGTCGGGATTTTCCCCGATGGCGCTGATTTCTGCAACGTGTCCCCTCTAGATGGACGGTCCCGATCCAGTCTCGCATCTTCACGACTTCTGGTACTCCGGAAGTCTTGCCTTCCAAACCTCTGATATTCCGATGGGATCTCGATCTCACCCATGTGTCCTCACAAACGGACGGCTCTGATCTCGTCGGGGTTTCGAGACTTGTGATGTCCAAACTCCTTCGACCTCAAGAACTCCTATTTCCCGATGTCGAATATCCCGACTCAATGTGGATTTCTGACACCTGTCCCCCTAAACGGACGGCTCAGATTATGTCGAGGTTTTCACTATGGACTTCCCCGATCCTTTGTCCGCGGGAATGTCGATTTCCCGACTCTCGATGCCTCTATCTTTGCCACGTGTCTCCGCTAATGGACGTTCCAGATCTTCCCGACGTTTCAAGACTTGAAGTGTCTTGATTTTCTCCACCTCGATAATCCCGATTTCTCGATGACTACTATCCTGATGGCTACGCCCTCATTGGGATTTTCCACCTCTTTTCCATGAAGGTAAACGTCGTGTAGCCCCTAACCAATCTGACAGCTGACGGGAAATTTTCTCCAGACGACCCAGATCCATCTTTCTTGTGCACTCCTCCAGAGGATAAACTCTGCGTGCCTTCTCCCGATCCAACGACTTACGGGATTTTGTGTGAACATCTGACGGTACACAGCCTCCCCTCCTGCGCACACTCCAGAGACTAAACTCCGAGCATCTTCTCCTGATCCAACGACTGACGGGTTTTCTGAATGAGATCCAACGACTGCCGATCTCCCCCTCTGTGCACTTCTCCCGAGTCCCTCCTGGACGTAAAATTTCAACGGTCTAGATCTCTTCCTTCAACCAATCTAACGGTTGCTATGCTCTCCTGAGTTTACGCACTCCTTCTTCCCAGACTAGGGAGAAAATTCAAATTTCCTCAAAGCCTCAACCTCGGGTTCATCTCCATGAACTCCACAACTATGAGTTCTTGAATGCACACGTAAAAACACTATCTCTCCTGAGATTTCCTGTAGCTTCGACCTCTACGGAAACTTGTCCTTGTTCCCTTTCTCCCACAGATGGAGTATATGGATGCCCTCTTGGCTATCCTTCTACTCAAGCAACTTTTGGCCGAGCCTTCAGGGTGTTCAGTAACCCCGTGAAGACCCTTCAGTGGACTCTTCCTCAAATCATAGAACTCAAAAGAGTTCCCTTCTTCCTTTCTGTGCCTGCTTGCACAAAACCTCGATGCCCTCCTGGCAGAGGGTCTTCCTTCCATAGAACGTTCAACAATTTTTTCCCCCTGTGCCCCTATGCACTTGCTCGATGCCCTCATGGAAGAGCTCTCAGAATCTTCAGTGATTCTGGTCCTTCTCTGAACTTCTCAATAGAAGTCTTCCTCTGTGCACTCCTTGCACTAGCTCAGTGCCCACCTGACAGAGTTTCATAGAATCCTCAGTGATTCTGTCTGCAACCGTGTCTTCTCCCACACATCCTTGCCTCCAAGGTATTTAACAACCTTGAGGTCTTCCTCTCAAGCTGTTGACTTCAGCTTTTGTTTCGCAACACGTCTCTGTCTGAACCCGCAGAATTCAGAAGTGCATCCTCTGTGCACCGGTATTCAGAGTCCGCAACACTCTGTCATGCCCTCCTGACATGAAACCTCAAAGACCTCTCAAGCCTGAAACCAAACAACTCCTGCAGAATGCATTAACATAACATACATCTACAACATACAATGGAACACACACAGACATCCACATAATACAGAATTCATGCAGGAAAAACTACTTATGTTTATATTAAATGGAAAATGCCTGTAATTACAAGGTGTTCTCGAGCTCTCTCTGGCTCTACCCTTACTAGCATTACAACTTCTTGTTTCTCCCTCCTTCAAAATGAGATCTGAAAATCTCTTTTATCTGAGGGGGCTCTTCGAGTGCTTCCCTCCAGATCTACCTACCCTATTCAATTGCATTGAATGGGATGTCTAGTCCAGAATCAAATCTAGATCTCAGCCATTACACACATTAAAGGTTGATCTTATCTACAACCTGCACAAAGGCATGGCTCCCTGGCTCAACATCCTAAGCATTTAAATTACATTGAATTCAAATTTAAATGAGGTTGCGCCTCTCTTTTAGCGTGAAATTTGAATTTGCTGGCGTGGCTGGCTGGCTGACGTGGAGAGATGCTCCTGCATCAAACTCCTCAGCTGCAAAATCATGAGCTCCTGCTCATGAGCTTCCCCTCTCAGTTGTTGGAAATCCTCCTAGTTCCCAAATCATTCTCTAGAGTTGTTCATCCGCTTCATCCTGCTACTGCTGCTGCTTCCTTTCTACTCAACCTCTCCTCCCTGGCAGTCTCTACTGACCTCAACATCAACCTTATGATCTCTTCTATCACTTCATCTAGCTGCTCCAGTGGCTGGTCCTATTTTTTCAGTCTCCCCAGCTGCAATTTTTTTTTTCAATTGGGTAGATCATCATGATCTCCCATGCCTCCTTCATCTTCATCTGTGGCCTCAAGTTGCCACTCTGCTACAGACTTCAGCTCTGTAGTCTCCCCCTGACTGAATTTTTGTTCAGTCACCTTCTCTGACAACTCAACTTCTGTCAGTTCTCTTGCTGGCCCTAGATTGTTCAGCCAATCCTCCAACATCTCTAGCTCCATTGCCCATGGAGTGATAAATCTGCCAGCTCGCTCTTCGGCTTCCTTTGCTGCAAACTTCAGTGCTGTAGCTTCTTTCTTTTCAGCTCCCTGACCGAAATCATTGAGCCATTCCTCAGAATGCTCATCATTCTCTTCATCTGCTTGTGCTTGTGCTTGGGTAGCTTCCAAAGTCTTCTCCAATTCCTCTTCTTTCCTAACAGTCATCGTCAGCTGTGACTATTCTTCTACTGTTATTGCACCTGCAACACAAATTTCTCCCTCCTCCTGGGAAAATGGTAGGAATACTCCAATTCCTCCAATCATCAGAATATTATCCTGATCTTCCTTTTTCATTTGTACCTGTTGATCCCTTTCCAAGCTCACCTGCTCTGTCAGCTCCTCTGGCTGATTCTGACTCATTTTCTCATCCCTGCCCACCTGACAATATGGGATGCTTCCGCTGCCCTCCTGGCAGTCTTCGAGATCCCGCAACGATCTCTTATCATTTCCCTCCTGGAAAATTGAAATTCCTTGGCTGTCCCCCTGACAGTCCATGAGATCCCGCAGTGATCTCAATTCATTGCCCTCCTGGAAATTTGGAATTTCTTCTCTGCCCTCCTGGCAGTTCTTGAGATCCTCAGTTGATCCCAATTCATTCTCCTCACCGAGAAATTTTCCAGTCTCTGGTTCACATACCTAAACCATCTTCTTATCCTGTCGCAGCTTCAATTCAAGCTCATCTATTTTTTCCATTATTTCAGCGAGCTCTCTATCCATCCCTGCACGCCTTTCTTCCTTTCTCTTCTTCCCAGCATGCCTATGGCCTTCCGTAGCCATCTTTTTGTCTCTGTTTGCGTTCCTAGCAAACCTGCTGCTGTCACTCCGCACTAAGAGTTCTACTAGCTTCATCCTCCAGTCTCCCTGACTATCTTCTCGATTGCTACCTACCTGCAAACAATCCTTACAGAGTCCTCAGCAACTCTGTCTTCCTTCACCTGAAATATACAGATGAATTTCCTGCTCTGATACCACTTGATGTGTATTAGAGTATTCTCTTATCTCCCTGCTTCTCTTACCTGAAATATACAGACAAGAACGAAGCTATGATACCACTTGACGCAGGCGAGATGTCGCACAGGCATACCCTGCAGGGTCTCTACACGCACCTCCCGCTTTCAGGATCATTCAAAAATCCCCTTTCGCTGAGCCGAAGAGGCTCCTTGGATTCCCTCAGGAATCACTGTGAAAATCTGACCCACAGGTCTTCTCTTTCCCTAACTTGGCCTCTGCACTGGACTGTGTCTTTTCCCGACTCAATTTCGGGTTTCGGGGTTTCATGATCCCCCTTGTCACGAACCTCTATTCTCTCCAAATCCCGATCATCGATAAGCTCCCTTCCATCCTTAGCCCTTCCTGACTAGACTCCCTAGTCCATGTGACTAGTTCTACATAATACCGCAGCCTTATATCCCTTCTTTTGGGGTTTTAGACTTTAAAATCCCGATGGGTTCTTTTCCCCGTTAGCCCTCCTGGCTAAGCCCTGGTCCACGCGACCACCTCCTATATGACTGCAACCATACCTTCTGTCGGGATTCCTCCTATCGGAGTTTTGGGGTTCGCAATATTGAAATGCACAAACCCTTCGCTCACGGGATCCGCGGTCGTCCTATCCCTGATGCACCTTCGCCTAGTTGGCCTCCGGGCTAGACCCTCGGTCCATGTGACCAGTGTCCCTGTGACCACAAACTTACCTCCCGTCAGGGTTTCCAATGCCAAAGTGCATATGTCCATGGGATTTCCGATTCCTCGAATCCCGACTCTCCGGTTTGTTGATAGCTAGCCCCCTTGAACAACACTTTTCCACTTCTCTAATATGTGGACAGTTGGCTCCCACTCATTGGGATATCGTGTTTTGCGATTCTGAAATGCATAAATGATCCGGATTATTTTCGGCACGAAATGAGAGCGGAGATATAATAAATAAATGCACAGAGATATTGCAGATATTCAATAATATAACATAAATGGATCAGAGATGCAACCATAAACACAGAGATACAGTAATACA
>ML783602.1:784631-795049 GCA_009831015.1 Picea engelmannii | reverse complement strand
CATATTGTAATGTTCAGAAGGAGGATTGGGGGTGTTGTTGTTGTTGTTGTGGAAGACGGCCTTGGAGAGCATGCTCCAAAAAAACTCTTTTCACACAAGAAAAAAATTTCGCTTCTCGATGACAACAAGGGTTAGATCTCGGTCAGCTTACCCAGAAGATGCACCTTTTTCTATCTATTTCTGATTTGTCGAGATCGCACAAGGCACAGGGCAAAGAGAATATGCATATCTAAAAGAGTAGCAGCCCGGAAATAAAAAAATACAAACCGAAATAAAATCAAAACTTTGCAAAAATTTAAAAAAAAAATGCGTATTCAGACTTTATACCTCCGGATCTGACTGTAATGGTCGTATCTTGGGCAAACGGAAACCTTTTCGAGTGAAATAAAAAGTGTTCCTGAATGAAACGAGTGCTCCGGACGCAATGGAACAGTCCTCTTAGCCCAGAAATGTACGAAAATGTCAGAAAATGGAGATGAGGCAACTCAGCTTCACGATCTCGATCTACAACAAGAGCAGGTCTTCAAACAAGCTCTGATACTATGTTCGACAATACAGGTATTCCAACAGAGGACGAACACTTTCAGTAACCACTCACATAACCAGATCAAAGATCAACACACCGATGTTTTCACGTGGTAAAACCCCTACGGGGAAACATCCACGACCCCAGCCAATGCGATCACTTGGAACAGTTTATTAATGCAAAGAAAAAGATTACAGAGAGATTTTACAAGAGATTTTCTCACAATCGATCATTGGCAAGTGACCCTCCATTCTCTTTAAATAGAGATCATGGACCAATCGGGTGTTAAGCCATGGATCAATGGCCGTTAAGATCGAGGAGAGTATGAACCATCGGATCACTCTATGTCGGGAACATATCGTGACCGTCGGATTTCCTAACTACAAATGCACACTAATGCATACTAAAGAAACACACTTTTACCTAACGACATATTAGACCAAGTAGATCTTAACTAACTCCTAAGTGTCTAAATATCCTAACAATAGAGTTATTGAAATGGACTAAGCTAATCTTGTAGTAAAGGGACTTCATTTTCAAATAAGCAAAAAATGAAGTTGAACCCAGGGAAAATTTCAGAGATAACATATGTTTCACATGATCCAAGTTTGATGCATGGTTAAACTTCGCAGTTAGGGATTATGCCCCATTTTAAAAGTAACCCACTCATTCAAAATTAGATGGATCAATTGGAATTTGAACTTATTGATGCATTGAATTTCAAAAGATAAATTGCTACAAGATTAGCCTATTTCCTTTGGAATTAATGTTTTAGAATAAAATAATCAGCATATAGTGAAAAACATTTAAACCAAGAAGTGAAGCTCATGTAAATAATCTAAGTGGGCTAATGGTTAAGAACATGTGTTTCCTCTTTGAAGTTGGTAGCTTCAAATCCAGAGTATTAGATGGATCAATTCGAATTTGAACTTATTGGAATTGAATTCCAAAAGATAAATTGCTACAAGATTAACCTATTTCCTCTTAAATTAATGTTTTAGATCAACATACAGTGAAAAACATTTAAACCAAGAAGTGAAGCTCATGTAAATAATCTAAGTGGGCTAATGGTTAAGAACATGTATTTCCTCTTTGAAGTTAGTAACTTTAAATCCAGAGAATATAGAGTATCTATACCACGATAAACTTTAACAGTCAAATTGCAAAAGAGAGGTCTCATACATGAGTCTGGATACTTACTATTAAAAGATTCTTAAAATTACAAGTAGATTGAGCACATATCATTTAAGTTTCACTAACTTAAAAAAAAATCAAATAAAAAAGGGATGAATCTCCATGGCAGAGCATTATCTCTGTCATGGTATCCAATAACCGATCCCTCAAGTAAGAAATAAGGCATCCGGAGGCCTTTTTTTTTTTTGTTACAGACGGTGTAAACATGGACAAAGGAGAGAAGGCATGATTATGGGACCCTGACAGACATGGAGAGAAGAATCTGTTACAAGTGCGAGGATAACGTTTTGGCATAAAGGGATGACAAAAGACGAAACGAAAGCAAAGCATTCTCATCGAAACCAAGATATACCAAACTTGTAATATGCATAATATTATTGAAATCTGCAAAGCAAAACAGACTCTACTTTCCCTTGATATTCAATAACCTGGTAAGGCTTGTACTCTCAAGGCCAAGACAGGCCGATAGATATATTCAGTCTGCATAAGGACACCATGTCAACAACGAGCACTATTCCGAAGCTGAAGAAACTGGCTCGCTATTTGAGCCACGCCTTCAAGCGAAAGCCACAATCAGACCAAGAAGGAGCAAGAAAGCCACATTCAAACCACGAAGAATCGAGAACCAGTGAATCTGACAAGGAGCGCAGCCGTCGAATCTTGACGTGGCTCTGCGCCATTGGGGGCACTATCTTGGCCATCGTGGTCTTCCTGACAGGTATCATCGTGCTACTCGGTTACCTCATATTCCACCCCGCCCTCCCATCATTCACCGTAAAGGCGGCCGCTCTGAACACCTTACTGCTGGACGCCACCTTCGTCCTCACCTCCGAGACTACCATTCTCCTGAACGTCCACAATCCCAACGCCAAAGTGACCGTGAATTACGAGTCCCTGAGATTCGAACTCCAGTTCGAGAGGCACGCCATCTCGAGCTACAGCTTGGGTGCCTTCTCGCAGGTGCCCAAGAACACCACGGAGCGGCTGTTCGTCATGGCCGCCAACGGGGTGCAGTTGGAGGCGAACGAGGGGGAAGATCTGAGCTATTGCATACAGAGAAACAGCGTTACCTATGATTTTGTGGGCACTGTCAGAACGAAGGCTATATTTGGACACATTTCTTCTATGAAGTATTGGCTGCATTTCAGATGCCATATGGAGTTCAATCCTCCTCCCATAGGGAACATGACACTGACGAAGAGTCACTGCAATTCATGGAAATGATGGAACTGTACCAGTAACTACATATTGGCTGCATAACTTGTTTGCTAAATCTGTTTTTTGTTTTGGGATTTTGGCGGTATCCCGCTGCTTTTGCCACAGACTGAATTATTCGGAAACTGTTGTATTCGCTAATGAAATTCGGCTCTATTTTTTGCAGCCCATAGTGAAAATTCTGTGCATTTCAGAGGTATAAATGACACTGTAGCCCGGAGGACATGTATTCCATATTAAGATGTACACCATTGTCAATTTTAAATACGGACTGTTGTTTGTTAACCAAATGGGGACTGACCACCTTTTGCTTTTATCTACTTTTTTTTTTTTCATTTCTCCTTTCCTTTCAAAGATGGTAATGGAATAGAATTTGATAGCATATTGACTATTTTTGGGTGATTTACCTGTTAAATATAATTGAGAAATAAAGTATATCCATCATTAAAGTGTTGATTAACATATTTAAAATGTTTAATGTTTTTTTTTAATTAGATAAATTGAATTTCAAATTTCAACTCAAATTATTGTAATGTCGTAGATTGGATTTCAAATTTCAATTTTGGATGTGTGTAATTACTAGCACAGTTACTCAAAATTGTGGTTGATGAGCTTAGACAGAAAATGAAATGTACAGTTAAAAAATGAAATCTTCAATTGTTAGCTATCAGATTAGAATTTTAGATTAAAAGGTGATTAATTGTGCTCATTATCAATAGGTGTACAACTTTCTAAGTAAATATTAGGCATGGTGGTAATGATACTATTAAGATATCATTAAATCGTTATGAATGATTGTTTTTAATTATTTAAAATTATATATATATATATATATATATATATATATATATATATATATATATATAATTTAGTAAGAAATAAGTATTTTGTACAATAAAATATTGAATTTATTTTTACATTAAAAACAATAATTTTTACCATTTAAAATTACATTTTAACAAAAAAAATATTTAATTGAATTTTAATAATAACAATTTAAAAATAAATATAAATAAAATAACTATAAAATTAAACAATCTTAACTTCTCAATAAAATAACAACAAAGTCAACACTATTGTGTTATTATAAATAACAGTAAGAAGAATACAGCCTCCATTCCATCCTTTGAAAAACCATTTGATCATTGCTTTTACTACATTTTGCATCGATATGAATGATGAATGATGGATTTTTATTATATTAAAGTATAATTATTAATTATTTATAATAAAAAAATATTAATTTATAATTAATATGAATGATGGATAGTTAATATATTAAAGTATAATTATTAATTTATTTTTATGTTAGCTAAATATTTTTAAGAATGTACTCTTTTACTAACTACTCTACATCACTAAGACAAAACATAATCATTAATTACTTACAATTTAAAATATTAATTCTTAACCATTTTTAATTAAGTTTTATGTTTTAATTTAAAATTATTATAATAAAAAATAATTTTTTTAAGTTAGTTGACTTACATAATTGCTGATGCAAAATGAAATCCCTACTTTAAATAAATAAATGTATGTATAAATCCCTATACATACTTAATCCATACAACAATTCGATTATTATTAAATAAATAAATATATGTATAAATCCCTATACATACTTAATCCATGTAACAATTCGATTATTATTAATATTTATAAATGAAGGATTTTAGGTGTATGATGTTTTTCATTTTCAATCTATGCAACAATTTCATTATTATTAATATTTATAAATGGAAACTTTTAAAATTATGATGTTTTTCATGTGTATAAATAAATTTTATTTTACTAAACAAATTCTCATAAATAAAATATTATTATATTAACTAAAAGTATGCTAATGAAATTAAAATATTAAAATATTTTACAAAATATTATTATACTAATAAAGTATGTTAATGAAATTAAAATACTTTTAGATAAGTATATACTTTATCTATCTATAAATTTAAAATAATTTATTTAGAAATTTATTTAATATAATTTTTTATAAATAGTTAAATTTAATTAATAAAATTGAAAAAATATATATAAAAAAATATATTTAACCTTAATCAAAATTTATATATTGTGAAAAGAGATAAATAAAAAATAATCAAAATTTATATATTGTGAAAAGAGATAAAGAAATAAATAAATACAAAGATGCAAGATGAAAAAATAGTACAAATTAATTTGTATTTAATATAAACCATATAATTAAATTTGATGTCAAAATGTTTTTAATTGAAATTTGATATTCAATGTTTTTAATTTGGAAGTGATTAGGATTAAAATGTAATTACCGGATTAAAATTTAATGAACTCTTTCAAAATTGAATAAAAATTCTTATTAAAAAGAAACAAATTTTAATCTTCCTCTAAATAATACTATTTATCATGGATTTCATAATTAGCCTACAAAATAAAATATAGGATATTTTATTTGGACTTGGTCATACATATATAGCTTATATATGTTGTTCACAACCTATGTGATAGACCAATACCATCCATAAATCATTGGTATAGACCTTCATTGTCCAAAATTTAAAATGAACATTGTGAACGAAGTGACATTTAAGAAGATGGTGGCAAGTGATGTCTAATATCAATTTTTATTAATAATTTTTTAGATCTAGTATGCAATATAGAAAAAAAACACTATTAATAAAATAAAGCATTTTAATTTCTATTTCTAATGATGAGTAGAAAGGATCTAAAAATAAAGGGGTTGTATCCTCTTGTGAGAAGTTTGAAGTTTTCTTATAATGGGTAACGTTCAATTTACCTAAGGGTTTTTTTTAAGTTATTGGGTCATCTTGAAGTAGTGATAGAACATGTGGTTGCATCCAAAGAGATTATATTAAATTATCTCTTAAAGCATGGTACACATGAGTGGATCAATGTTTTAACGTACCCAATCAAATTTTTAGATCTCGTATGCAATTTAGAAAAAAACACTATTAATAAAATAAATCATTTCAATTTCTAATGATGAGTAGAAAGGATATAAAACCAAAGGGGTTGTATCCTTTTGTGAGAAGTTAGAAGTTTTCCTATAGTGGGTAAGGTTCAATTTACCTAAGGGTTTTTCTCGAGTCATGGAGTCACCTTGAAGTAGCGATAGAACATGTGGTTGCATCCAGAGAGATTATATTAAATTATCTCCTAAAGCATGGTACACATGAGTGGATCAATGTTTTAACGTACCCAACCACCATAGTTGATCATGCCACATAAGAAATTTTATTTTATCGGCTCTGATGCCATTTTAATAACGTACACCTAGCCTCCAGCTAGGCAACAATACGTGTGGAATACACATAACATGAAACTTCTGCTAATTAAAGACATTGTTTTTTTATTGTACGTTTTCCCATAGCCTACAACTACAATTTATAACAGATTTAGCTACAACAGTAACCATAAAACATATGCATCTTAAACATGCTAATAATCAACATGAGATACAACTAAATCATTCATTACAACATCATATAAGTGATGCACATTCACGTGGAGTTCATGCACAACAATAACACATGTAAATAACTCAGTACACGATGAAATAGTTATCTTAAAAAAGAATCATGCAACCAACTGCTTGGGACGGACGTTCCACCCAACCGTAGACTGACTATTCCAAATATCAATAGCTAGTCACCCCCGAGCTTAGGCTAGAAATCCACAAAAGAGGGTGGTCTCTCACAATCCACTCACAACTCATAATTCTCTCAACCCAACTGATATTCTCCTACAACTATCCCGAATTTTCAACCATCTCTCTTTCACTTGACCTGCCCAACCTAAGGAATACACAATTAGTTTATCAAGGTTATCCCAAGGGATGTATTGTCCATTTATCAAGGCTAACCTAAGGAATGATCCATTCGTTTATCAAGGTCTCTCTAGCACATGAATCTAGGAATATATCAACTGGGAATTCAAAGGAACACTACTGCTAGGAAAAATATCAGTAAACCAACAACAACACTTGTTGTTTTAGTGAAACTCATGTAGGAGTTCAATCTTCCAGCCTGACAACCAGGCTCTTCAGTTCTCCTGCTCCAATTCGCTCCAATTACGCTCCATACTTAATCCTCCTCTCATCGCACCAGCTCCAAACTCCATGTTCCCTACCCATGCACGAAATTGACTCCCCCCAAAACTCCTCGAAATGTTATTACTTATCCAATATGATTGTACTCAACCCCCATGTTCCCAATAACTTCAGGATGTGACCACTAAATATTTTCGAGGCACCAAAGGCTGCCAATGCAAGTTTTTCTTTGACCTGTTGCTGGGAACTATTTTCAAGGTTTACCAAATTTTTTTACTCATTGTTTTGGGACAACCACTAAGTCTGATATTTCGGCCCTAAAAAAATGCCTTTAGTCATGTGATTTGATGCCCATACGAGGCTCTCTTGCATGGGTTAAATGTATGGTTTAGGCTTCCATAAATATTAGCACATGCATATAACTCAAAACATAAAATACCCTCTTAGGATCTTTAACAACCTACCACTAAAATGATAAGAAAACATGACAAAGGAACACATGATGTTTTTGGTCAACATGACCCTGGAAAAACCCCCATGGGCAAAACCAGTTAGAGAGATATGATATATATATGGAGATCTCAAAGTAAGAGCTACTACAAAAAAATAAAACTTAAGAACCTGGTACAATAACAACTCCTCTCAAGATGCTTTATAGTTATTAATTTCTTTGTTCCTTCTAGCCTTTGAAGAGTGCGCCATTTTCCTTGGTGCGCCTCTTCCACTTGCCTTTCCTTGATTTATCCCTTGACTTTGCCTTTTCCCACTTGTAGAATGCACCTCCCTTGAATATGCCTGGTGATATTTGATGAAGCCCTTGAGCAAGTCTACCCCTTTGCTTTGGTGTGTCATCCTCTTTCTCAAGCCTCAACACTTTTTTCCCCTCTCTTTGTGATCCAGAATTGGATCTCGGGACCAAAATGGGTCTAGGAAGGCCTAAAAATCAAAGTGCTCAGAATGGCTTCAAAATGGACGTGTTTGTAGGCCTTGTCGATACAAACCCAACACAACTTGAACAGGATCAAACAGATGTCATATGCTCAATATATCACAGTCTTTTCATTTCTCCAAACATGCAAAATTTGATGACTATACAGTTCGTACAATGCCACGTGGCAGTTGACTGTACAGGTCATATAGTCATATAACTGACGTGGTAGGGTGTGTTGGCCTACTAACATGGAGAGGTTTCTGAATGGGAAAGTACAGGTGGATGGTTCAGAGTGTGACATGTGGCACCACTGCAAGGGTGACATGTGACACAGGCTGATGTGGCAAGGTACAGTGGTAGGTATAGTGGCACTGACATGTGTTGACAGGTGGACTAGTTATCGCTTGACACATGGAAGTTGTGGGAAAGTGGTGAGGTGCCATGTGGCCAAGTCATGGGCTGCCACATGGCACCCATTTATTGGCTTGTTAGTTTGTGGCAAAAGGTATGGAGCGCATGAGATTTGAACCCATGACCTATGTTTCGAGTGGCAAACAACTTGGCAAGGATGGGCTACCCAGCCCACCCATGGTGTTCCTTTATTACCATAGTCTACAACTTATATAGAAATTTATGCGGTGGTGAGTATGGTGGGGAATAGGGCTGGGGCTAGGCCCCAGGCCCCGATGCACCTCCATACCATATCATTGTTACATATGCCCATATGTTATCACTTGGCGTGGGAGTTGGTATGCGGTCCAACACTTATCCCTTGGTTATCGTGCCATATACCATGTGACCCAGTGTGTAACGGTTAGAGCATCGAGTGTGGAGGATTGGTGCTCGGTCGGTCGGGCTAGCCTGTTGACTAGGGCGCATAGTCAGGGGCTTAATGATCGGGGCTAGAAATATTAGAGCGTGTGGCGCATAGCCCGAGGGCCATATGGCCATTGCATATAACCAAGAGCCAGGAATCTAGGAGGGGGGCCAACACACAAGCCTTAGCACTTGGGCCACATGGAGCACGCCAGGTGACCAAGAGCCAACGAAAAAGGGGTTGCACCCTGATTATGTGCTATTTTTGGGTTTTATACTATAGTATAAGATTTTTATTGATATTATTCAACAGTTTTGAGAGATTTTGGCCAATATTGAGGGATATTGGGCCCTTTTTGAGGCCAGATCTTGGGGAGAAGTTGGGAGGTTGTTACCCACTTCAAGCCTATATAAACCAAAGGTTCTTGAAGCTATGCGGGAAGGTTCAAAACAGGTTTATGTTGAATAATTTTTGATCCAAATCCATTTTTATGTAGGGAAGCCATTGAGGAGAGCACCTTTGCGGGCCATTTCTAGAAGCTCCGTTCATCCAATTTCAGTGTCGTCAATTTTGTTGGGTTCTTGAGATCTGGTAGAACAAGACCAGGTTAGTTTGTAACCTTTTGGGCATTGTTGTGATGTACTTTTAAAGCTTTGAACAGAAATAAGAAAGCCTCACCCACTGAGACAAGGGCCCGGAGATGTAGGCGAGATTGTCGAAATCCATTATCACTTTGGTGTTTTGTGGTTTATTTTTCTTCCTGCTATGTTCAGATATGTATATTATCTTATGGATGCTATGTTTATTCATTAAATCTTCCTCTTTATTTAGTTTCCTAAATGGTATTTTAACTCATGCAAAATAACTCAACCATTGTCATTTAAAAGATCTTTTCGGATCAAGTGGTATCAAAGCCAGGTTGACGGTTGGTTTTTGAGTTTACATGATTACTAGGGAAAAGTTGAGTCATGGTGAAGGCGAGCTTGTGTTGACAGGTGAAATTGACCGTCCGTCCACTGAGAGAGTGGAACCGGTCCGGGGTTGTCTAAATAACCCAAGCCGTTTGGAATGAACCACCCTGACGAGTTTAATGGCTCCGTTGGCCGCTCTAAGGTCTTTTAAGAAAACCAAAGAGAAAACTAATCTAAACTAACTAAACTAAAACTAAAACAAATAAAACAAACCAAAACTAAATAAAACTAATAAAACAAATTAACTAAAAACAAACAAACTAACACACTAATCTAATTAAAACAAACTACTAAATTAAACTAAAACTAAATATAGCTATTCTAACTATTATATACAATCTACTAATTACTATTATAATAACGCAAATCAACTATCTAATTACCAGCTGTAATATTACTTATTCACAAATGTACACTATAAACAACCTACAAGTTTAATTAAAACCTGAAAAACTCATGTGTTTTCTGCCCTAAGACAACCATCTATGTTTTTTGATTTTTATATTTTATGAAAAAGAAATAAAACTACTGAAATTAAACGATCTAATATATTTACTGAAATTAAACAATCTAATATACTAATTCTAACTAAACTGATAAAAAGAGTAAATAGATAAGCGACTAATTGACCTGGAAGCGCTTCTAATTTGTCCTGTGTATGATGACTTCGAAGCTGGTCGGAGGAAGTAAACTCGCACCGGTTTGATCCCAAAAGCTTC
>ML783602.1:766609-779796 GCA_009831015.1 Picea engelmannii | reverse complement strand
TTGGAAATTGCATCCCGAGAAGATACCGAAGTGGTTCAAAGAGAGGAAAGGGAGGCAAACAGTTGCAGCAACAACACGACCAATAGACTTGGAATCAGATTCAGGTGATGAATCTAAAGTTTCAATGGTTGGTTTGGCAAGTAAAATTGGTGATGGATTTGATTCTAGAAGTAAATTGTTTCACATAAGGGTCATTATGCGACATACTAAGGTCAACACATTGATAGATCGTGGATCTCAATCTAACTTGATTTCAGAAGAATTGGTTAAACAATTGGGTTAAACACTTGAATACATCATAAGCCTTACACACTTAAATGGATAAGCAACAATCATCAATTGCACATAACCAAGAAGTGCACATTAAAATTTGCAATTTCATCTAAGTTTGTGGACGAGGTAACATGTGATGTGGTGTTACTCAATGAATGTGGAATGGTCTTAGGCAACCCTTACTTGTATGATCGTAAATAAATCTTCTACAGGGAAACTAATCAATATCATTTAATCAAAGCAGGCAAAGAATATGTGGTACATGCTCATCATTTTAAAGAAAATCAATCTCTTCAAACAATGGAACAATTAAGAAAGGAAACTCATGCAAGAAACACACCTATAATTGTTTCAAATCAAGTAATTGATCTTAATCAAGAACAGGAGATGATTGTAGAATGGAAGATCAATCACATTTTTCTTCAAGATAAGATAATGGTGTGCAAATAATACAAACATATTAGCTCATTTGCAGTCATATTTCTGATGTTATCATTAGTAATCTTGTCAACATGGATGATAGTGGCTTCAGTAAGATGTGACAGAGTACAAGTGGCTAACAATATGCTATCAATTATCATGGTTTTTTTACAACTGATCTTGATGAGACAGGTGTACAGGATAGAGTTTAAAGACAGAGAACAAGTCGGGTGGCCTATCCCGCACTTGATGTTTGGTCAATAACCTTTTGGAGGACCAAAAGGTATTTATTGGGGAGGTGTCACGTGTGATCCAAAATTGGATCTCAGTACCAAAATGGGTCCAGGAAGGCCTAAAACTCAAAGTGCTCAAAATGGCTTCAAAACGGACGTTTGCGGGGGCCTCATCGATACGAACCCAATGAAACTTGAACAGGATCAAACAAACGTCGTATGCTCAAGATTTACGGTATGTTCATTTCGCTAAATATGCAAAACTTGATGACTATATAGTCCATACAATGCCACGTGGAAGCTGACTGTATAGGTTGTACATTCGTACAACTGACGTGGTAGGGTGCATTGGCCTGTTGCACCACTACAAGGGTGGAACATGGCACAGGCTGATGTGGCAAGGTACAATGGCACTGATAGGTGTTGACAGGTGGACCAGTTATCGCTTGACATGTGGAAGTTGTGGGAAACTAGTGAGGTGCTACATGGCCCAATCATGGGCTACCACATGGAACCCATTTATTGGCTTGTTAGTTTGTGGAAAAAGGTATGGAGCACACAGGATTCGAACCCATGACCTCTGGTCTGGGTGGCAAGAGACTTGGCATGGCTAGGCTAGCAATCCTACGCATGGTGCTCCTTGATTACCATAGTCTACAAATTATATATAAAGTGATGCGGTGGTGAGTCTGTCGGAGTATAGGGTTGGGGCTAGGACCCAGCCCCCAGTACACCTCCATACCATATGACTATTACATATGCCCATATGTTATCACTTGGCATAGGAATTGGTACGCGGTCCAACACTTAGCCCTTGGTTATTGTGTCATATACCATGTGACCCAGTGTGTAATGGTTGGAACACAGAGTGTTGAGGATTGGCGCTCGATCAATTGGGCTAGCCTGCTGACCAGGGCGCATAGACATGGGCTGCCACATGGAACCCATTTATTGGCTTGTTAGTTTGTGGAAAAAGGTGTGGAGCACACAGGATTCGAACCCATGACCTCTGGTCTGGGTGGCAAGAGACTTGGCATGGCTAGGCTATCAATCCTACGCATGGTGCTCCTTGATTACCATAGTCTACAAATTATATATAAAGTGATGCGGTGGTGAGTCTGTCGGAGTATAGGGTTGGGGCTAGGCCCCAGCCCCCAGTACACCTCCATACCATATGACTATTACATATGCCCATATGTTATCACTTGGCATAGGAATTGGTACGCGGTCCAACACTTAGCCCTTGGTTATTGCGTCATATACCATGTGACCCGGTGTGTAATGGTTGGAACACAGAGTGTGGAGGATTGGCGCTCAGTCAATTGGGCTAGCCTGCTAACCAGGGCGCATAGACATGGGCTTAACGACCAGGGATAGAACTGTTAGAGTGCGTGGAGCATCGCCTAAGGGATATGTGGCCACTGCATATAACCAAGAGCCAGAAATACAGAAGGGGGGCCAACACACAAGCCTTAGCGCTTGGGCCACATGCAGCACGCCAAGTGACCAGGAGCCAACAAAAAAGGGTTGCACCCTGATTATGTGTTATTTTTGGGTTTTATACTATAGTATAATATTTTTATTGATATTATTCAATATTTTTGAGATATTTTGGCCAATATTGAGGGATATTGGGCCCTTTTTGAGGCCATATATTGGGGAGAAGTTGGGAGGTTGTTACCTACTTCAAGCCTATATAAAAAATAAGTTCTTGAAGCTATGAGGGGAGGTTCAGGACAGGTTTATGTTGAATAATTGTTGAGCCAAAGCCATTTTTATGCAGGGAAGCCATTGATGAGAGCACCTTTGCGGGCCATTTCTGGAAGCTTCGTTCATCCGATTTTAGTGTTGTCAGTTTTGTTGGGTTCTTGAGATTTGGTAGAACAAGACCAAATTAGTTTGTAACATTTTGGCACTGCTATGCTGTACTTTTAAATCTTTGAACAGAAATAAGAAAGCCTCACCCACTGAGACAAAGGCCCGAATATGTAGGCAAGATTGTCGAATTCCATTATCACTTTGGTGTTTTATGGTTTGTTGTCATTCCTGCGTATGTTCATATCTGTATATTATCTTATGGCTGCTATGTTTCTTCATTAAATATTCCTTTTTCTTCAGTTTCCTAAATGACATTTTAACTCATGCAAAATAACTCAACCATTGTCATTTAAAATATATTTTCGGATCACTTTGGGTGTGCCCTTCACACACAAAGTACCTCCTCTACCAAGGGTATCTCCTCAAAACCTTGGTGCACCCTCTACAAGTCCTGCCTCAAGACTTACACCCATTTCTCGACTCCTTGCACACTCTATCACACAAGTGCATCCTCCTCTCAAGCAACCTTCTCCAAGATAGCTTGCTCCCTTAGCTTCCCACTAATGCATCCTCAAGATATTGTGCCCCTCTCCTAAATGATATCTCTCACAAATCTTAGTGAACCCTCTTTGAATCCTTGTTCTCTCCTCATCTCAAGGAACCCATTCTCAATATTTCCTCTCCATACCATGCACCCTTCTCCTCTCAAGAAGATGCGCCCTCCATGAAAGCTCCTCAATATGCTTGCTCCCTTTGCTCCTTGAAACCCTCACTTCCTCTCCTCCTCTTCACTCAACTCTCTCAAGTGAGAATGAGCCTCATCCTTACCCTTTTTCCTCCTTTATTCTTTCTTTGGCCAAACCTAAAAGACTAATGGCCTAGATTAGATCTAGCCAAGTCTAATCAATGGGTGAAATCTCATCGCATAAATCTCACTTGGAAACCCACTTTGTTCAAGTTTCCATAATTTTATTATGTCTCTTAATTCACCCACATTGTGAATTAATAGTCACTTTATGACTTAAGTGACTAAGTCAAATTGAAATTAGAACATAAAGTAAAGGTATAAGGGTAATAGTCTCCTCCTTTGTGTTTAGAGACTCACAAACACAAGGGGGCCACTTTCCAAGGTACCCAAATATCAACAACCACTCACACCCATCCTCGTACATGTATTCAATGATTGAATTTGGAAACACTCAATCAGAAATATGTGACCACTCACATGCACCCTCTTATATGTATTCAATGATTTTCTTTGGGAACACTCAATCACACATCAGAAGGTTCATATACAATAGAAGATTTAGGAAAATGGGTTAAATCTATAAACATGGGTAATTTCCACCTTGGACCCCTCTTAGCCATTATCCTAGACACTCCCTTGTTTATTAATTCATCCTTGTCTTGTTCATGTCCCTGTAGCATTTGGCATCACATTTTATTATTAAACATTGAAATATAATTCACATATTACATCGCATGGCCATAGCCACATATTGTATCTACATAAACATTAATCAAACTGGGGATTATAATGGGGATGTTACATTCTCCCTCCCCTACAATTGTGTGTCGACCTTATTGCACTCTATGACAACATACATATATCAAAATTTACATCATGATACTTAGAAATAAAATTTCTTCAATTTAACAACTCCAACAACAACTCCAACCAATATCTCACATTCCTCTCAACTCGTTGACCCAAGGAATGCACCATTTGTTTATCAGTAATTCCCAAGGAATGTGTGATTCGTTTATCAAGGTCCCCAGTGCAGTTGGCTAGGACTCTAAGATGTGGTTATGAAACTCTAGTTTCTCAAAATGGAGTCTTGCATTCTGTCTTCTTCAAAACTATAAAACATTTGTGGGTATTTTCCCCGCATGTTTTTTTCATTCTTCCATGTATCATATTCAAGACTGTAGTAGGTCCATTGAATATTTTACCATCCCTATGGATTTTTTCTTGATCACTTTGACTTTCCAGTCCAGGATGCGTACTGGTTTCACCTGGAAATCCCCTTTGTGCTCCACCTGGATCACATTCTAATCAATGACAGGATTAGCATCATGAACGTACTTTTTAAGTAATGATACATGAAATACATTATGCACTCTCATGGATGCAGGAAAAACTAACATGTATGCAACTGGCCCTATATTTTCTAATATTTCAAAAGGACCACAATATCTTGTTGACAACTTCGGGAAGCTTCCTAATCTTAGTGAACTTATCTTTTCCTTTACTTTCAAAAACACATGTTCTCCCACTTTGAAATATCTGAAAACTCTATTCATGTCTGCATAACTTTTCTTGCTATCCTGGGAAACCTTCAAATTCTTCTTAGTCCTTGTCATATGATCTTCCATTTCTTTTAGCAATTATGTCCCAACAACTTCTTTGTCTGTTGGATTATCCCAACTCACTGGGGTGTTACATTTACTGCCATACAATTCCTCAAATGGACTCATTTTCAAGGAGGCCTAATACCCATTGTTGTAGGAAAATTCAACTAAATGAACATAATCTTCCCACTTTGAAAGTTGGTCCATCAAATACATTCTAAGCATGTCCTCAATTAATTTGTTAGTCCTTTCTGTTTTTCCATCTGACTCTGGATGATATGTTGTATTAAGATTTAAATTCTCCCCAAAGCCCTTGAACAAACCCTTCCAAAAATTGGAAGTAAACTTTGGATCTCTGTCTGAAACTATTGCCTTAGGCACTCCATTTATCCTAGTAACTTCTTTCATATAAATTTATGTAATATCTGTTGCCTTGTGTGTAGTCTTTATTTGAATGAAATGTGTTTCTTTAGTCAACTTATCCACCACCACCATGAAGGAATCATGTTGCTTCACTGTTCTGGGAAACTTAGTAATAAAATAAACTGAGACAACTTCTCACTTCCATTCTGGAATGGGTAATGGCTATAGCAAAAATTTTGGGTGTCTATGTTCTGACTTTACCTTTTGACATTCTATACACCTATCTATGTAATTATCCACTTCTTTATTCATTCCTAGACAAAAATATTGTCTTCTTACTGCTGCAATTGTCTTTTAATATCCTGGGTTCCCACCATATGGCACATTGTGCATCTCCTTCAGCACTGCATTTTTTAGCTCACTGGAATTCGACACATAAACCTTACATTTGTACATGAGAATTCCATCTTCTTTCAGCTCATAATAATTAAATTTCTGCTGAAAATTTCCTTTCTATAATGTCTCTTTTATTTTTAAACAGTTCTGATCTGAATTTGTCGCTATAACAATTTTGTCTTTCATATATGTCTCGTACATGATAATGGTTGCAATGTTCTCTTCATGATATCTCTTGTTGAATGCATCAACCACTTGATTTTCCTTTCCCTTTATGTGCTTAATTTTGAAGTGATATTCACTCAGAAATTACAACCATCTAGTTTTCCTAGCATTTAGTGTTGGTTATCCAGACAAATGTTTCAAACCACAGTGGTCTGTCCTTAGCTCAAATTTCTTCCCACAAGGTAATACCTCCACATTTTCAATGCATGTACAATCGTTGCTAACTCCAAGTCATGGGTAGAATAATTCCTCTCATGCTCTTTTAATTTTCGAGACTTGTAGCATACCACATGATCCTTTTGACTAAGGACTCCACCAAGCCCTTGCATGCATTGGTGCACATGATAAAATCTTCGGTAATAATCGACAAGACCCATGAATGATATGACCTATGTCACATTCTTTGGCATTGGCCATCCTCTAATGTCCTCTATCTTCTCAGGATCCACTTCTATCCATGATGTTGATATTATATTCCCCAAGTAGTGAATCTAGTTTTGATTAAAAATCTACTTAGTTAGCTTAGCATATAATATGTGATCTCTCAAAACTTGTAACACCATTCTTAAATGTTTCACATGTTCATCTTATGATTTGGAATAGACAAGTATGTCATCTAAGAACACAATCACAAACTCATCCAGGTACTCCTTGAGCACTCCATTAATCAAACACATAAAAATTGTTGGGACATTTGATAGTCCAAATCGCACTACCGTGAATTCATAATGCTCATATCTTGTTCTGAATGTTGTCTTGTTGATGTATTATTCCCTTATCCTTACTTTATGGTAGCCTGATCTCAAGTCAATCTTTGAAAATATTCTTGCACCTTTCAGTTAATCAAACAAATCATCAATTATGGGTAAAGGATGCTTATTCTTTATGGTAACCTTATTAAGATGTTAGAAATCAATACACATCCTTAAGGTTCCATCATTCTTCTTCAAAAACAGAATCAGGGCTCCCCAAGGTGACACACTTGAGCATATATACCCCTTTTTTAACAACTCTTCAAGCTGCATCTACAACTCCTTCAATTATGGTGTGCCCATTTTGTATGGTGTCTTAGACACTGGGGAATCTCATGGCACCAAATCGATAGACAAATCAATGTCTCTCTTTGTTGGAAATCCTGAGACTTCTCTAAAAAAATATTCAAAATACCTCAAGACTGGATGGTGTTCAATGCTTTCCACTTTATCCTTGGTTGCCTCCTCCATATGGGTTCCAAACACCTAGCATCCCTTCCTGAAGCTCTTCTTCAACTGCATAGTTGAGATCTCTCTAATAGATACAACTCTTGGAATGCCTTGAACCTTTCCTTGTTTCCCTTCCTCATCACAACATGTTTCTTTTCTAACCAATCCATGCCAATTAGACAATCATATGAACCCAATGGTATGATGTTTACATCTACTTTTGTGTTGAGTCCATTCATGTCTATTTGACAATCTTTAACCAACTCATTGATATTTATCTTAGCCCTCATGGCTAACTGAACTAACCAATATTTCTTATGCTTACTTCTTTGCAAGTGAAATATTTCAACAATGTTAGCATTTATGTAACTATGGCTAGCTCCTGAATCAATTAAAAATGTTATGTGTTGGTTATCAATCTTACCTTCCACTTCGATCATGGGGGATTGATATTCTACTTGCTTGTCGTCCAAGTCTACATAAATACTTGGCATAATTCATCCCATGCATTCCATTGTTTCAACCTCCTGAATGTTTTGGACACTCCTCATTATTTCTCCTTTATGAGGGTAGTCCCTATATAAGTGATTTTCCCCACATCCCCAACATTGAATAGGCTACTACCTTCACCTTTTCCCAAATGAATATACATTCTTTTTACCATCTTGGGCTTCCTTGCCTTGCTGAATTTCTTGGGATTTATTTATGAGAAAGGGTGGATTAAAACCTTTCTTCCTTTGATCCTTTTTCTCTTTCAACTTGTCATTCCAAGCCTTTTTGAAAACTGGACTTCCTTTGCTTTGCTCATAAAGGTGCCTTTCTCTCCTTATGGTTTCCTCAAAGTTCTTGGGGTTGTCATATTGAATCTTAACACTATAGAAGGAGGGTAACCCACTTAGAAACCTTTGGATTTTAACCTTCTCATTCTTGATGAATTCAACATACTTCAACAACTCAAAGAACCGCTTCTCATATTCCTCCATTGTCATGGTTCCCAACTTGAGTTCAAAGAACTCCTTCATATTTCTCTCATAGTAATGCTCAAAAAAATATTTCTCTTGGAAATATCCTTTAAATTGCCTCCAAGAGATTATCTTCTCATTGAGGTTCTTGGCTTGTTTAAGTTTATCCCACCACATGGTTTCATTTTCTTGCAAGTGGTAGGTGGAAATCCTAGCTTCTACCCAGGATGAGTAGTCATGCAACTGGAAATATTTCTTCATTTCCAACAACTAGGCCTCTACTTCTTCTCCTTTATTTTTCTCACCTTTGAAAGTAGGTGGCTTGATTTTCTGAGTTCACCTTGCAAGATGTCTACCTCAGGCCTTCTTCTTTGCCTCCGAAAATGAGACACACTTGGGCTACTTCCTTGTCCTGAACTTGCATGAGTTCTTCTAGTGGATTGTCTTGGAGAATGATGGATTATGTTGATGCTTATTGACTTCATATCATTTCCATGATCATCCATTTTGTTGTGAGATCTAGGTGTTGATACTTGTCTAGCACTAGCTTCTTTCTTGGTACCAGAATATTTGTTAACATGCTTGGTGCCAGAATCAACCCTGTAACTCTGCACTTCCCTATGAAAGCTTCTCATAGTGACAGTATCTTGCATATTTATTCTTCCATTTGACTCTATCTCAACATTCCCCATGTTGATATGCATACCTATGAACTCTTCCCCATGGCTGTAATACCCTTGAGCATCTTCCATGACTTTATTACTCATATAAGAACTAAGTTTCTTTATGTACCTTTAATTCTGCAAGATTGTTTTAGAATTATTTATTTCATAAGTTTTCCCAAAAGTTTCAACACTTAGATTACTTTTCCATCTATTCAAACTTACAGACTTTCATATTTGTGAACTCATGAAAGCATAAATATCCCTTTCATAAGTCCATCTGAAAAATCTCAACGCTTATATTATTTTCCACTTCTTTGTACTCGCGTGCTCGCGAACTCACAGACTCACAATCTTGTAACCTTTCTTTCATAAGTCCGTTCGAAAATCTTCAACACTTAGTCATTTTTCCACTTCTTCAGACTTGCAAACTTGCAAACTCACAAACTCACAATCTTGTAACCTTTATTTCATAATTCCATCTGAAAAGTCTCAACACTTAGATTAATTTCCACTTCTTCGGACTCGTGGACTCACAGACTCATAATATTGTAACCTTTATTTCATAAGTCCGTTCGAAAAGTCTCAACAATTAGTCATTTTTCCACTTATTCGGACTCACGGACTCACTGACTCATAATCAGTCCCAACACTTAGCCATTTTTATGTTTTATCAAACTCATGGACTCATAATAAGTCCCAACACTTAGTCATTTTCTAAATTTGCAGACTCACGGACTCATGGACTCATGGACTCATAATAATTCCCAACACTTAGTCATTTTTACCTTTGCGTACTCACGAACTCATAGACTCATAATAAGTCCAACACTTAGCCATTTTTACCTTTGCATACTCACGGAATCACAAACTCACAGACTCATAATAAGTCCAAACAATTAACCATTTTTACTTTTGTGGACTCGTAGACTCACAGACTCATAATAAGTCCAACACTCAGTCATTTTTACCTTTGCAGACTCGTAGAATCACAGAATCGTAATAAGTCCAAACACTTAGAGATTTTCTATCATTGCGAAATCGCAGACTCGTGGACTCATGGACTCATGAACTCATAATAAGTTCCAACACTTAGTCGTTTTTACCTTTGCAGACTCATAATAAGTTCAACACTTAGCCATTTTATAACTCCCTTCTATCATTGCGGAATCGAAGACTCGTGGACTCATGGAATCACGAACTCATAATAAGTCCCAACACTTAGTCGTTTTTACCTTTGTAGACTCATAATAAATCCAACACTTAGCCATTTTACAACTCCCTTCCTCTGTGTACCTACCACCATTTCAATACACGTCACATTTTTCCATGTCATATGACACATGGCCCCTCCCACGTCATGTTGACATCAATATTAAAAAAAATACCGAAATTTTTCCAATTTCACTTATTTTACAAAATCCCAAAAATGCTAAAATTCACCCCAAAAATGAAATTCCTTCTTGGGTATTTAATAGATCTCTATGACTAAGTTCAACAAAATCAAATCAATCCCTGTATATAAAAAATTTCTCACTGCTTTTCTAATTCGACTCTTTCACTTCAAAATTGTCATTATTTAGCTGCGAGAACTTGGGGCTTTTGCTCAATTTCATCAAATTTCACCACAAAACACTGTAAACATTTTTTCAAACAATTTGGAAACGAACTCTTCCTAACATTATTTGAAATAGTTCGCTTGCAAACTTTGTAATTTTCACTTTTTCATTTCACTTAATTGACCCATCCAGGCTCAGTGTTGAAAAATGGGCTCTGATACTACTTTGTAACGTACCCACCATAGTTGGTCACACCACACAAAATTTTCTCATTTATCGGCTCTGATACCATTTTAATAACGTACCTAGCCTCCATCTAGGCAACAATACATGTGGAATACACATAACATGAAACTTCTTCTAACTAAAGCCATTATTTTTTTGTTATTTGTTTTACCATAGCCTGCAACTACAATTTATAACATATTTAGCTACAACAATAACCATAAAAAATATGCATCTGAAACATAATAATAATCAACATGAGATACAACTAAACCGTTCATTACAAAAACATATAATTCACACTCATTCACGTGGAGTTCATGCACGACAATAAGACATGTAAATAACTCAGTACAAGATTAAACACTTATCTTAAACAAGAATCATGTAACCAACTCTTGGGACAGATGTTCCACCGAACCGTAGACTGATTTTTCCAAATCTCAATAGCCAATCACCCTTGAGTTGAGGCTAGTAATCCAAAAAAAAGGGTGGTCTCTCACAGTCCACTCACAACTCATAAATCTCTCAACCCAACTAATATTATCCTACAAATATCCCGACTTTTCCACTAGCTCTCTTCTGCTTGACCTGCCCAACCCAAGGAATGAACCATTCGTTTATCAAGGTTATCCCAAGGGATGTACCGTCTATTTATCAAGGCTAACCCAAGGAATGAGCCATTAATTTATCAAGGTCTCTCTGGCACAGGAAACTAGGAATCTCTCATCTGGGAATTCAAGTGAACACTACTGCTAGGAAAACTATCATAAAACCAACAACAACACTTGTTGTTTTAGTGAAACTCACACAGGAGTTCACTCTTCTAGCCTGACAATCGATATATTCAGTTATCTAGCTCCAATTTTCTCCAATTTTCTCCAATTACACTCTAGACTTCTCCCTCCTCTTGTTGCACCAACTCCAAACTCAATGTTCCATGCCCATGCATGAACTTGACTCCCCCCAAAACTCCTCAAACTGTCGTTACTTCTCCAAGTTGATTGTACTCAACCCCCATGTGCCTAATAACTTTGGGATGTTACCACTCACACTCACCCTCGTACATGTATTCAATGATTGGATTTGGAAACACTCAAACAGAAGGATGTGACCACTCACACCCACCCTCTTACATGTATTCAATGATTGTCTTTGGGAACACTCAATCAGACATCAGAAGGTTCATATACAATAGCAGATTTAGGAAAATGGGTCAAATATATAAACATGGGTAATTTCCCCCTTGTACCCCTCTTGGCCATTATCCTAGTCACTCCCCTCTCTTGTGGATTAATTCAACCCCCATATCTTGTCTATGTCCCCTTATCCAGATGGATCTCAGTGGCCATCTACCTTTTCCACTGAATCACCATTTTGAGCCTATGGTTTTGATAAACCACGACACTCACCCTTTTGGTGGAGAATGGAATGTAATTTCATGTTCATTTGTTAATTACAAACATCATGTAATGGTCTTATGTACATGCCTACAACATAGCATTAATGCACTAGATTGATCCGGATTATTTTTGGCACGAAATGAGAGCGGAGATATAATAAATAAATGCACAGAGATATCGTGTATATCCAGTAATATAACAGAAATATATCAGAGATGCAACCATAAACACAGAGATGCAGTAATACACGATTTCCATTAATGAAAGAAATGTACAGAGACTGTAAAAATACAGAGTGAAAGACTCGCTAGAATGGTGGCAACTTATCTCTGAGAAGAGATGTGACGGCTACTCGCATTCGCAAGAAGATGGTTACAATGAAGCTCGAAAGGCCTTTTTACAATATATGGGAATGCCAAAAGTCCTAGACATCCAAAAACCTAACCCTAGGAGATGAAGCGCCAAAAGTCATGTGGGCCCCGTTTGGGTAAGCTGGTGCATCAACTTCCCGGGGTCGTAACTTTTGCATACGATCTCCGTTTTAGGCGTGTGATAGCTCGTTGGAAAGGTATCGTCGAGGAGATTCATTTTGGGGGCTCAATCATTCCTTTGGATATCATTGAGAACCTTGATCTCGAAAAAAACTTCATTTAGGCCCTCAAAATGGCCCCGAAAGTGAAAACCTGCTAAAAATAGTAAATTGCCAAAATGGCCAGAAAACTGTTTTGAGCCATTTGGAAAAGGTGGGTGGCCTCCGATATCCACCTGGATCATAGATCCCATTAGAACTCCATAGTTAAGCATGCTCTGGCTAGAGTAGTACTGGGTTGGGTGACCGCCCAGGAAGTCCTAGTATTTTACATGCCTATGGAATTTTATAAACTTAGTATGTTGGCACAGGGGTAGACCCAGGGTTCAATTCTCAAGAGCACACCAACAAGCCCTAACTATTGGCCCTTTCAGCAACACCTGTGAGGCAGATGCAGTCTCACCCGAAGTAGCTATAGGGGGTTGTAGGACACAGGTGTCTACAACCAGAAGGAATGCAAAGTGGATTCAAAGCAACACACACAACAACTTAGTATTCTTTATCT
>ML783602.1:721975-753087 GCA_009831015.1 Picea engelmannii | reverse complement strand
GAGATCAGAATATCCTATTCCAGCATAGAAGATTAGATCTGACTAAGAATAGGATTCGTATGTACACATGTAATTTCATGATCAATTGTATTAAGAGGATTCTCCTCTTTAAATAAGGGGAAATCATCATTAGAAGGGGGGGGAATTTTTGGCTAGAAAGGAATTTATAGAGAAGAGCGTGTTCACTTTGGGATATTGTAACATGATACATTTGATGGATGAATAAAAGATTATTCTAAGCATTTCTTCTTAGTTCCTTTCATTTCCGAGGAATCTTGTGAGAAGGAGAGGGCCCACCTTCTTCACAAGATTCACCCATTAGTTCTGTAGTATGTTAGTATTATTTTTTTGTTCACGCCTTGTTTAAACTTTGTTTTGCTAAAACTCTACTTGACTGAACTCTGTTTTGTTGAAACTCTGCTTTACTGATTGTTACATTGTTTTCATACAATTCATTCCTAGGTAATTGTTGATTATTCTAATTGATAATTCTTCTTGATGAATTTATGAAAGTGTGATAATCAGAGACAGGTGCTGAAGATTCCTTCTTGGGGAATAGGGTCCTGTTCTCTATTATAGAATATTTAGCCTTCAATACTTGTTAATCATTTTGATTGGTAATGAATTTATGAAAGTGTGATAATCAGAGATAGGTGTTGAAGATTTTTTCTTGAGGAATAGGGTCTTGTTCTCTGTTATAGAATAGCTAGCCTTCAGTACTTATTAATCATTTTGATTGGTAATGAATTTATGAAAGTGTGATAATCAGAGACAGGTGTTGAAGATTCCTGCTTGGGGAATAGGGTCTTGTTCTCTGTTATAGAATAGTTAGTCTCCCTTGCAGTATGCTGAAGGATTTATTTTCCTAGGTTGTTGTTTCTTAATGTAATCCAGGATTCTTCTAATAATTATTTTCCTTTGAATATCAAAATCTACAATAGATAGATTTCTTTTCTGTAATTCAAAGTAGAACTTCAGTCTGTTCAAAGAAAGGTGTGATTAGTGTACTTCTACTACAAATCTAGATTGCTTTTGAGATTGAGCATATACAATGTGTGATTGCCTTTGAAATAAACAGACTTCCCTAGGTTGAGAATTTATGTAACACTTGATTGTTTAGTTAATAAGAAATTATAGTGACCAACACTGATGAAATCCTGCAATAAATTTGTCTTCTTCGAGTTCAACCAACTGCGCGAGCCTTTCTTGAACAACGCCAATGTCATCCATATATGTAAATGTTGCGATCCTTAGGCTAGGAACCAAATATTCCATGGGGACAACTGCTTCTAGGCCATAAACCAACTTAAAGGGGGTATGCATTATCATCTTTTTACAAGTGGTTCTATAGGCCCATAGTACTACTGGTACTCTTAAATCCCAGTCATCCCTGTTTACACTACAAATCTTCGTAAGCGATGTCTCCAAGATCTTATTGAACGTTTCAACTGTCCCATTCTCTTGTGGATGGTAAGGTGTGCTCTTCTGATGATGAACTTCAAATTCCTCAGTCAAGGCTTCAATGGTCTTATTGATGAAATGTGTGCCTTGATCGCTCATAAGGATCTTCGGGAATCCAAAAATGGTTATGATATCATTAAATATGAAGCATGCAGCTATCGTTGCACTACATTCCTTGACTTCTCTTGCTTCTGCCCATCTGGTTAAGTACTCTGTCACAATGATTATGTACCTAGCTCTTGTGCGCTTTCCTGGTGGTTTGATAGGTCCCACGAAGTCAATGGCCCATTTCTCAGATGCTTGTAGGGTTAGTTGCGGTGCTAATGACATTTTATCTCTTTTGGATGGTTTCCCAACTCTTTGGCATACATCACAAGCTCTGTAATAATCCTTAGCATCTTTGTGTAAGGTAGGCCAACAAAGGCCATCTCTAATAACTTTCTACATTGTTTCTTTCCCTGCGTAGTGTCCTCCTGCGATGCCTTCATGTGCTTCGGTGAGGATCAATGGTTTCTTTTCTTCCATAACACACCTCCTCAATATCTCATCAGGTCCCATATTGTATAACTGTCTAGCTATAAGTGAAAATTCTACAACACGCACTACCAATTGTTTCTTTTGAATGACTATGTAACCACGAGGTGTTATTCCTGTGGATAGGAACTGAACTATCTCTATGAAGTGATCATCGACCTTCCTGATGGCTAGCAACTGTGCATCTGGTAGTGTATCCTCCAAACTAGTAGGTTCTTCTCCATGTTCCAATCTCGACAAGTGGTCAGGTCCTTTGTTCATCCTTCCTAGTTCTACCACGATCTCAAAGTCATATTCCTAGAATAACAGAAGCCATCTACATATTCTCCCCCCCAAAACTGGCTTGTTTACTAGGTATTTCATCTTAGAGTGATCAATAAACATTTTAAAGTGTCCTCCCAACAAGTAGTGGTGAAACTTCTGTAGCGCATACACCATGGCTAGCTCTTCTCTCTTAGTGGTGGTGTAATTAATCTCAGTTGTTGATAGCTTCCTGCTAGCAAAGGCTAACGGGTGATCAATGTCTCCTATTCCCGGTTGTGCTAACACGACTCCTAATGCAATGGAAGATGCATTGACATGCACATGAAATTCCTTTCTCCAATCTGAGAAAACCATAATAGGCGTAGTAACCATTTTCTGTTTCAGTGTGTCGAAGCTCTGCTGGCATTCTTTTATCCATTGAATTTGATAGTCTTTTTTCAAAAGATTCTCCATGGGTGCTATAATCTTTGCATAGCCTTTAATGAACTTCCTGTAGTATCCAGTATGTCCCAGCGCAGTGCGCAACTGTTTGAATGACGTAGGAGGGGGAAAATCAACTATAATGGTAATCTTAGATGGATCTACTACCAATCCTTGCTTGCATACAATATGATCTAACATCACTCCAAAGGGTGAAAATAAGATGCACTTCTTCAGGTTCAAGGCAATCTAACATTGCTTGCACTTATCCAACATTAGTCTTAAACATTCAACATGATTTTGCAACAAACTAAAAACAGTCCAATCATCAAAATAGGCTTCCAAGAATTTATGTAAAAAGTCTTTAAACGCTTTGACCACCACCCTAGAAAATATGGTTGGTGCATTATTCAATCCAAACGGTATCACTGTGTACTGGTAGGATCCCCATTCTGTTGTAAATGTGGTCTTATGGTGATCCTCCTTGGAAATCCTAATCTGATGGTATCCCGAAAATCCATCGGTGGAGTAGACCTCCTGTCCTCCTACATTATCTAACACTTTGTCATTGAATGGTGTAGGGAATGGGTCATGAAAACAAGCATCATTCAACTTCCTGAGATCTACACAAATTCTGATTTCTCCAGAATTCTTATCCTGTACCACCATAGGGCTTATCCATTCTGACTCTTCAATAGGTTCTATGATTCTTTCTTCTAACATTATGTCTAGTTCAATATTCATTTTTTCCGTATATTTAGGGTTCAGTCTATAAGGTCTTTGTTTGACTGGCCTTGCATATGGATTCAAAGGGATCCTCATCTCTCCCATAGGCCCTTTAATGCCCTTCATATCAGTGAACTTGGTTGGAAACAAGTCCTGATATTCATGCAGTAATTCTGTGATCTTGTCAATGGTAGTAGCATCCCAATAATCTCCAACGTTAGAAAGATTTGGTGTTTTCTCTGTTCCAATGCTGAATTTCTTGATTTTAATTGGTTGTCCAATGAAAGGTAGATCAACTCCTGATCCTTCTATGTCTCTTTGGCCTTCTGTTTTGGTGATGTTCACCTTCCTAGGATCATCATCTTCATCAACATTGATATTGTAACAATCTTGCAGTTTCTGAAGAGGCGCAGTCCATTCGTCCTCTTCTCGTTACAAAGGGAGGCTAGGAGATTCCTCAAATACTTTCTGTCTTACAATCTATAATACTTGATCCACTGTAGGATATTGGCTTTCAAATAAAAATATAGTTACAAATTTTTGAGTCATACCTTCCCAATCGACAATGATGAGGCATAGTTCTTCTTGAAGGTACCAATTGATAGGGGTTGTGTCCAATGTATTGATGAATTTGTGTACCCACTTCTCTTGAGCAATGTTGCTCCAAGCTTCCTCGCAACTTCGCACATGGTCCTTCGGACAGCTTCGACCTATGTATCTAACTTCGCAGCCTTCTACTTTCTCTGAGAATCACACTATCATCAAAGTGAGACATTGTACCCAATCTGCAATGTTCTGTTTGTGTGTCCCCCACCATCTTGGTGGAGTTTATTTCAAAGCCTTGTCCAGTGCCAACAATCTTTGTTGTATTGGTACAATTTCTTCAAACTCCATCAAAAACACTTCTAGATGATTTAGACCATCAAAGGTGGGCAAGTGACTTACTGTTGTGTCGATCCAACGAACTTCTCTGGTTAATCTAGTGCATCTCCTTGTATATACTTCATACATTTTGTTCTTCCAGTTCTCTAGTGTTTCTTTTGAATCTAATGAACATGTGTTGTCACTTTTCCAGCTCAAATTCTCATATGCTATAGGATTAATGTAATTATGTTGTATGGATGTTAATTTGTATATGTTTTCTAATTCATATGCACGGTCTTCTTCTCTGATGAGTTCTATGTATCATTGACCTTCATAGGGATCTAAAGGTGTAATGACCCTAAGGCCATATCCTTCAAATGTCATTCTCCTCTTCTTTAAATCAACTACAGTGGAATTGTTGAAAGCCCAATCAATTCCTAACAGCACAGGGTAAGGACAACTATCATCGACTATCTCAATCACCTCGAAGTCTGCAAAATCCTTACTCCGTCGATGTCCACAGGGACATGTTCCAATCTTCCAAAGGGGATTACATCTTGTTGATTATCCATCCTGAGCTTGATAGGGGAATAGATCAAATTAGGTTTTCCCATCAATGCCTAAGTATGTTTCGTCATGACATTGACCTCTGACCCTAAGTCGAGGACCACATAATCTATATCATACTCTCCAATTTGAGAATTCATGTGTAATTCTTTATTTGTCCTTCTCTTTTTAGATATTTGGTGTACTTCTCTATTCAATAAGGGATCTATCTTTTCTAGCTCATACTATCTGATTAAATTTTGTAGCTCTAGTATACACTTTCATCCTTTATCAAATTAATGCAAGTGCATAAAAATTCCATGAGTTTACTTACCTCTTTTCCTTCTCTTGGTGAGGTGGACTGATCAAAGTTTAGGGGAATTCCATATTCTCTTACTTCTAGTCATGTCTTCGATGAAGAACCTTGGTCTCTCCTGAATTCTTTTCTTTCCTCCTCAAACATTTGTTTTTCTTTCTTTGCATCAAAAGTTTGAGTCTTCTCTACAGCTTTCCTGACTCCTGATTCTTCTGTAGTCTTTCCCTAGGTCACTCTGTCTTATCCTGTAATAGTGCCTCCTCTAGTGATAATAGCGACTCTAGGGTCCTCTTTGCAAGGTTCAACTTTGATTAGTTGTATTTGCTAGTTTCCTCCTCATTTCTTTTGAAGCTTGGCTAGCAACGCAAGCCAATCTTCTATGACATGTTCAAATGAGTTGTAGTAACTACAAGTGGTACAAGGGTTCTAACATTCCCTTGCCAAATGTCCTGGTTGTACGTGGTTATAATAGATGATATGTCCTTGACCTTGACCCATACCTCCTCCTCTTCCTCTTCCTCAGAATCCACCATGAGGGTTGAAGTTTCCTCTTACTGGGGAATTATACTGTGTAGTGTTTCCTTCTTGTTGTACTTCACCTTGAATCTTGTATATATCCCTTGACCTTTCATGCATGAGATCATAGGCCCTACAATCCCTATCATCATGCCCTACTGACTTACAAAATGTGCAATACATATTTGTGGGTGTCTGAACATAGTTTTGCATGTAGTAGCATTCACCAGGGCGATGCTTATTTATACATATATCACACCAGGGTAGGCTGACTTGCTTCAAAGGGCCTAGAGCTATAGAGGCCAAGTATTCATGAAATAGGGGACAATGTTCCTTGTCATGGACTTCTAATTTGCATCTGATACACCATATATCTTATCTTTTATCTTTTCCCTTGTCTTTCTTCATATCTTCGACCTGTAGAGACAAACTGGTTAGCTAACTCAAGATTTGACTCATACTTGAGGCAGATTCTCCCATAGGAGTTGAATCTAGCTTCATGGCGATCTTCAGTGCCTCAGCCTGCAAAGACATATTCTGTTGCATCAAAGGAACTCTGATGTGTGGTAAGAGGGAAGCGATGAACCATTCCTTGTTCTTATCATATGGAATCTGAAAAGTCAACCGACCTGTTAAGGTCTTGAACCTCTAATCGAATTCCCAAACAAGTTCATCTACCTTCTACTTGATCTCTTTCATCTCTGTAATACATTGTGACTCCAATTTGGGTTTCTTGAACTCTACAATCAACGCATTTTTGATCTCCTTCAGCGGCTTGGGCTGTGCAAGTCCTTGGGCAAGCTTCATGTACCAGCTCATTGTGCGGTCTCTCAAGGTAGTACTAAACTGAGCTCTTTTAACAGCTTTGTCGGTGACATTCTTAATCTTCCATATGGCTTCACATAAGAACCGATGCTGATCAGGATCTTCATATCCATCTCCCCTAAAGATAGAGAGCCTCATATCATCTTCCATAGAGCTCCCTAGGTTTCCTGTCTGAGTATATGTTGAACTTCTTATACCAGTGCTCTGAGTGGTCTGATAACTTAGGTTACTCTTGGTACTTAATGTTGCTGAAACAACATGAGGAGTAATAGTACTTACTTCAACGATCTATGCAGTTCTTGAAGTTTCTGTCTCTTTTCAACGAGTTTCTTCAGTCTTTTCTTCTCTTGGGCCAATGGACCTTGAATGTTCTTCGCTTAGTAGCTCTTCTTCCTCTCCACTATAAAACCCTTATTCTGGTAGAAAAGGTTTGTGATCTTGCTCAAACAAATTCGTCAAAGGAACTTCTCTGAAGGTCTGTCCACTGCGCGTTTGTCCAACCTCTATGTCGTTGTCACTATCTGAATTCATGAACATTAGCTTTTTTATCTGACCCACTACTATGTCTTCAAGATGTTCTTCTTATGCAATAGCATCTTGATCTTCAACTTCAAAAATTGTAAAAATTTTCCTCTAGGTCCCTTAAAGAAATATCTCTCTGCTTGGCTATATGAATCTACTCTGTCAATAGAAAACTTGGTGATATACCCTCCAATGGTACTATCAAACCAGTGATCCACTACTCGTGACATGGTTTTATCGAATCTCTTGACCTTCTTCATCAACACCGACGTCCAAACCATAGGAAGTCTATATCTGATCTCGAACAAGGTATCTGTTAATCTAGCTAACCACTCGTATAGCTCCTTATGAATCCCTCGAAAGAAAATATCGTGTATATCAGTAAAGATATACCTTCCCAACCAATCTTCTGTACTAATATTAGGGTTCTTGTTTTGGGCTTCAACGAATTCCTTTTCTTGAACTTCTATCCACTTCTAAATTTTTGTCTTCGATGGAAACCACCTTGACATTCCCTTAAGAAGATCTCAACCCCGACAACAAAACCATTTGTTGGCATAGTGGTATACCCAGGGTTCAATGCTCAAGAAAGCACCAGCAAGCCCTAACTATTGGCCCTTTTGGCAATACCTGCGAGGTAGATGCAGTCTCACCCAAAGTAGCTATAGGGGGTTGCAGGACACAGGTGTCTACAACCAAAAAGAATGAAAAGTGGTTTCAAAGAAACACACACAACAACCTAGTATTCTTTATCTTCCTTAAACCTACTGTGCAAGTTATATCTCAGATATAACACAGTATCACAATAGAAACATATCAAATGATAGAGAACACAACATCAATCATACACAACACAAGATGTACGTGGTTCACCCTCTCTCTAGGGCTACATCCACAGAACTATGCTTTATGATATATTAAGATGAAGCATACAATTCTTGTCTGTGCTCTTAGCTAGAATATATTCTTTCTTCTCCTCTCTGTGTCTTCCCTCTGTGTGCACCCAACTGCAGGGTTGATCTTCACACCCAGCGGAAGATCTTACAATACCAGAAGGCTCTTACACTTATCACTTCTCTCTCTCATGAAAATAATCACTCATGCCAATAACAAAACTAGAACGAACCACCACCAACAACCCATCCCAGGCCCGTTTGACCTTTATTTATACATTACAATAGCTCACCGATAGCCTTAGGTCAAGACCTAAGTGAAAAAACCCTATATACCAAAACCCTAGGTGTCTAAAACTCTAGGTCAACTTGACCCGTGTTTTAAGGGCTTCGCCAACCTATCTTTCTTTCCTTCTCGCACGGTGCTCCAAAGTATCCAATGGTGGTTTTTTCCACTTGTTGAGTTGTCCATGATTTGTCTTCCTTTCTCCTCTATCATACTTGGTCTCCTCGTCCAATGACTTGCTTTCTCTAGAACTTCTCTCCATATTTTCTTCTCTTCTTCTCACTTCCCTCCAGTATCAGTCATTGTGTCTTCCGCGCAGTTCACATTTCACCTTTTCTGCCTTAATCTTCACTTACTTCCATACCCAAGGGCAAACATAGTCCAATTTATCCCACATGCATCATGGGAATTGTTATCCTCTCACTCTTTCATATATAATTGAGGTGAAGGAGGTCCTTTAAGAATGCAATGGAGTGTGATGTAAAAATTCTTGTGAATGAAGCGTAGCCAACATCTCTTTATTTTTAGAGATAAGTTATCCCATTTTTCTAGTTTGTGTTCTACAATGGGTTTCTATCTTATTCAGTAATAGAAGTTTGGTTTCACTATATTTTTTTGTTCTCTTCTATGTTTTTGTGTATTTCATTATTATCTCTCAGTTATATTTCTTCCTTCATCGTTCTCAAAATAATCTGGATCAGTGGTATCAGAGAAGGTTGTTCCTTGTCATTTCTCAGAGCAAGTCCCCAACAAGGTCATGGCATAGAGAGTTGGGTATCGATCTAGTTTCTCTTGAGGAAAAATTCTTTTTCCAGCCCAAGTGACCTCCCATGATGGAAGAAAAGAGATATGACAAAGAAGGAGATACTTTCAAGACATTGCTCGAGGAAGCCCTCGTGTGATAGAGGAACAAGATGATGGACAACTTTGCTTAGATCCTACGAAGACTACCAATGGTGGAAACTAAGTCATCTTCGACAAGAATCATTTCTCAAGTGCGACACCCTTCAAGGTACAACTCAATTTTGATATCTCCTTATTTGAAGTCCAGATAGATGTAGATGCTCTAGAAAAATTGTTGAATTTACTAGAAGGTTATTACTCTGTCCAAAAAAAATTCAATAGTGAAAAGATCACCTTTGCACTCCTTAAATCCCTTCTCCATGTTAGATATTGGTGGGAAGGTTACTGGGAGAGGTACACCACAGAAGAATCTACACTATTTGGGAGAGAACCCACTTGGGAATCCTTTGTAGATTCCGTAAAGAAGGAGTTCTACCCTGTCGGAAACTATGATGACCAATACATGAGATGGACAACTCTGCATCAAAAAAGAGATCAGATGGTGTTGGAGTGCACCAACATCTCTCATACCTTGCACTCAAATTTGGGTATCAAAGACTCCTAGAAGAACTTGGTTTTGAGGTACCTCAATGGTCTACACAGGTACATCCAAACATAAATGGATTTTTTGGACATCTCCTCATTGGGAATTGCTTATCGTTATTCAGCCAAAATTGAGAAAAAATTCAAGCCGTAGAGTAAGTGAGAGAAGCATGTAAAAGGAAACTCTAACCCACATAATGAAGGACATAGCAAGGAATTCCAACCTCAAGAGAGCTAGCTCTAGATGCAGGCAAAGAAGGGTAACAAGAATTATAAGAAACACACCGGAAATTGGTGTGAGTTCCACAAAAACCCTTGGCATAACACTATGAATGTCTCTCAATATATTCATTGGTGGCCAAGCTCAAAGATAAATATACAACCCCTGACTTGGCCCCTGATTCAGAAAATGATAAAAGGAGACAAATCATTGATGAAAAACCCACTACTACTGTCGCAACTACAACAATCCAACCAGAAGAGGATCCTAAGGAAGGGAAGCAACTCTTCCATTCACAAATGTGGGTAAAGGGGACCCCACTGTGTTTTATTGTTGATAGAGGAAGCCGAAATAACATCATATCAACATAGGTTGTGAAGAAATTGGATTTTCCAACAACACCACACCCGCAACCATATAACATCGGGTGGCTTCACCAGAGTCAAGATTTTTGTGTCAGCCAACAATTTCGCTTGTCCTACGACATCAATCCCTTCAAGGATGAGGTATTATGTGATGTTTCCCCACTATAATTATGTGATGTTTCCCCACTATAATTATGTGATGTTCTATTAGGCCAACCATATATGTGGAGGCGTCATGCTATTTATGAGTCTCGAACCTGTAGCATCATTGTTACTCTGGGGGGTCAACTATATAGGATACCAGAGGTAGTTTCAACTACTGTCCCACCAAAACAATGCTACAAAGTAATCTCTCATATGACAAAGTTTATCCTCTTCACAATCTGATCAGAAGGTGAACAAAAGGACACTACAACCACTGTATCCTTAACCCAAGACCTTTCTATCCAGCAGAAGCAGATTGAAAAGATTGTAGAAGAGTGCCAAGATGTTCTTGTTGCACCTACGGGGGTGCCTCCACACTGCCCAGTCAAGCAAGGTTATAACAGAACCCTTCACACTCTTCATGTTGCATCTTCACCAAAATATTCCTTGCACACTCAGATAGATCATGCAGCTATATTGGTTGAATGGATTCAACCCCTCCAACAACAGGTTCATGACAACCTTCAACAAGCTAAGCATGACAACTTCTTCAGCAAGGCAAGCAACACACCAAGATTCGGATTTAGAGGAAGTCTCTTTGTCTCCTAAGGGAACTTGACGCAATGGGGACCATTGTTTCCTAAAGGGGGAGGAATGGTCCAAATGGATTTTGATGGCCATCCACCTTTTCCACTGAATCACCATTTTGAGTCTGTGGTTTTGATAAACCATGACACTCACCCTTTCAGTGGAGAATGGAATGTAATGTCATCTTGATTTGTTAATTACAGACATCATGTAATGGTTTTATGTACATGCCTACAATATAGCATTAATGCATCGAATCCCATTAAAACTCTATAGTTAAGCATGCTCGGGCTAGAGTAGTATTGAGATGGGTGATCACCCGGGAAGTCCTAGTATTTTACATGCCTATGGAATTTTATAAACTTAGTCCAATTTATCCCTCATGCATCATGGGGATTGGTCTCCTCTCACTCTCTCATATATAATTGAGGTGAAGGATGCCCTTTAAGCATGCAATGGAGTGTGATGTAAATCTTCTTGTGAATGAAGCGTAGCCAACATCTGTTTATTTTTAGAGATAAGCTATCCCATTTTTCCAGTTTGTGTTCTACAATGGTTTTCTATCTTATTCAGTAATTGAAGTTGGGTTTCACTGTATTTTTGTGTTCTCTTCTATGTTTTTGTGCATTTCATTGTTATATATTGTTTATATTTCTTCCTTCATGTCATTCTCAAAATAATTCGGATCATCCCCTTAGCAGTTGGCATCACATTTATTATTAAAACATTGAAATACAATTTTCATATTACATCGTTTGGTCGTAGACACATATTATATCTACACAATCATTAATAAAACTATGGATTGTAATGGGGATGTTAGAAATTCCCACCTCCATGTCTTTTATTGTTTTTACATCTAAAGAGATTATATTAAATGATTTGTTAACCTGTGTACACATAATTGGATCAATGCTCACTTCCATGTCTTAATTTAAATCATGGGAAGTAGGTGTCAGTGGGTGGTGGTGGGTTGGGGACATCATGGACCCTCATAGACAATAATAAATAAAAGGCATGTGGGGGATTGACATGGTAACTAATAATGAGGTTGAAATCCTCACAACTTTCCAAAGGATAAATATTCTCTCCAAGAATATAATAGGTGACATCATGGTGGTTGGGGACTTATCCCTTGTTATCAATGCCATTCACAAAAAAAAAGGGGTATCTCCTCTCCCTTGCTCATAAGAAGCATTAGTTGAACCAAGAATCTACTTAGAGATTTGAAAGTGTGTCCTTAGTCTGTTCTCAAGGGTTAGCATACAGATAAATTATGAAGCTCGAAGAGTTCCAAGTGATAATTTGTTACTAATTATACTTTATATTGACAATTTGAATCTTATAGGAAGAAATGAACATGATATTGCATACCTAAAATAAATAAATTTTTGTACTCTTCTAAAATAATAGTAATCTACATATTACAATATTAACTTAGAATGGAAGCTTAACATAAATCTAAGAATACCATTCTTTTTTAAGAAAGTATGCCAATCACCTATTAATCAATTTTAAGATGAATTATTGTAAAATTATAAATATTCCAATGAACTTTATTATGAATTTAACTGGATGATAACAAATATAACTAATGAGGATTTCAATCTTATGATTGTATCCATCATCTATGTTGGGAAATTTTAAAGTATGTGGTGGAGTCAAACATTAGACATTCAAAAATCATTAAAAATGACATTGTAGTATATCAAAGGACCAATTAATTGTGTTCTTGAATGCATTAGACTAGAGAAATATCATTGGTTGGATACATTGATTATGATTCAATTAGATATCAGGATGATACAAAATACATATTGAGTTATACACTTCACATTGGATCAATTGTGATTAGTTGGAGCAAAAAGAAATAAAAAAAACTATTGCATTATTTAAAATAATGAAAGAACATCAGGGTGTGTTAAATAATGTTGAATACATTGTGTGAAAATGTTTGAGTAAGGATTAATTTGGTTGAAATTAGATTAGAGAAATATTATTGATTGGATATATTGATTATGATTCAATTAGATACAATGATGATACAAAATACATATTTAATTATATATTTCACATTGGATCAATTATAATTAGTTGAAGCAAAAATCATGATTAATTAGAGAAAAAGAAAGAAAAAAAACTACTGTATTATTTAAAATAATGAAAGAACATAAGGGTGTGTTAAATACATCATGTAAAAATGTTTGACTAAAGATTAATTTGGTTGATATTGGAGCTCATAAGAAAATGTGATGATATTATTATGAAACAACCAAGGAGCAATTCAATTAGTAAAGAAAGTAATATTTCATGTGATAAGAAAGCACATAGAATATCATACTTAAGGAGGTTAGAAAAATTCAATTTCTTGAAACTATAGATAATTAGTTAGTTGGAATCTTTCCTATCTCTATAAAAAGATAAACTTTAGAAATTCAAAGATCTATTAATCATAAAAGAGAATGATATGATTTTCCATTAAAGAGATGTGTTGAGAAATGTCATGAAAAACTAATCAATATGTGATGTAAATTTGTGGAAGTGCAAAACAACATTGTATATATTACAAAGTGCTACAAGTGTGCAATAACATGCACATATTTCAACAATGTTATATCTAGTGTGTTCTAATTCTAGTGCAGAATAAAAAATTTCATAGGAATATTTTCATGTAGGAATGATATTGTAAGGGAGATGATATGGATGCACATAATTTTTTTCATAGGAATATTTTCATGTAGGAATGATATGGATGCACATATGTGATGTAAATTTGTGGAAGTGAAAAACAACATTGTAGATATATGACAAAGTGGCACAAGTGTGCAATAACATGCATATATTTCATATGACAAAGTGGCACAAGTGTGCAATAACATGCATATATTTCAACACTGTTATATCTAGTGTGGATTAATTTGAGTGTACAAGAAATTTTTTTGAATGAATATTTTTATGTAGGAGTGATCTTGGACTAATTTGAGTGCACAAGAAATTTTTTCATATGAATATTTTTATGTAGGAATGATCTTGTAAGGGAGATGATATGGATGCACATATGTGATGTAAATTTATGGAAGTGCAAAACAAAATTGTATATATGAAAAAGTGGCACAGGTGTGCAATAAAATGCACATATTTCAACAATGTTATATCTAGTGTAGACTAATTTTAATGCACACGAATTTTTTTCATAGGAATATTTTTATGTAGGAATGATATTGTAAGGCAAATGATATGGATGCACATAGATGACATGGCATAATTTTTTTTTGATGTGGTAGTGGTTTTCAAGAAAATTTTGAATTAGTAAAAATATTAATGACTTGGTTAAACTTTATCACTTATTGAATTCTTACAAAATTTCATGGAAAAAATGTAAAAGATTTTTTCAAACTTGAATACAATTGAATATAAGATATGAAGCACCTTGCATAATTTAAATATGGTAAATGAGATAATGAGTGGTTAGAAAAAAATCGAGTTATACAAGTGAACCATAATGTTGTAAACCATTTACCAAGCGGTAGTTTATAAGTCAGCTTGTGTGTTAAGCAATTTATTTGTGAGAAATTAGAGATAAAAATTCATTTTTGTGGTCCATATAATCAACATTATTATGAGTCTTTGTGGTAGTCTATATTATATCTAAAGTTGTGCACTAGATTGCAATATGTTATGTAACATATTATTATATTGCTGAAGGGACGGAGGTAGTATATAACAATGACTTAGCATTGAATTTTATATTAGTTTTATGTTGACTTAAAAAATGTTTATAAATTTTAATGTTAAACATAACAAATAAAAAAAATTGTTTTTCAATATAACAAAATTAGTATTTTTATGACCTCGGATTGGTCAATAAATTGATAGTGTTATTGCAACTTCCCTTCATTTGAGGTTTGGAATTAATTTTGACATGACTATATATGAGTGTCACTTTCTTATAAGATACAACTCTATTGATAAAATAATTTTATAACAAATATAAAATAAAAACCATACATATGTTCATATTGAATTAGCCTCCTTTCAAAACTCCCAAAACACATTGAATGGAGACACTTTACCCATCAATTCTATATAAACCAAGTCATGTGAAATGAATCCATTGACCTATGAAATAAGACTCTTTTTTTTATTTTATTTTCTTATTTTTCCAAATGTTTAGTTATGAAACCATTTTTAATTCTTTTGGTAAGTTATCATTGACCTATGAAATAAGACTCTTTTTTTTATTTTCTTTTCTTATTTTTCCAAATGTGTAGTTATGAAACCATTTTTAATTCTTTTGGTAAGTTAATTGATAGCTACTGGGTTACAAACCCAATGGATTTGGTGGCAGGCTTGTTCGGGCAACTTGTTGGCATTGGTGGGGCATCCATTTTTTTGGCAGACGTGATTTGGCATATGGTTAAACTTGTCAGGACAATCTCTACGAACGCAAAACCTCCATTATACACTAAAAATTGCTATTCAAAAAACCAACTTCTTATGGAGACATATGATAGAAATGTTGGGCTCCAAAATAAATTTAGGTTTTTTTGAAATGACATATTTTAATTATAGGAACGGGCTAAAGCACTGGGAATGGGAAACCTCAAAAGCAAAGGAAACTCAGTAAGTTTATATAGACTTGAGTAAAATTTATTTTGTTATCTTCGGAGGCAGTATATCCCAGCCTGCTGCACTTGTTGTATATTGATCTCACTTTTGGTGAATGAATTACTATTCCTATTTTCCAAGTACTAAATACGTTAATGTAGATCTAGTTTTCTAACACTAACACTTGTGCACTTTAACACACAATTTTATAGTGTTGTGGATGAACTAAGTACACCCTAAGTTATTAAAGTGCTAATTTCATTTGGGATTTCTATTTTTTACTATTTTTTTCTAAACTTTGTCATTAGGAAATTTAGTGAGCTAAAAATCAGTCACAATGAAAATTCATTATCATCATAATGACAACACCAAAAAAATGTAAAAACTCACAAGGATGTTCCTTTCACTGTCCTCTTCAAAAGGTAGTTTTAGTTTGTTTGATAAGAGTCACATTTGAAAGAAAATGCGACACCAACATGTGTCAATAAGGCACCATTTTTTAAACATACACTATTTCGATAAATAATTAAAAATAATGCTTAAGTCTGAAAATCCTCAACATATGGTTCACTTCCAAGTATGATTTGTGTAGATTATGAGAATACAATTGGTTTCTGTAAAATGAATAACCATCTCTAAAAAAAATGAGTGGCACACAAGTCACTCATTATTCATACCTAAAATTTTAAAGTATATGTTGTTGGTGCCCCGCAAATTTATCCCACTATATGTCCATAATTTTTTTTAAAATAAATATGAGTACGAAGCTAATATAATTTTGTAAAACTCTTGTGTCTACTTCAAAATGAAATTCTTAAAGAAGATATGGGTTTGAAGGGGTTGAAGATGAAAAACATAAAATTTTACATTTTTTTTTTTGTAAAAAACAAGAAAAAAGTGTTTCCCAACTTTACTTCTTGGCATTGTTCCAAGCAAAAGTAATGTTGAATGTAGAAATTGCAATGTGATAAGTAATTGAATAAACATGGCCAAGAAGATGAGTATATAGACAAAAACAAAAATGTATCACAAAGAAAAACAAGTACCTATAACTAGATAAAGTGGAAATGAAATGGATCCACCTTTGTCATTAAAAACAAATGTAAAAGAAATAACAAAAGGATATTAAATCCATTAAAAATCAAAATTCAATTTGACATCCGAATAAGATAAAGACACAAATTCAAGAGGAAGTGAATAATAATTGTGCATTTTATGACAAAGGGTTAGTGTGCAGTATCACTTTTAATAGACATGTATACCACCTTCATTCTAGTAGCAAAGCTACTAAATAGGCATACATGGATTTGTGGGGGCATGGAAAAAGAGTATGATTGAAGACCCTACAAATAACTTTAGACATTTACATTTGTCTTCAAGGGGAGGTATGCAAAAGGTTCAAGGGGAGGTATGCAAAAGGTTAAATGTGGGTTTGCTAGTTGGAGTAATGATTGATAAAATACTTAAGTTGACTATGGGCACAACTTGCATAAAAGGAAACACAAAATTGGCACAATTGACATAAAAGGAAACACAAAATTGAATCAAGGATAAGGTTTTGCAGATTGTACTATAAAAAAATTGTATACATAAATATAATTATGTGTAACAATAGTGTAAATAGATAAGCATTCACATTTTTGGGAAAAGAAAGAGTTCAAGTACGTACATGCTATGAGGTTTTTCCATGTATTTTAATAGAAAATTCCTAAGAATAACATAAGCTTAAGACAACCATATAAAATTGTTATCACTCACAAACTTTAGGATTTCCTATGCATAGACTATAAATTGAGAAATTTATCCTAAAACAAAAAAAATCCAATAATTATATACATGTTTAATGTAAAACACAATCCAAAATGCTAATACAAAAGCCAAGGAAAAACAGATATGCAAATGTGTAATGCAGAAAACTATCCTAATTATTATTAATTTTGATTCTAGGAATAAGAATAATAACATCCAAAAATTTTAGGTTAATTAAAAATAAAAGTACAACATCCAAAGTTTTTAGATTAATTAAAAATAAAATATTTATATAATGTTTATTGAAGATAAAATTTTAGTTTGAAAAAATAACTAAACATAGAAACTAACAATATTATTTTTCCATCCCTACTAAAAAAACATAGAGAATAAAGTAATTAAGTTTGACCTAATTTAATTTTTCAAATCAAAGCATGCATTTATCCACATGCACTAGAAGAAAGAAAGTTGGGGAGAAAACCCTAGCTTGCCGACACAATGACGTAGAAGTAAATATAAATGCCATTGTAAGCTTGCAGAGGCAAGCAATGGATATGGAACATAGCGTAGGGGCATATCCGCCCCAAAAGGAACCAAGGGTCATCAAGATCAAGCGACGGCCGAAAACGTTTAAACACCTCATCTGAACACAAAAAGCTCAGGTGAAAAAACGCCTTTCAACAGAACAATATAAAATGCTATTATTTATCAATTATGTGATAACGATGGCCCTCCATAACATGAAATGCTCTAATTATTCATACATTAAAGTGGAAATAAAATGGAGTGCTACTCATAAAGATATATTCTTAATAAAAGATATATTCTTAATGTGGTATTGGATTTTTTTTTTAAGTTGGAAATGAATATAGATGAATTTTCTCAAATTTATTATTTTCTTAATGTGGTATTGGATTTTTTTTAAGTTTGAAATTAATGTATATGAATTTTCTCAAAAATAATATTTTATTGTTAATTTGTGTTAGTTTAATCAGTGAAAGTATTGGTTTCATTTGCTAAGTCACTCAAAAATCCAATCATATTAAGGGTTGGTGTTGAGGAGATTTTGATTTTCATTATTTAAATGCTTTTGACTTGTAGTTTTTTAGCTAACTCAAACGAATCTAAGTGACACATATACTTGAAATGTGATATTTTATTTAGTTTTAATTTAATTTATAGTTTTTAAAAAAAATGAAAGATCCAATCATATTAAGGGTTGGTGTTAAGGAGATTTTGATTTTCATTATTTAAATGCTTTTGACTTGTAGTTTTTTAGCTAACTCAAACGAATCTAAGTGACACATATACTTGAAATGTGATATTTTATTTAGTTTTAATTTAATTTATAGTTTTTTAAAAAAATAAAAGGAAAAAGAAAAATAAAATTAAAATAAAATATTAAAATTTGAAAGTTTTTTGTTTTTCAAATTTTTAATTTTAATTAAAAATTAAATGAATTTATAAATAAACATTTTCACTTATTAAATTTTATTTTATTTTTATTTTATAATTATTAATTAAATTTAAAATTATCTTCCCCTTCCCAACTTAGAAAGTTACATTTTCAAAGTTTTATCACACATTAATTCAATCTAAAAATTTAGAAGGTTACATTTTTAGAGTTTTATGATGAGTGGGTAAAAGTTCATTCACACATTAATTCAATGTAAGAAAACATTTTTTAAAATGAATGATTAAAAGTGGATTTATAAAATAATAGTTTCGTTTAAAATTATGCTTAACTTAGAAGGTTACATTTTCAAAGTTTTATTATACATTAATTCAATCTAAAAACTTAGAAGGTTACATTTTTAGAGTTTTATGATGAGTAGGTAAAAGTTCATTCACACATTAATTCAATGTAAAAAATCATTTTTAAGATGAATGATTAAAAGTGGATTTGTAAAAAAATAGTTTCATTTAAAATTATGGTTGAAAGTGACCATTTACTTGAGTTTTGTTTGGAAAATTAATAAAAGTTAGGATTTGTAAAAAAATAATTTGATTTAAAATTATACTTGAGAATGGCCACCATTTAAATAAGGTAACTTTTTTGCAAAATAATATCAACTAAAAACGTGTTTTTGGAAGTTAATATTACCAACCATGATTAAGGTTAAGTACAAATTAATATAAATTAAAAGTGAATTGAATAAGATAATTTATAAAATAATATAAATTAAAAATATAAGTTTATTTGTAAATTAAATTCTATTAAACTGTAAGTAAATAATAATTATTTTTTAAATATAAATAATCGATTTTTGAGTTTTTCCTTCTCTTGATTATTGAGGAAAAAGAAGTTATATATATATATATATATATATATATATATATATATATATATATATATATATATAGTTTGTTTCTATTTATAGAATTTCATTTTGTATATATGTATAACATATATAATTAATTTATTCATAACAAGTAATTCAATATTTTTTATATATTTCAAATTTGAGATTTTTGTAGGGATTTTCATTATGTAGAGAGAGTTCTAGAAACATTGTATTCATTATAAATAATTTAATGTATCAGACCAATCATTATGGTCTAATCAATAGGATCACAATTTTCTTGTACTAGCCATAACCTTAGTTTATCCCAGGGAGTCAGTATATTTGATGATCGAGTAATCACTCACTGATAAGGAGACTAAAATCTATTTGGAGTTATAAGAATATCAAGTGAAGAATTATGCAATATTACATCATTTGTTGTTAAGGTGTAACTTGACGAATTGCTTTCTAACCTGAATGTAATTTTCTGGACATGTAGCAGGCTATTATAGGCCTTTTATTTTTTATTTTGATAGATTTCCTTTAGAGCATTGATAGTCCCATATTTGAATCCAACAATGAATATGTTGTACTTTCTTCTTTGATGATTAGTTCTCTGCGCCTAATGATTGTACTTTCAATTTCAATGAAATAGAAAATATGTTTTTTTTCATGGAAAAAAAGGTTGATGGGGTGCATCAAGCCTCTCAAGGTTTATGTGGTGATCTAATGCATGTCTCCTAAAAAACATGAGCCAACCTACTGGAAGCTTCAAATACCTCTAGGTGGAGTGCATTAGAACTAGTGATGCTTGAAGAATGAAGATGACTCCTCCTTCTCTTCATCATATTAGTTGTGTGAATTGCAAATAGAACCTTTGATATGATCATGTACAAATGTATGTATGGTTAAATTAATAAAGAACCCTCTATGATTTTGTTATCTTCCATTTGTGTGTCATAAAAAATGGGGAAAAGAGAATTGGTTATTTATGTGCACATGGAAAATATGTATGTTTCTCAATATTCACATATTATGTTATCTAATGTATAGGTAAAAGACAAATTTAAGTATAAACCTTATTTACATTAATAAACTTGACAAAAGGAAGTACATTGATAGGAAAAGTTCATTACTCTTACCCTATAAATAGGGAGTCTGAATTCAAGATACATGGACACTCACATGAAGATGATGGTTGAAAAAGTGGCAATTGGGTGCAAAGGAACATGCAGACACGAGAATGCATGTGCATTCTTAGAAACATTCATGCATTCCTAATATGAGAATGCATGTGCATTCTTAGAAACATTCATGCATTCCTAATCTTATAGCCTTGGTTTCCACCCAACCACTACACACACTTGTCAACTTGGATTTTTTAGGAACATGTGCATGTTCTTATGCTAAGCATGCATTGCTCAAGGACATGTACATGTCCCTATGTTGAACATTCACACGCTCAGGAATGCATGTGCATTCCTGAGTAGAAGTGTGTGTGTTCCTTATCAAGAGTGCATACATGTTATTGTGCATAGATCCTTCCATCAATTTTCCTTGTCTTTGGGTCAAAGATAATGTCCAGGGTCATTCATATGTGCTTCTAATTTGAATAACTAACTTTGTGGGAGATCCTGGAGTTAGGATTATTCCCACCGAGGGTAGGCAGCTAGAGCGCTTAGGTGGTGATAAAGGATCGCTTGTTACATCCTTGTAAATTTTGAACCTTTTGTTGACATAGGAAAAATTCTCCACGCCAACATGAAAGAGGATTGTTGGATGGCGGGTCCCAATCGGACTTGTTCTCATTTAGTATGCAAATATCCACTAGTATGTGGGCCTGGTTGTTGATAACTAAATGGATTTATCTCCAAAGAGACTTACTCATTCAAATTAGACTAAATCCTAAATGCAATCATATTCTACTATGAAAATGAAAACCTATTCTAATAGTAACAAATATCAATTGTATGCATATAGTTCTACTTATGGAAACAGAACGAGTTCACATTTCACAATAAGAAACCATACTAGCACACTCATATGCATATAGATGACATTGAATATGTCTTTGCAATTGAGTTCATAATCCAATCAAAATTATTTCCTACAAAGCCAATTGACAGAAGTGACAAACTGCTAACATCTGTAGAAAACAATCAACAATTGTGCACAATTGCAAGAACAGACCATGAATCAACTCTTGCTTATATTCATCCTTTAGGAAGATTTCCTCATATTGATATACAAGTAAAAGAAAAAATATTTCAAATATTTCTTCAATATTGATAAAGTGTTATACAAAACCCAATTTTGTGTTATCCAACCCCCCTCATTACTGAGGGTGAAGTTGCATTTATAACATTTTTCAATCACTACCCTTGGAACCATTCCCCTTCTCTATCGCGTCCAGTTACAATCATTCCTCTTTCAAGACTCTTCATTTTCTTCGTGTCCATGTATTCATTGAGACTTTTCACCTCCTCATGCATTCATATTAAAGCGATAATAATGGAAAAATATATAAATTGATTTATATGTGAGAAAAAAGACAAGACATTGAAAACTATATAAATAAATTAAAATATGAGAATTCATTGATGTCAAATAGGAAAGAGAAAATATTTCAGATTATCCTTCAAGTTTTGAGCTTTCTAATGAGCTCTTATTTGTTCGATTGGGCCTTTAGAAACTTGAGTTAGGAGCTTCGAAACAATTTGTGGCCAATATCCAAGAAAATTCACATCCCTTGTTTTCTCAAATTTCTCGAGCATTTCTATTATCAATATGGAAAAAATAATTATAGCAACATATTCCTCACACTCCCAACTTTCCATTAACAAGTCATCTTGTGCCTAATTTGGCCTCCTGAAACTCAAGATATGGCCCTTTAAAGCTAGCACTTAGCAGTCGTTGATATTCTCTCTAAGTGGATCTCAATCATTGATTTTATATGCTAAATATTTTATACCACATGCATTGTGAGAAAGAAGTGAAATGAGTTTATATTGTTTTTCCCTCCTAATGGTATTTTTCTGTGGAGTTATGGGAGGTATGCAACGTTGAGCTAGAATTAATGTTTTGACATGAAATATGGATAGAAAATAAAATAATAAAAAGAAAATAAATAACCCTATGTGTGTAAATCCAAAACCTAGAAAAAAACAAAATAATAATCCATCAATTATTTCAAAAAAAATGTCCAAGGTGAAAACCCAAGGTAAAACCCAAATCCAAAAACCCGAAAGGAATGCGGGAAGTGGAGAATCCTCTAGGGTAAACCTGAAAAATCAAATCCTGAAAATTCAAAAAATAATAAAATAATCCAAATTAAAATGTTTGAAGGAATAAAATAATAAGATAATACACCCCATGGTAAATGTCTAAGTTTTTTTGGGTAAATTCCCCAAAGGGAGTTTTATGTAACGACACTAATTAGATAAATACTTAAATATTACAAAGTAAAATTAATTAAAGAAAATAATTGTGGTTCACTAAGTAATAATTTAACTACAGATCACATTTAATGACCTGAGAAATAGATTTAAAAGATCAATGAAAAATGTTATAAAAATGGTTGCATATGCAGAGAGGGGGCTATGAATCCCAGAAGATAAAAAATTGAAGGGGGACGAAGGACAGAGGACGGAGGGTGGTTGGAGTAGTAACTGCATGGTCGGCAAAGGAGGAATAAGGGAAGGGGAAAGGTGGATGGGAGGATCATTCGACGGAGGACGGATTCTGGAGGGTTGTTGGACTCGCTGTGAGCAGAGAGTTTCTGGCTATGGATTTTGATCAGTTGACGCACCAAGTTGCTGGAGGTTTTGGGCACGGGGGCCAGGATATCCGTAGATATCCTGGAGCTAGGTATTTTTCCTAGTTGGCAGGGAGGACAGTAGGTTTGGGAAGTTATTCTTTGTTTGTGGCTGGTTGATCTGTGTATCAGGTAGAAACAAGGCAACAACAAGGCAACAAGGCAACATAAATTAGCATCAGAACCAGGTATTTGTTAAGTTATGTATTTATTTCATTCTGACAAGCAATCATTATTCATCGATAAATCTAAGTTACTGAAGTTGCTGTTATGAAAACCAATATTATGCTATGAAGTTATTGTCTTAGTTTCTTTCATAAATTGCTTATGAAACTTAATGATGTTTAGAAATATATGGTTGTTACATATGGTATCAGAGCGTCTTAGTTCGAAATCTGGGCCTAAGGGCTAAAACCCCGAGTGTTAACTCCACCCACGCTTAAACCACAAAAAAAACACGTTCAGTTTGACCCAATATGACTGATACAGTATCCGAAAATATACTCAGGTAGTACCCCTAAGTTATCCAAGCAAATGATCTCATAGATATATCACAAGTAACTACTTTAGGCAATACCCTGTAACTGGATCATGCATGGTCACTACAGTTTTAGTCCGAATATTCAAAGGAACACCCTTTAAAATAGCAGCAGCGAACCAAATAGTTTGAAGGATCACTTCCCACAAAATGGCCACCCTTAAAGTAGCCTGAATAAAGCTATTAAGCACAAAAACAGAGATGATAACTTAATTTTATTTGAGCAATATTTGTCAATGAAGTTTCAGGTAGAATAGACACCTGAAATCGATGAAAATGTCGAGGGAAGCTTCTATCGAAGGGTTGAAGTTGGCAAGATCCAATAACTACACGAATTATACTAAATAAAATGAAAAAGGACATTTGCAGGACCTTGAAAAGGCCTACTTCATTTCGAACTTACCTAAATGAGGAAATGCCAATGCGCAGTCGGAAAAAGGAAATTTAGAAGACTTGTATCGCGCGGGAACAATGTATACTAGTTGCCTGTATTAGCCTCAGTGAAATTTTAAATAATGAAGAATCTCAGGAACTATAGGCCAATATAAATTTTAACCGCACCAAGAGAGAAATTTTTACACCGCGTAGAGTTTCATGCAATTAATCATTATCCCAAAGGAGAGTTGTCTAGTACGCATGAGAACGGATCTGGGTCGTCAGATCTCGGGCGAAATCCCGTCAGCCGTTAGATCTCGAGAAGTTGCGCAGGGTTTAAGTCCTAGTGTGCAGGGGAGGATTCCCAGAAGAGTCATCGGGGTTTTGTTAATCTAGAGAATCGAGACCTTGTGGTTCTCAAAATCCTGAGAATGGATCCCAACCGTTGATCTCGGCAGGGACACGCGTCAACATTCTAGGAGGTATTGGGATTTTACCCATCGGGAATTTTAGGAGTGTAGAATCGTTGCGTCAAGGAATCACGATCCGCGATTTCCCGATAGGATCAGGATCGTCCATTGTGCATGACGCGTGTCAGGAGGTCCCAGGAAGTCGGGGATCGGGAAATCGTGTTTTCGAAGACAAAGAAACATCGTCACTAGGAATCGTGATCCGCGATATCCCAACAGTGACGTAAGCGTTGTGGGACCACCGGAGTCGGAGTGGAGGGCAGGTGTTCGTCATCCGGGAAGAGTCGGGAAGTCTGTGAGTAAGAGGTCGGGAAATCCGTAGAGAAAATCCCGATACAATCAGAGCCGTCCATCTGTGGGACAAGTGGCAACCAACGAGAACCATCGGCGTTTGGCCCCATTGGGAAATCGGGAATTCTGTGGACATAGGCACATTGGTATCAAAAACCCTGAAACAACGAGAAGCGATCAGGACCATCCGTTCTTAGGATGCGTGGCAGTGATCGGAGCCATCAGGAAAAGTCCCGACAGGAGGTCGTCCATCGGGCCATCGCGAATTGGGATGTCACGGGTTTTGTGGACAAGGTGTCCATACACGACGAAATCGCGAACCCTGAAATCCCGACGTAATTAACTTAACTCTTATCCCTTCATCAAAAGAATTAATTAATGAATGTTTAATTAGGACTTAATCACATCGCGAAATCGGGATATCGGGCTTTTCAAGGACATAGAACGCTCGCATGTTGGAGTCGCGATCCACGATATCCCGACGGGAGTTTTGAACCGTCCATCGGCGAGGACGCGTGGCGAGAGATCCCGAAAAGTCGGAGTTTGGGATATCGGAGTTTTTGGAGTCGTGAAACTCTTGCACAATGGAATTGCGATCTGCGATTTCTCGACACGGTCGAAGCCATCCAATTTGAGGGACGCGTGTCCGAGGATCTAAAAAATTCAGGGTTTGGCATTTCGAGGTTTCTGCATACAAGGGAATTGTTACATTGGAAGTCACGATTTCATGATACCCGATAGAGCGACGAGGAAATGGTGGCATGGAGGAGAGATCTCACACGTGCATCGGGGATCGACATTTCGGTATTGTCGGTGACGAGAAAATCACGCCAGGAGAAGTCGCGAAACCCCGAATCCCGACATAGAGTATGACGGTGGTCACATGGGAAAGGGTCGTATGGGCCTAGAACATAGCCAGGAGGGGCTAAAGTCTGAAGAGGCACATCGGGATATCGAGAATCTAGTAGGCACGGGATTCATGCAAATCAATAGTGCGATATCCGAAATCCTGATAAGGGATAAGACTGTGGTCACAAGGCGAGGTCGTGTGGATCACGAGCATAGCTTAAGGGTCTAAGGCGCTAGGAGCATATCAGGGATCGGAGAATCGCGAGCCCTAAGGACTTGTGTGGTTCGACATTTGGAACCCCAAAACTCCGATGTAGGATAGGGCTGGGGTCACATGGAATGACGGTCATATGAGGGGGATGTCTAGCCTAGAGGGCTAGCACATAAAGTTCCATATCGGAGATCGAGAGTCCGTGAGGACAGGAAACTCTTGGTATCGGGCATAAGGAAACCCCGAAACCCGAAATTTAAGTGGGGAATTTCAGAGTTAGGAGAAAAGGGCCGTGAGAAATACAGAAGACAATGTATATGCATCTAACTACATGCATATGCACAGACAAATAAATTTATTAATATAAATGAAATAAATTGAAAGCAAAATACCAAAATCCATACAGGGCTGGAATTACAAGAAAATCATCCTATTTCAAAAGAGGAAATCACCATTCATTACCATAGCGTAAGGAAGGTTTATGCAATTTCTTAATTCGAATAAACCTGCGTTCTTCATGAAGGTACTGGAACTGTGCACAACATGCGGACTGAATCGCACCTCTTACCATAGCTGAGGGCGAGCTCCGCAAAGTGTACAGACATGGGGATTGGTTCCCAACATTTCAAGGAGACTGGACTCTAGGTCCTGGATCTTGTCAGTGGCCACATCAATAAACTATGTTTCTGCAAAACGAACTGGAGCATATACAACAATAACCAACGCAAGCGAAGTGCTCAGAACAACGGTGAGGATGTGAGCCATGGCAAGGGAAATCCAGGAAGCCTCTGAACAGATCAAAGACAGATCTATGGAAGAGAAATAATGATGCGAGGATGGTCTCAGTGAGTGGGAAGGATGCGTAGGGATTCGAAGAGCTGACAGGTGTAGAAATTGGGGGTTAGATACAAAGGAGCTTGAGGAATCCAGATGAGCACGTGGAAACCATGCGTGCCCGAATTCTGTGTGTACGTTTAAATTATTATATATATATATTTTAAATTGTTAAGAATAATTTGAAATAAATTAAATAATTTAGTATAAATAATTTATATCTAAATAAGGTTAAGTTAGTATAAAATTAAAGTAAAATTAATTTGGGTTACATTAGTGTAATAATAATTTTAAAATTAATTATTTTATTTGAGTGTAAGGTTAATCTACCTTAAAATTCGATGTTAACCAAGCTTAGACGCTTAATCCTAACCCAAACCTAGCTAATTCCCCTGATGGAGTAATGTTTGTTTACAGACAAGTAAAGAAAACTTACACCTAACCCTGTTTCTAAGTTTAAGTAGCACCAATATGAAACGTCCTTGAACTCACCCGGACAACTTTGGGGTGATGCAGGTTAAGTCATACAATATGGTCAGGACTCGAAGGGTTCGAGGCAGGGGAGCGTCATCATGAGAACCACCGATGCCACCCACACCATCAACACCATCAACACCACCAACACCACCACCACCATCGCCCGAACTAGCCCTCATACTGCGCTCATTGGAAGCCATTAACGAGACTTTAAAGGGGCACCAACCAACAGGGACTGAAGTGGAACTCCCACCGTCTGGAATGGGTAATCCAGAAGCATCAAGGAACTCAAGGGGAGAATTTCCACCTGAAGACATCACGCGAGAGTTGCAGAAGATCAAACTTCCAGAGTTTGCCGGAGGTCGCGCCAGTGAACGCGCGGAAGCATGGTTGGAAGGCATGACAAGGTGTTTTTCCTTAAGGGACTATGCGTCCAATTCCAAGGCCAAGATCACAATTTTCCAGTTAAGAGATAACGCCTTGAACTGGTGGGGCAACTTGGAAAGACAACTACACCTTACCCCAGACACAGTATCTTGGGAACTTTTCGAGGAGAGGTTTTGAAGGAAGTATCTACCAGCATACTACGAGGAACAACAAGTAGGGGCATTTCATGCCTTAGTACAAGGAAATAGGACTGTAGAAGAATACGAGATCAGGTTTATGGAACTGGTCAAGTATGTTTCGTATATGGACAATGACCAACGACAGGCAGAGCGCTTCGTTTATGGATTGAACCTGAAGATAAGAGCTATGGTGCGGATGTGGAAACCGTCTTCAGTAGTGGAGGTGGTAGAAAGTGCGTGTTATGCGGAAGAACACATGAACTTAACAAGGGGTACAAGGTTGACATTTCCACATCACCCTGGATTCGTAGGAAAGACCCCGAGGAAATTTCCTAGGGGAGGGGGCTCAAGGCCACCACCTTATGGTAACAAGTTCGTGCCAAGGACAGTAGCTGCAGGGATTTCAATGGCAACTAGTGCAGCATCTCGTTCATCGCCAACGGTACAGAAAGGTCCACGACCATCTCGAGGAACAGCTAGTAGGGACAGGGGTTCCAGGGGAAGGAACTCGTTTAGGAATCAATCACATAACAGTGCACCAGTTCAATCTCGTATTGCCTGTTGGAGATGCGAAGGACCCCATTACGAATGGGACTGCCCCGAGTTACAATTGGGGTTTATGCATAGAGAAGGAAAGGCACCAATGGGGAGGTCAAGTGGAAACGATCAAATTTACGCAGTGGTTAATAACTGCCAGGCCGAACATCAATCCACCGTGGTAGAGTCATCAGGTACACTAAATCATATTAATGTTAAGATTTTGTTTGATTCTGGTGTGACAGATAGTTTCATTTCACCATCTGCATTAGAAAAGAGTGGTTTGGTAGCCTATGAGCACGATGAATTTAAACAAGTCGAGATGGATTTGGGGGAAAAACAAGTTGTAGGACCTAGTGTCGATAATTGTATAGTAGACTTAGGAGTGTGCACTACCAGGTTGAAGGTATACGTCACTTCTCTTGGGGCATATGACCTAATCATTGGAATGGATTGGTTAGCATCTCATCGAGCTTTGGTGGATTGTTTCGCAAAGAGGGTGCTTTGTGTCGATGATGAAGGAAAACCAGTAGAGATCCAGGGTGTACAGAGAAAAGTGTCATTACGCTTTATATCAACTATGAAGGTCAAGTGATGCTTGAGACAAGGGTGTCGACTTTATGTAGTGGAAGCAGTGAATGAAAGGAAGGGACCCTCATTGGGTCAGTACCCGGTATTGTCAGAATTTCAGGATGTTTTTCCGAACGAGTTACCAGGGTTACCTCCGGAGAGGGAGATTGATTTTACTATTGAGCTAAAACCTGGTGCAGAACCAATATCCAAGACTCTGTATCGGATGACGGCGCCTGAACTTTGTGAATTGCAAATGCAGTTGAAGGAGTTACTAGACTTAGGGCTAGTAAGGCCCAGTGTCTCACCTTGGGGTGCACCGGTAATTTTTGTAAAGAAGAAGGATGGATCCTTACGACTGTGTATAGACTACAGGGAATTGAACCGTGCTACAGTGAAAAATAGGTACCCAATGCCGCGAATAGATGACCTCTTTGATCAGATGAAAGGAGCAGCAGTATTCTCAAAGATCGATTTGTGATCTGGGTATCATCAGTTAAGGATTAAGGAAGGTGATATCCCAAAAACCGCCTTTCGGACTCAGTTTGGGCATTACAAGTTTGTTGTAGTACCTTTCGGATTAACCAATGCGCCAGCAGTATTCATGAGCCTCATGAACGACATATTCCGGAAATACTTAGACCGTATTGTACAAGTTTTTCTGGATGACATTCTCATCTATTCCAGGAATGAAAGAGAACACGAGGAACATTTGAGAATAGTGTTGTCTTGCCTTAGGGAGAACAAATTGTATGGGAAGTTGTCAAAGTGTTCCTTCTTCCAGAAAGAGATCCACTATTTAGGTCATATCATTTCAGGCAAAGGAATCTCGGTGGACCCAGAAAAGGTAAAGGCCATTATGGAATGGCCAGTGCTGAAAAATGCACATGAGGTAAGAAGCTTCATGGGGCTAGCGGGATATTACCAGATATTTGTGGAAGGATTCTCAAAAATAGTGAAACCCATCACCACCTTGCAACACAAAGGGGTCAGGTATGAATGGACAGAAGAATATGATAGTGCCTTCATTGAGCCTAAGAGATTACTAACTAGTGCGCCAATTCTACGAGTGCTAGATATGGAAAAGGAATTCATGGTATGCACGGATGCCTCGAAACAAGGGTTGGGGGCCATGCTAATGCAGGATGGAGGAGTGATAGCTTATGCGTCAAGAAAGTTGAAGAAGCATGAAGAGTTATACGCGACTCATGATTTAGATTTGGCAGCTGTAATTCTAGCTCTGAAACTTTGGAGACACTATCTTGTGGGGTGAAACTTTGAGCTCAAGACGGACCATCAAAGTTTAAAACATCTCTTCACTCAAAGAGATCTGAACACCAGGCAAAGGCGATGGAGTGAGTTTATGAGTGAGTATGATTTTGGTATTTCATACATAAAGCGAAAGGAAAATGTGGTCGCAGATGCCTTGAGTAGGAGACCACGTATCTTCTCCTTGGTAACCTTAAAGGTCAGTCTGAGGGAACAGGTGTTGACACAACTACTAGGAGACAGTTGGTATTTAAAGGTTACTTCAGACCTCCAGAGCAGGAGGCAGATAGACCCAAAGTATGAAGGATATAATCTAGAAACAGACGGATTGTTAAGATATCGAGGAAGAATGTACATCCCAGAGAATGGGGATATTCGAAGCATCATACTGAAGAAAGCCCATAGAGCACTTTATTGCGCACATCCGGGTGTGAAGAAGATGTACGCAGAGATGAAGAAACTCTTCTTTTGGGTAGGCATAAAATGCGATGTAGTCCATTTCGTTGCCAGATGCCTAGAGTGTCAACAAGTGAAGGCCGATCACCATCACCCGGCAGGCCTCCTACAACCACATGATGTCCCTATGTCCAAGTGGGAAGTTATCTCTATGGATTTTGTTGTAGGGTTGCCGCTCACATCTCATAGACACAATGTCATTCTTGTGATAGTGGATAAGTTAACCAAGAGTGCTCATTTTATTCCGGTTAGAGGCACTTACGATGTCACTGATGTGGCATGAGTGTTCATAAGCGAGGTTATCCGTTTGCACGGGATACCAAAGAAGATCATTTCA
>ML783602.1:708606-720369 GCA_009831015.1 Picea engelmannii | reverse complement strand
ATGTACTAGCTACACATGCATTTCTTGTACATATACACTAGTATGTATGAGATTTCTTGACTTACTTACTGATAATGTCAGTTACTTGTTGTGAATGTGTGAACCATGCTCTTTTCCTTTGTACCATCAGATACCTTAACTTCAAGACGAAGTTTCTTGAAGGGTGGGTGTATGTAACGACCCTAATTAGATAAATACTTAAAGATTACAAAGTAAAATTAATTAAAGAAAATAATTGTGGTTCACTAAGTAATGACCTGAGAAATAGATTTAAAAGATCAATGAAAAATGTTATAAAAATGGTTGTGTATGCAGAGAGGGGGCTATGAATCCCGAGAAGATAAAACATTGAAGGGGGACGAAGGACGGAGGACGAAGGGTGGTTGGAGTAGTAACTGCATGGGTCGGCGAAGGAGGAATAAGGGAAGGGGAAAGGTGGACGGGAGGATCATTCGACGGAGGATGGATTCTGGAGGGTTGTTGGACTCGCTGTGAGCAGAGAGTTTCTAGTTGTGGATTTTGATCAGTTGAGGCACCGAGTTGCTGGAGGTTTTGGGCACGGGGGCTAGGATATCCATAGATATCCTGGAGCTAGGTAGTTTTCCTAGTTGGCAGGGAGGACAGTAGGTTTGGGAAGTTATTCTTTGTTTGTGGCTGGTTGATCTGTGTATCAGGTAGCATGAAGGAAACAGCAAGGCAGCAAGGCAACATAAATTAGCATCAGAACCAGGTATTTGTTAAGTTATGTATTTATTTCATTCTGACAAGCAATCATTATTCATCGATAAATCTAAGTTACTGAAGTTGCTGTTATGAAAATCAATATTATGCTATGAAGTTATTGTCTCAGTTTCTTTCATAACTGCTTATGAAACTTAATGATGTTTAGAAATATATGGTTGTTACATTTTAGGTAATTTATTCAAATGTAATTCGAAAAGGTGAATTCAAGTAAATTTCTCAAAGTGAAATCCCCAAGGTGTGAAGTCTGATGATGATAAACTGACAGAGTAAAATCCAATGGTCAAGCTTCGATGGTTTTGGGAAATTTTCTAATTCATATGCACGTGAAATTCCCGATGGGTGAAAGTCGATGGTCGAAGTCCAAAATTCAAAAATAAAATAAATAAGAATAACATAATATAAATAAACCCAAAGAAAATAATAAAAAATGAAATACAAATTAGAAATAATAAATAAAATAATAAATCAAAATTAAATGTAAATATAATTCCCTGGGAATTAAAAAAAAACACCATTAATGTGAAATGAAATGAAATAAAAAATAAAGGAACAAAAATATCCCGAAAAATAAATAAATAAACTACAACTTTGGGACTTTGGGATTTTGGAGAAAAATGCATGATGTGTAAAGTCAATCCACAATGGTAATTCCTGGAATAAAATAAAAATAAAACATACATGAGAAGTGGGAAATTTAAAATCATGTCGAGATTTGGAATGAAATAAAACTAAAATTCAAAGATACAATAAAAATATCCCGAATAACAACGAAAAAACAAAAATAAAAATAAAATGCAAATTCGGGATAAAAATCAAATAAATCCAAAATGTACATGCATATATACAAAAGAAAATCTCGATGGGGTAAATAAAAGTGAGGCTAAGTTTTGAATATGGGTCAAGGGTTTGACTAGAGATCAAGGTTCCAACTTGGTTTCTAGGTTCCACACCTAGAAATCCGAGAAATCTGAAAAGATATATTATGAGAATATGAAAATTAAATAGAAATCTCTGATACAAATATTGATAAATCCACCGATGGAGAGACCGAATGAGATCGAATCTCAGATACCCAAAATAATTTCAATTACAAATAAAAATCAGGGTTCTAGGTAAGACAAGTGGCATGTAGCGACTGGGTAATGTGACATCAAGTTTCTATCAGCATATTTCATTATTCAACATTCAACATCTAGGTTGGAGATAAAGATATGTGGATAATAAAAACTCTAAATGTTCAGATTATGGATTATGGAGTCAATGATGATCAAGATCTGATTGAGTATGGACAAGATGAACAAGATTAAGGGCTTCCCATATGCATTTCAAAGTTGAAACATCCAGGTAAAAAAATATGGGGTTTCCATCTATTTTTATCAATTGGAGGCTCTACTCTTGAGTTTCTTGTCCTCCGTGACCAAATGCACATGATCATTCTTCCTTGATTGTGCACAATATTGCTCTTTTGTTTTGGCATGATTCTCTCGAGGACTTGAAACAACATAAGTATATTGCACAGGAAATGACCCTACAATCCAATCGATGCAACCACAAGAAGAATTGACTTTGTTATACAAGGAAGAAGACCCTTTCTAATAGGTTGTAAAATCTACATCTTTTCCCCTTTCTATTTTACTAACAAATCTATGAAAAAGAGTTGGGATTGTTAAAAAATGAGGAAACGAAAAGAAGGAATTTCTTAGAAGAAATCATCTATGACCTTGGTAAGTTATGAAAAAATTGTTTTGTAAATCAACTTCCATCAAAATATCTATAGAAATATTTGTATTTCATGTATATAATTGAAAACAATATCTCAAACTCTTGGAAAAAATTAAAGATCCTATTATTCTAGTTATGGATTTTAAACTAAGAAATCTAATTAACATGTGAAATCTTGAGCATGAATAAAGTAAAAATATGATATTCATTCAAGCCAACCATTAACTTCTCCATGATGTATTGATATGATAGTACAAGCCGATACACACGGAAGAAATAGATCCTTAAACACAAAGCCTATTCAAGTCATATAAAAAGGCATTAAACCCTGCAATCAAATATGATTACAAAATACCTTTAAAACCATTAAGACCAATTAATACAAAAGGCTCAAAAGAAAACCTATCAATCTCATCACACAAGGGTCAAAGAATAATACTTCTCCGCGGTTTTGAAATTATATCTCTACAGTTTTGAACGAGAATAATATTTCTCTACGGTTTTGAATGGGAATAATACTTCTCTGCAGTTTTTAAATTATATATTTGCAGTTTTGAATGGGAATAATATTTCTCTACGGTTTTGAATGGGAGTAATACTTCTCTGTTGTTTTGAAATTATATCTCTACGGTTTTGAACTGGAATAATACTTCTCTGTTTTTTTGAAGGAGATATTTTATTTCTAATATTATATATCTGTGGTTTTGAGCGAGAATAATACGTATCTTTCGTTTTTACCTTTTTTTACCTAGAATAATCCCTATATTTTCTCTCGGTTTATCCAGAACTTATCTGTCATTTTCAGAAATTATTTTCGGCTTCTTCAACCAGTTGAGCAATTGGACATGTGAAATGAAGTGAGTCACTTTTTACTTTGATTCAATTTTAATTTAAAATATATTTATCATCTATTAACATAAAGAGATTTAAATATATTTGATCTATTTTTTATTTTAAGTTTCATAAGTAAAAGTTGATTTGAGAGATAAAGTCAATTCAAAATAATAATTGTTACATTTTGTTTTCTCTTATTTTCAATATGAGAACTCCACCACCTATTCCAAAAACTCATCCTAACAGGGAGAGGCCCCCAAAATTACCCTAGAGATCCTTTACGATTATATGGAATCAATAGAAAAAAGGAGAAAAGAGAGAGATGCCAAAATCCAAATATAGTTAGAAACATTAGAAAAAATGAGTGAAGAAAGAGACATAAAACTCCAAATAGAGCTAGAGGCAATGATTGACAAAAAAAAATTGAAGACATCATTCAAACTCAAATAGAGGATAGATTCTTAGGGTTCAAGAGTGAATTGCAGACAATGAAGGATATGATTCAAGAAATTGAAAAACATAAACAATCAACCCAAGAAGGAGGGGTTGAAGAAAATCACAACTTGAGAGATATGATTAAAGAGCTAGAAGAAAAAATAACCAACAATTTGACCCTTAGTAATATGGAAAACAAATTGGATATCAAACCCATCAAAGAGGAAATGAATAGGCTAATAGAACTAGACCATGAGCGTAACAAAAGATCCTTGAACCTCATAATTTTTGGTATAAAAGAACAATAAGAGGAGGATACACTAGAAATAGTAAAAGAAGAATTAAATAATAAATCACAAATTGATACAACTTATCGCATAGAAGCAAAGAGGTTAGGAAAAATAATTGATCACAAATATAGGTTGATATGTGTCAAAGCAAGTTGTAATGACCATAAATATAACATACTTAGTAAATCTATTAGCTTAAAAGCGTCAGGAATATTTATAAATGAAGACCTCATTCCTGAAGACTAAGCTGAATTAAGGAAGGAAGTTCAAAAGGTAAAAGAAGTCAAGAAAGGAGGGAAATGGGCAATAATTAGAAATCAGAAATCTATTGTTAAGGATAGAGACCAAAAGGATAATAATAAATAGGAATTTGGGACACTCGAGATCCTTTTTTGGAACTGTCATGGATTTCCATGGCATAAAGGTCCTATGATAAGTTGGATCACAAGTGATATTGATATTATAATTTATCTGTCTAGTTGAAACTTGGGAGCATGAGGAGTCTAAGGTCCCTAACATAGAAGGATTTTTATTTTGGTCGGCATGGAACAAAAAATCCCACTGTAGAGGGATAGGATGCATAGCTTGTTATATTAGAAAGAGAATTTCTCCTCACATTCAACTTCATAAGATTGATCCTCTCAATCAGTGCATTTGAATAGAAATTTCAGTCACCAATGCCAAGAATATGTATATAGAAATTTGTTATTTTGCACCTATTAATTATATTTTTTATAAGAAAAACAATCTAGATAACAATTGTCCCTATAATAATTTAGAACAAGATATTTATAGTTTGAAAAATGAAGGTAATATCCTCCTGCTAGGAGACTTTAATGCTAGGACTGCAACTAAACAAGCTACTCTTTTAAGTAATGACTCCAACCATAATCATTTATGGCTAGATGAGGACCTTGTTTTATCTAATATCTACAAATGAAGCTTTGAAAACCTAATTGAGAATTTGTTTGGTACTGAGTTGGTCAAGCTCTACAACTCTCAAGACCTAATAATTTGCAATGGAGTAATGAAGTGGCCAAACTCCAACTACATGACTTGTATTCATGGGATAGGTAGTAGTGTTGTAGATTATGTGATATATGATATCCCTGTTTCCAATCAAATAACATCTTTTGACCTTTTAAATGACCATGAGCCTGACTCTGATCATAAACCTTTAACCCTAACTCTAAACTTTTCCATGCATAGGAACACCATTGAAGAGAATTATGATAATCAAAGGAATTTTCACTTTGACAAAAGTAAAGTTGACATTTTCATAAAGGATTTAAATAGTAAATTAAATCTCCTAACTTATAAGGACAACATTGAGGAAATCTATCATAATTTTACAACTACCCTTTCCACTTCTATTAACAATTTCTCTTTCGAGGTGTCCTATAAAAAGAATAATAGAATAACCAACCCTTGGTATGATAAATAATGTAAAATTGCTAGGAAATCCATTAGGGGTCCTTCTAATGAATCCTTAAAACTCGATAAGATAAATACGTACAAATCCTTAATTGAAAGGAAAAAAATGTACTATATCAATAAAATGTAAGATCAACTTTCACAACAATATAAGATGGATCCTAAGAAGTTCTGGAGCCAAATTCTAAAACACAATACTAAAGAAAATAATAGGATTCCCTTAGCGGACTGGAATTCCTACCTTATAAGTCCTTACGAGTTCCCTAATTCCATGGACACCATTCTTATTGTCCCTACAAAGGAAGAAGTTTTTTATTTATATGACATAGAGTTTGGGGTTAAGCAGCTTGCAAATGGGAAATATAATGACATTGAAGACTACCAAGATGAAATTTTTAAAATTGAAGGGCCAATCCTTATCCCTCACATACACAAGCTCTTCAATTTAATATTCAAGAAAGGCTTCCCTAAACCCTGGATGCAAAGCCTCATTGTTCCTATTTTTAAAAATGGGGATAGAAAAATTCCCTCTAATTATAGTACAATTATGATTAGCTCGATTTTAGCCAAGCTTTATGGAATTATTTTGGAAAAGAAGATTAGCCTTTGGCTAGAAAGTCACGGTAAAAGAGCTAAAAACCAGGTTGGTTTTAGGAGATATCATTCAACTTTGGACCATCTTGTTACCTTTAGGATCATTACAAAGGAGTTCTGCAATACTAAAACAAATCTTTTGTGTTGTTTTGTTGATTTTAGAAAATCTTTTGATGTGGTTCCTAGGAAAAAACTTTGGAATAGGTTGAAAGAGATAAAAGTGCCTCTCGAGTTAAGGGCTGTTGCAATAAGGATGTATGAGAACATTATTTCTAAGTTTAAAAACACCAAGGGCTGGTCAAAAGAGATTAGATGAAATATCAGAGTCAAACAAGGTTGTCCCTTGTCCCCTACCCTTTTTGGCATATACATTGACAAGTTAGAAGATCACTTGGAAAAAGCAGGTTGTGTCGGCCCTAATCTCACTGGTATAGTCATCAATATTCTTCTTTATTTCGATGATATCGTTCTTATGGAAAGGATTCCCCATGATCTTGTAAACCAACTAAGAATCCTCAAGGATTTTTGCTCCAATATGGGTATGAATTTTAATACTGATAAGACTAAGGTCGTGATTATTAAATCCAATAAGATACCTTATGATACCTCCGTATATGAAAACAACAACTTGGAGGAAGTGACTTCATACAAATATCTTGGAATTGATATTCACCACAAGCTCAATTGGAATTATAACATTGAGAAAAGGATTATTGGGGGATGGAAAGCTTATTATGGGCTTGAAAAAAATTGTAAATCAATTGATCTTTGGAGTTGGGATAAGAAGAAATTCCTCTTTGAGACTCTTCTTACACGTATTATTATTTATGGATGTGAATTATATGTGAAGTATGGGGTTGTAGTATCTCTCATGAATCCTAGAGAAAGATAGAAAAAATACAAAAGAATTTGATAACCTATAATCTAAAAATTAAAGGAAATATACCTTATCCCATCCTCCTTTAGAAACAAGCCTCTCCCTCATTGAGAGCATGGATATGACTAGATACCTAATGTATAAGAACAATTTACAACATGGAATACAAAAGGCTTCCTAAACTTTCTTCAAAATCGAGTCATAACCACCATCGACTCAAGCGAGGATGGCATAAAGATGCTTGGTCTTGGCTAAACTATTGGGGAATCATGTAAGACATCATTTGGAAGAATAAATATACTATTAAAAAACATTAAATCAAATTTTAAGGATAAAATGTGGTGTGATAAAGAGTTAGAGGAAAAAATAAAATTAAAGTATTATAAGGATGTAATCAACCCAAATCTAGAAGATCAAAATCATCTATCTGTTTTTCCAAGTGTAAAGAAAAAAATAAGCATTGCTAAGATAAGAACAAGTTCTCACGAGCTCCATAGTTAAATTGGACATTGGTCAATTCCTAAAACGACATGGGATGAAAGAGTGTGTCACCTTTGTGACACTAAGAATGTTGAAGATGAAAAGTGATTTCTCTTAGATTATCCAGCCTATGCCCATATTATATCTCATTTTCAAAATATTTGTCACACTACCAATCTTCCTAACCTCTTAACTCAACAAAAGTATGGTGATCTTGGAGAGCTTCTCTTAATGTTTTTCGAGAACAAAAACAAAATTCTAAAGAATCTCAAGTAATAACTTACGCTATTAAGGTCCAATAGACAAATTAGGTCCTAGTGGATGTTAATCATCATCATCTTCATCATCGTCATCATCATCATCATCACCATAAATAAATAAAAATATAATGCATAAAATATAAAAGTACAAGATCAAAGAGATTATTGGTCATGACAAACCTCCTCAAAGGTAAACAATAAATAAAGATATAAACCCCTATCCCCCTCAAGGTAGATAAATAATATTTAGTGGGATCAAAGTAATAGGGGATTAGCCATTAGAGCTCAAATTTTGGTAGGAGGCCCTCTCCTTTTTTTTTTGATAATAAAAATGGAAGGGGGGTTGTTGTTGCTACAAAAAATGGTGACACACTGGAAGAACCAATTATCTCTTTCAATAGAACATTGGCACCTTTACTTCCAATCTAAATGTTGAGGATAATCTCATAAACTGAAACAAATTTTCTAAAGGTTATGTGTACCACAATGATGCCAAATTTCTAAAATATATAACACAATATTTGAAGTACTTTTTATCTAACATACCATTTTCAAAGAGCCAATTAATGAGATAAATCTTTAACTAGATACATAATTCTGATTGACTTTGGTTTAACCATGGGTTTTCATTTTTTTATAACAAGAAGACATCTACATAAGTGTGTTCCTCATATTTATTTTCCTAGAATTGCTTCGCTTCTAGCAAGCGTCCATATCCCCAAGGAAGTTTCCCTGGTATCATACAAGCATGGCCCCAATGCTAGAAAGTATCCATAGCTCTGGCGAGTTTACTTATACTTCCCACAATATTCACAGTGCTTTCAACTTCCTTTATTTTACATTATGCTCACCCTTTTATATTGGTATATAAGTATTGCATGTGCAGTTGGGTGTATAGGAAGCAGGGTGATAGGAGAGTCATTTTAATTTTTTAAGTAGATGTTATGCATTTAAGTTTAACCCATGGGTCTCCCAAAACCCATCATATTAGTAGTCATTTTATTAATGTGAGATGAATGGAGATCAAAGAAAACAACATATAGACATGTTTTTCTACTTATGGATTATTATGGTATGCTCAGTAAGCACATGTGTTCCACCATAACTATCAATCATTATCCACAACTAGGAACTTCATGAAGGATTTTTTCAGATAGAATAGTTCATGAATTCCAAGGCCTGTAAGACATCTACATAAGTGTGTTCCTCATCTTTCTTTTCTCGGCATTGCTTTGCTGCAAGCGAGCATCCATAAGCCTGACAAAGTTTCCTTAGTACCATACAAGCAAGTCCCTATTTCTATCAAGTGTCCATATCCATGACGGGTTTACTTGTACTTCCCACACTATTCATAGTGCTTTCAATTTCCTTTATTTTACATTATACTCACCCTTTTAGATTGTTATATAAGTATTTCATGTGCAATTAGGTGTATTGGAAGTAGAGCGATACGAAAGTTGCTTCTATTTGCTAAGTAGATGCTATGAATTTAAGTTTAACCCATAGGTCTCCCCAAAAACCATCATAGTAGTAGTCATTTTATTAATGTGAGATGGATGGAGCTGAAAAAAATAACATATAGACACGTTCCTCTACTTATGGATTATCATGGTATGCTCAGTAAGTACAATTGTTCCACCATAACTATTAGTCATTATCCACTTCTAGAACTTCATGAAGGTTTTTTTTTCCAGATAGAGCATCCCATGAATTCCAAGACTTGTAAGAATGTCTTCAGTGTTTTACCAAAGTTGGACCCGCCCTGCACTCAAACTCAAGGATTATTCCTCAGGCTAAAAGAAGGAGTCGAATCATATCAAGTAACACAAAGATTCAAAATAGGAGGTGAAAACATTATGTACAATTGGAAAAAAAGTGTTGAAACTAAACCAATCATGAAAAAGAAAATAAAGTTAAAATAAATTAAAAGAAAATCCCCCCCCCCAAAAAAAAAAAATTATAATTATAAAACCACACTAAAAAATGAACAGAGGATACAACAGCATGGGATAAATGTGAAAAAGTAGTAGCGTATGAATGATATGTACAAAGACATTTACAATACAACTCCGGGAATTGCAATATGAGAAAAAGCTTCATCATATAAGCTTTCAACCCAAATTAAAACTCAACAAGAATGATTTTTAGGACCGAGTACACAATCTAGAAATTAAAATCAACAAGATTATGAGGAACAATGATCAAGAAAAATAATATCAAATCAAACTTCTTATTCCAATAAATTTGAACCTTTCATGGTGACAATCAATTCAAATTCTTGAAATGCTTGAGGATAAAAAATTGAATAAAATCAATAATTCACACCCTTTAAGTTTACTTCCATAGATAAGGTCTTAGTGAAATAAGATTTTGAAAACACGGGATTTTTCAGTCTCATAAATTGCATTGATTTTATTCACCAAGATGTTCATTGCCTCTTTGATTATTAATTCGAATCATTCCAATGATTATATCATTCACACTAGATGGTATAAGAGAATAAACCCACTTCCATTATTGAAGAATTGTACAAAGAAGGGAGTAAAATTATGTACAAATCAAAATAAATGAAGTAAATAAACTATACTGAAAGAAAAATCAAAAGCAAATTATGCCATCCATTAAAAGAAGAATAAAATGAAAGTTAAGCCTGTAATCCCAACAACATGGTACAAATGATGAACATCCTCAGAGAAATCATTTTTAGTAAACATTCAGGACATAAATTTGGGCGAGATAGGTCAATCGTTCAAAATAAGGATCAATAGAAAATATTCTCGGGGTAAAGTTCACAATATGGAAGAAAAAACAAGTAAGGTCATGATAATTGATAATCAAGTGAGTAATTTGCGATAAAATTCCATGATACAATTGACACATAAATTTCCCCTTTCATTTAGTGAAACAATTACATTTTTCTGAGAACCTAACAACACAGGTTAATGGAAATGCACAACAAAAAGATATTTTCAATTTATTCACGTGAAAATTTCCACAAACACTCAACCCTCTAGGCTACCTGTCATGATAAGTCCCTTGCACATTTGAAAACACCAATCTTTTCAATCACAGAAATTACATCTGATATCTGTCACCAAAGTATCAATTTCTTCTTGCCATGAAAGATGATTATTAATTCCAAATATTCAAATGATTGTATCTAATGAGGAATCATAGTTACCAACTTAATGAGAACTCTACGGAGTTCTCATTTTTTTTGCGTTCACTTTTTTTACCTCGTTTTGAAAATTTGTGCTACAGGTAACACCCTTTTTTTGTAGTGGTTAAAATTTTGAGCCATTCAAACTTGTTGAATTGACAATTGATGTCATTGTGTACAAAGAATTTAAAATTGGCCCTTGAATCGAAAAGTGATCCTACCAGTAGCACCAAAAAACAAATTGGAGTTAAAATTATAACTTAATTGAAACTGTGGCCTCGACAACGACTACCATCGTCAATAAACAACTCAAAATTGGCTCTTAAATCATTGCTTACTAATTCTTTTTATATATTTTTTTTAAATTTACATTAAAAAAATAAAGAAATTAAAAAAAAATCCGACAGTTAATTTTTTTAAAAGTAAAACAAAAATAGACCATTTTTTAAAGAAAAATTGTAACTGGAATTTAATTTATTTTAAAGAAGAATTAAAAACTAAAAAATACATGAAAAGCAAAAAAAATAGAAATTTTTATATTTTAAGTTTAAAAAATTATAATAGAAAATTAAAAAAACAAAAAAAAATTAAAAAAATTAAAAGAGAAAGGAAACCCCCCCCCCCCCCCCCACACACATATATATATATAATGATGATGATGATGATTAATGTCCACTAAGACTGAATTGGTCTATCGGACCTTAAGAGGGTAAGTGATTACTTGTGATTCTTTAGAATTTTGTTACTGTGCTCAAAAAACATTTGTTGGACACACCTACCACACTTAGAGGGGGGGGGTGAATGAGTGTGGGGCTCTTTTTCCCAAAAATTCCCTCTTGCACAAAAACTCATCAATTAGCATTCAACATTTGTCATTTATAACCAATTATATGTGAGCACATATCAGCAACATATATCAGCAATATATCATCA
>ML783602.1:684139-697015 GCA_009831015.1 Picea engelmannii | reverse complement strand
AGGTTTTGTAATGCTTTTTTTTTTAAATATATATTTTTTCTCTAAAGTATTGTTTTTAAGGAAATTTAAAAAAAAAAATTCATTTCCTTTTAGTTATTTTTTTCTTCACCTTATTTTTTAATTTATTTTTTTTTAATTTGAATTTTGAATATATTTTTTTAAATATTTTTTTCTCTTCATTTTTGAGAAAACATTATTGGCGAAGATTTTCTCCTTTCTATTTTGTTATTTTTAGTGTAAATTAACAAAACAAAAACAAAAAAAAACTAGTTTGTAAATAAATTTTCAAGTGACCATTTGTGGTCCAATTTTGGGTTGTTTATTTGCGTAGGGTTTGGTTGTCAAAACCACAATTTCAATTAGGTCGTAAAAAGCTATAATTTTAATGTTTAGAAAGAAAAAAAATTCTTTAGGTAGCACCACTTTTTGATTTGGGTGTTGATTTTAAGGATTTTATGAGCTACTATAGAGTTCTAAACACCATGCTTAAAAAATGTTGTAATTTTGACCCTGTTAGAAAAAATGGCACTATCGGTAGCACCACTTTTTGATTTGGGGGTTTATTTTCATTTTTTTATGCAAAAATATGGGTTTTAAGGGCTAGAGTTCTCGTTTTGAGGTCACAGTTCTCGTTAAGATGGTAACTTTGTTAGGAAAGAATAGGATATTATCGATGTGGAGGCATATTAGAATAATCATGATGGCTAAAAAGAGACTCTAAACAACAATTTCTTTGAAAGATGTTTCCATGCGAAGTATTTCAAAGAACATAATAGAAACCATAGATGAAAGAGAATTAGGGATGGGTTTCTAATCAGATGTTGTATTGATAAATAGCAGGATAAATAAATTTCATGGATTGGTAGCATATAAATTCTCTCAAAAAGAAATCTAAGTAGAATATTCCAAGAGTAACACTTCCCCGAGTTTTTCAAAAAAAAATCGTGTTAGAAAAACAAGATCACGGAGCAATAAAATAAAAAAAATGTGAAAATAAAATACAAAAGATACACAATACAATAAAGGCACAGGTATACATGGTTCACCTAGTGTGGGTTATGTCCACTAGAGAAATTTCTAGGTCCTTCCTTTTTATTATCCAACAAAATGAAGGGATACAACCTACAACACACTCATTGTAACTTCCTCTTCTTTCTCTCACAGACTCCTCTCTCAGAATAAAATATTCGTAATAATACATAGCCACAATACAATTCCCTCATAAGAGAGGGTTGCCTTCTAGGAAAAAAAACCCTAAAATAAATTCTACCATCAGATATGTGACCTTATAATGAACGGTCCAGATTGACTACACAGTTACAATCTTTTACAAGGAAAATTTTCCCAAATTTTCGCTTAGGGGGCGCTGCCCCCGAATCCCCTACTAGGGGGGGATACAAAAATTGTCACTGCCCTCGACCCCTAGACCCCCCTTGAAATAGTTGTGGGGGGAAAAACCTCCCCACACCCCCCCCGTCAGGGAATTGGGTCCAAGTACAATTGAAACAAACCTCTGAATCAGGAAGATAATTAGGCTCCACAACCAACATTTTCAGTCTACAAGGAGGAATCTATTTTGTTGGTAGTCATAAAAGCCTACTTTTTTTTTGTTTGTTAATCAGTTCAGACCTTCTTGGCATCGGGATTAACCTTTGGCTTGATAAACCGCGACTTAGAGGCATCTAAGCCATCAAAATCACTCGGGGATCGCACCCGGCCTGAGCCACACCAACCCTTAACATGGTTGAATTTTTTGTCCCCGCGGGTTTCGAACCAGTGACTTTTCAACATGGAGTGGCTTAACAACACACTCCATCACCGACTGTCCTACACCTCGGGGACAGTCATAAAATCCTACTTATATAAAAGAAGAAACTTGAATTAAGCAAGAGGACAACTTGTGTAATGTCCCCATTTTTTGGGTTCCCTTGTTCTGCAGTTGGAGATGACTTTCGAGGTTTGTGTGTGCCATGACAGAGGGGTGAGGTTATGTTACCAGTGAGCTTGGTGGGTTTGGAGGAGCTATATCCATTTATTATATTTCATCATTGAAATCACTTCCGCCTAATGCGTTCTTGATTTTGTGGAATTCCAATGATTCTCGTAATTTGGGAGTATTGTTGAGCATAATTTAATTAAATGCACTAAGGATGATATTTAGATCATATTATTTGAGGGGACACTTTAGTGTAATAACTTGTTGGAACTGGGATGAAAAACTGTAAAGGTCGGGATGATAAGAAAGGGACTTTCAGTGACCAGAAATGGCTTAAAATAAAATTAATCACTTTTTGGAGTTAAAAAGGGGTTAAAAAGTGATTTAATGCGTAATATGAAGAATAATCTTAGAAAATCACTTAAATTATTTAATTGAATGGGAGGAAATAAAAGAGGGCCTATAAAAGAGAGATGAGAGCTCATTCTCTCATCATGTGCTTGATCATTCTCTCATAATGTTCTTGATCATTTTGGAGACAAAACAATTAGGGTTTATTTTTAGTGGTGAGACATCCACCCTAGGTAGACAAAAAGGGAAATTCACTCAGGATTTCCATTTCACTTCCGAGTTTGTGGTGGCCAATTAAATGGCCAAGGTTTCAGTGAGCATTTTAGGAGGTAGTGACTTCATTGGAGGGTTTGTAGATCTTCTATTGGGGCCGATATATTTTCTCCAGGGTCATGAGGCTATTATTATCCAGTAGAGATCAAAAAGGTCAATTCAAAGGTTGTAAGGATTCATTCCTTTTTTTTTTGAGGAGGTTGATATCATATATGAGGGTTGAGTTCTCTATTGTAATAGTGCGAGGCTTTATGGAGGGTCGATTTGGTATTTGATCGCATTTTAGGAATAATTGGAGGTTGATTATGACATATAGCAGTATATTGGGTTCATTTGGGTTTAAGGAGACCATATTACAACAAATCTAGTGCCTCTTGGTGACTTGATTCATCTATTTTGCAATACATCTAGACCTTGAGGAAGCCTATTCATCTTTGGGAGACTATATTCATTCTTGGGTTTTCCCTAATATTTGTAAAGGTCAAAATAATATTAAATAAAGTTTACATATGTTTGACTTATAGCTGTAGCAATGTTAGTTTGTATGGTTGTCATCTTGTGTTTGTTCTTGTACTCCTTGAATGCAATACAAATAATGCTTGGCATCAAACCTTAGTATAATCACCAAAATATCACACCAAAATAACCCAACAATAAGCAAAAACATATACCAGCAGCCAGAGAATTCTCATAGAAGTAGGAAGAAGGTTATGACAATGGTATAACAGCTTATTGTCAAACTATTTGACAAAATCCATAAACCAACAACAACCTAAAATACATTAGCACCCTTAAAGGGGAAGGTTACATGGGGGTTTGGGGCATGTTTGCAAATTGTTCGATGATAGTCTTGAACCATAAATCAAGGGATCTACATCAGAATTGTAACAAAAAATAAAGGGAGGGTTTAACAGTGACAGAACAACATATTACCAAACTGTTTGACACAATCTCTAACCCAGAAATCAAATATATTTAACAACAGCAAGGAAAGGGGAATTTTAGTGGGTTAATTCCAAGTGTTTGACAAAAGTCTAACACTAAACCTACTGAACAACAAACAAATAATACCACAATAGTATTAAAATGGGTTAAGACAAGGGTTGTCATCAAAGTGTCTATAAAATTATTGAACCAAATAAATCAAAAAAATTAAGGGAAAAATTGTCCCAACTGGCTAGGGACATTACAACTTGATGGAAAAAATGATCCTTAAATGACTTAACAACTAGAAAATAAAATATTTACAGGAAAAAGAAAAAAAACTAAAACTAATAGTGATCAAAGGAAACAACTCAAAAAGAAAACTTAGCTAAGTTCACTATGCTAAGTCTATACTAAAACCATGTTGGTTGAAAGAAATTTAAGAAAACGCTCAATGGAAAAGAAACCATATGCATAACTCCAAACCTATGATAAAATAATCATCAAAAGGAATTAAAATGAATTGGAGTGGTCTTAATCTAAGATGGACATAATTTTAACACTCAAGCTTTCATTAAATACATACAAGACAACAAAGTCAAAACTCAAAGTTAATCCAACTAAGCAATATCTTCCAATCAGAATTCAGTTAAGATGAAGATTGGAAACCTATGAGTGTTCATTTTCATAAAAAAAGGAATTGCATAGTTTTATTCATTTTAAAATATTCCTTTCGTAACATGACATTTTGTCCACAAAATATTGTTACAGGAGAACCATTAATGTCATGGTATAAACCATGATAAAAAAAATTAACCCAACTACACAACTAAAAAGATTCGAGAGTGCGGCAACTAAATGTGTCCCTTTTTCAAAAAATATTCTTGCACAAAATCTCTTTCAAAGAAAAATGTCAACATGCAACTCCTTCCTTTCTTTCTATACCATGTAAGGAATTATTTTATTTTTTAGTCAACGAGTCTTTTATTAAAAAGATAAAGGAAGAAAAGAAAACTAGCTAAAAACAAGAAAAAAAAGTAGATTAATCTAACCAACTAAAAAAAATAATCTACAGGTGTAAAATGTTAAATATTAGTCATGAAGACTTTATACATTAAGCACATCTCAAAAAATATAAATATAAATATTTACCCATAAGGAGAGACATTTGTTTATGGCTAAATTTATTGAAAACTCAAAAAACAAAACTACAGTAAACAACTATGCAAGGAAACGAAACTAGCGTAATATATCCTACTCTTATCCTACACTACATTGGCCGCAAATGAACTATGTGAAATTATAAAGCCAATGTATCCATCCATGCAACTCTAAACCTACAATCACATGTTCATCAAAGATTAGTAGCAAAAATGGGAGTAGTAACAGACAAAAAAATATGAAAATTAAATTATGGAATCATTTATCCATCATGCAAAATATGACATTGTTAATATTCATGGGAAATACAGATAAGTGATATCCCTCCAACCTTCAATTTTGTCATAAAATATGCAATCACTATCATAAAATTGGTGGAGGGACTTGATGGGAAAGTAGCATACTTGATGAGAACCATATATGAAACTACCTTGAATTGTACTTTGTGAGAGAGGGAATGTGCAAGCTAATGATGGTCTCTCATGATGCATTAGTGACAATGCAAATATGGAAAAAAAAAAAAACTGTTAACTTGGAGGGATTATTCAAGGTACTTTAACAATGAATTTGAATATGGTGTAAAAATCTGAAATGTAGAAAATTGAATTAGCTTTCCGAATACACAACTTGTATTCATAGAAATTGTGAATAACTATGTAAAATTTGATATTCTCTAAGAGTGGTATGTTATTTTTCCAGTAAAATATATGGTACATGTCTCTGTTCATGTAGGTTGATGCAGGAGCATCTCTCCATGACATCTAGCCAACCAACCAACCACGTCAAGTGCATGCATTCAAAGCTGAAGAGAGGCGTTGTCCTCATTTTGATTTAGAATTGAATGTAATTAATCGTTTAAGCTATTGAGATGTGAATCCGTGCCTTTGCGCAGGCTATAGATAAGAAGGCCTTTAAATGTTTGTAAGGCGGAGATCTAGATATGGATAATGGACTAGACAGCCCATTCAATGTAATTGAATAGGGTAGGTAGGTTGGAGGGAATCGCTCTAAGAGCCTCCTCATGTATATATCTTTGGGATGGAATTGTATCTCGCGGTGAGATAGGGTCTGCGAGTAGAGAGCAGAAGAGAGGAGCTGAGACCTTGTTACAGGCCGTGCTTAGGAACACCTTGTAAATACAGGCATTTTCCATATTTAATATAAATAGCAGTTTTTCCTGCATGTATTCTGTGTTAAATGAATGTCTGTGAGTGTTCTTCATATGATATGAATGTATGTTGTAGATGTATGTTGTAGGTTTGCATTTACAGGAGTGTGTCTGATTTCAGGTGAAGGTCTTTGAGGTTTCATGTATGGAGGGCATGACAAAGTACTATAGTCTTTGAATACCAGTGCACTAAAGCACTTCTGGATTCTGCGGGTTCAGACAAAGACGTGTTGCAGGCACAGAAACTGGAATCAACAACTCATAAAAGACCTGTGAGGTTGTTGAACACCTCAGGAGGCAGGTTTGTGTAGGAGATACACAGTTGCAGACAAAAACTCTGAGGAGTTCTGTGAAGCTCTGCCAGGTGGGCATTGAGCTAGTGCAAGGAGTGCACAAAGGAAGAATTCTACTGAGAATTCACTGAAGAAACATAATTACTAAGGATCCTGGGAGCTCTTCCAAAAGGGCATTGAGCAGGCGTATGAAGTGAATAGAAAAAGAACAGAACTATTGGATGTTTTGTGAGAAAATACTCTACCAGGAGGGCATTGAGTAGGTGTGCAGATAGGCATGGGGGGAAGAGAACTCTTTGATTTCTGTAATTTTAACGAAGAATCCATTGAGGGATCTTCGCAGGGTTACTAAATACCTGGAAATACTCAGCAAGAGGTTGCTTGAGTAGATGGAGAGCCAGGAGGGCATCCAATTTCTCCATCTGAGGGAGAAAGGAAAAAGGACAAGGTTTCCTTGGAGGTTGAAGCTACATGAAAGATTAGGGCAGATAGAACCTTTGTATGTAGGTGAAGACTCTGCAGGAGCGCAAACGTCAAAATCCTTTAAGGATCAGGAGAAGAGCTCAGGAGGAGTAGCGTTTCCATGCGCGTGTTGAAGCTCAGAGTCAAAGACTTCGAAAGAAGGGATAGGGAGAAGGTTGAAGCCTTTGGAATACATGGAATTCTTCCAAGTCTAGGAAGGACGTGCCGAAGCCCAAAGGAGCACAGTCGCTGTCGGATCCAGTCAGAATATCTAGATCGCTGAATTTTTCCTACGTCCAATAATGAGCAGGAGAAGCACCCAGGGAGACGAGGTTTGAGCCATCAGATTTGGAGCGGAGAACCTGACAGCCGTCAGATCTGTCGAGAATGGCATGAGAGTTAAGCCTTCGTGAATAGATGAGATTGAAGGTCCCGACGAGAGAAGCTAATTGGTATATCGACACTCGGGATATCAGAGATCTCGAGGACATGAGTTTGGTCGCTCGACATCGAAAACCTCGAATTAGCAAGATTTGATCTGAGCCGTTCATTTGCGGGAGGACGCGTGTCACGTGATCATCTGTTTCAGAGATCTGGGCACTAGGAATCGTGAAATTACGAACCGCAATATCCCGAAGGTCAAAGGAACAGTGTGGGGCCATAGGAGTCAGTGAGTGGATAGATGGCATGTCATATCAGAGTTTCATGGGGTGAAGTCTCGAACTCTATGCATTAGGATTCGTGATATTGCAAACTCTGAAATGTCGATGGAGTGAAGGCGTTGAAAAGTCAAACTCGCGATTATATCGAAGTTTTGACATATCGGGATTCGGGAGTCGGGGAAGCAAGTTGCTTGACATCGTGATCGCCGAAATCGTGATAAGTAAAGTCTCGAAAGGGAAGGGAAAGGTCAGCGTTGATTGGTTTCGAGTTTCAGGGATTCGAGAACCGAACGCTCGACCACTAGATTCGCGAAGTCATGAAGTCCGATCTCCCAATTGTAAAGAGGGGGATCCCACGAGGATTGTTGTGGGTGAAGATTTCCTGATAGGGAAATAGAAGAACCGTTTGGAGTTCTTTGGGCCATGGAAGGAAGAAAGATCCTGTGCGCATGTTGACCTTCCGACCTGCGGGTTGTGAGGTTGCGGGCGTCACCATCATTTTTGGTATCAGAGCTATATTCTTGTCTGTATATTTCAAGAAGAGGGAGAAGGCAAAGGAAGAAAGAAGAGTACTGAAACTCTGTGGTGATTGGTTGCGGGCAAGCAGCAATCGAGAAGATAGTTAGCAGGACTGTAGGAAAGGCTGAAGTTCTCATATTTGCAGGAGTGAGCAGCAGATTTTCCAGAAGGGTAGACAGAGACAACACCATGGCTACTAAAGGCCGTAGGTATGCTGGAAGAAAAAAACCTGGAGCTAATGAGAACAGCCGAAAGGGGGGAAGAACTTTCCAACATCAGGGAAAGAATGGAGGAGCTTGAACTGCGGATGCAGCAGAAAGACAAGTCAAGATGGGTATATGAATGGCCCATGATGATGACAAAATAAAAATGTCCAGTCAAGGAGTTGATGGCTAGAAGACAACATAGGCTATTGAGAAGGTGGTTGAGGCATGCTGAAAACCTTGACAGACCTGAGGATATGGTTCAGATATGTGAACCAAAGACTGGGGGAATTCTCGGTGAAGAGAATAAAATGGGATTAGCTGGAGATCTCAAGAACTGCCAGGAAGACAGAAAAGAAATTCCAAATTTCCAGGTGGGCATGGAGTTGAGATCAGCTGAAGATCTCACAGACTATCAGGAGGATAGCCAAGGAATTTCACATTTCCAGCTGGGCAATGATATGAGGTCGTTGCGGGATCTTGAATACTTCCAGGAGGACAGTAGAAGCATCCCATATTGTCAGGTGGGCAGGGATGAGCAGATGAGACTATCTGAGGGTCTCATGAACTCAGAAGTGAGTTGGAACCAGCCAAAGGAGCTGACAGAGCAGGTGAGCTTGGAGGTAGGTTTGGATCAGTAGGTGTAGCTGACAGAGAAGGAAGATTCATGTGGTTTTCCAAGCCATGTGAATGAAGATGATGACAAGCTAAAAAATTTCACCATCCGAGAGGCCAATTTGAGGAGCCTTATAATGATTGGGGGAATCGAGATATTACTACCACTTTCCCAAGAGGAGGCATAAATATGGGTTGTAGATGCAGCAACAACAGAGGTATAGCTAGCTAAGACTATCGCAAAAGAATTGGAGCAAATATCTGAAGCTGCCTAAGAAGGAGAGGAAAATGAGCATTCTGAGGAGTGTCTCAATGCATTCATCCAGGAAGCTGAGGAAGCTGCAACACTGAAGCTGACAAAAGAAGAAGTAGAAGAGGATGATGAGTATTCTGAGGAGTGGCTCAATATTTTTAGCCAGGAGACTGAAAAGACTGCAACATGGGAGTTTGCAGCAGAAGAAGAAGAAGAAGACAACACTAGTTTGGCTTATCTGTATGACCAAATTGAAGCCCTAGAGAGAAGGGTGAAAGTGCAGGGCATGCACATCCAACATGTGAAGTTGGAAGCTGATGAAGAAAGCACGGGAGATCACAGTGATCTACCCATGTGCTGAAGATTTTTGCAGTCGAGGAGACTGCATGAGTAGGGCCAGCCATTGGAGCAGCTGGATGAAGTGATCAGGGAGATCAGGGAGCTGATGATCTGATCAGAAGAAACTATCAGTAGGGAGAGGCTGAGCAGAGGGAAGGAAGTAGCAGCAACAGTGTAGAAGTAACAGTGGCAACAACAGAGAGATGGAGCAGATGAACAGCTCCAAAGGATGATTTGGGATCCAGGAGGATTTCCACAGCTGAGATGGGAAGCTCATGAGTAGGAGCTCATGAATTTTGTCGCTGAGGAGTATGATGCAAGAGCATCTCTCCACGACATCTAGCCAGCCAACCAGCCACGTCAATCACATGCATTCAAAGCTGAAGATAGGCATTGTCCTCATTTTGATTTAGAATTGAATGTAATTAAATGTTTAAGTTGTTGAGATGTGAATCCGTTCCTTTGTGCAGGCTATAGATAAGAAGGCCTTTAAATGTTTGTAAGGCAGAGATCTAGATCCGGATAACGGACTAGACAGCCCATTCAATGTAATTCAATAGGGTAGGTAGGTTGGAGGGAATCACTCTAAGAACCTCCTCATGTAAATATCTTTGGGATGGAATTGTATCTCACGGTGAGATAGGGTCTGCGAGTAGAGAGAATAAGAGAGGAGCCGAGACCTTGTTACAGGTCATGCTCAGGAACACCTTGTAAATACAGGCGTTTGCCATATTTAATACAAATAGCAGTTTTTCCTGCATGTATTATGTGTTAAATGAATGCCTGTGAGTGTTCTTCATATGATATGAATGTATGTTGTAGGTTTGCATTTATAGGAGTGTGTCTGATTTCAGGTGAAGGTCTTTGAGGTTTCATGTCTGGAGGGCATGACAGAGTACTATAGTCTTTGAATACCAGTGCACTAAAGCACTTCTGGATTCTGCGGGTTCAGACAAAGACGTACTGCAGGCACAGAAAATGGAATCAACAACTCAGAAAAGACCTGTGAGGTTGTTGAACACCTCAGGAGGCAGGGTTGTGTAAGAGATACACAGTTGTAGACATAAACTCTAAGGAGTTATATGAAGCTCTGCCAGGTGGGCATTGAGCCAATGCAATGAGTGCACAAAGGAAGAATTCTGCTGAGAGTTCACTGAAGAAACAGAATTACTAAGGATCCTGAGAGCTCTGCTAGAAGGGCATTGAGAAGGCGTATGAAGTGAATAGAAAAAGAATAGAACTATTGGACATTTTGTGAGAAAATACTCTGCCAGGAGGGCATTGAGTAGGTGTGCAGATAGGCACAGGGGGAAGAGAACTCTTTGAGTTCTTTAATTTTAACGAAGAATCCACTGAGGGATCTTCGTAGGGTTACTAAATACCTGGAAATATTCAACAAGAGGTTGCTTGAGTAGACGGAGAACCAGGAGGGCATCCAATTTCTCCATCTGAGGGAGAAAGGAAAAAGGACAAGGTTTCCTTGGAGGTCAAAGATACAGGAAAGCTTAGGGTGGATAGAACCTTTGTGTGTAGGTGAAGACTCTGCAGGAGCGCAGACATCAAAATCCTTTAAGGATCAGGAGAAGAGCTCAGGAGGAATAGCGTTTCCATGCGCGTAGTGAAGATCAGAGTCGAAGACTTCAAAAGAAGGGATAGGGAGAAGGTTGAAGCCTTTGTAATACTTGGAATTCTTCCAAGTCTAAGAAGGATGTGCCGAAGCCCGAAGGAGAACATTCGTCGTCGGATCCAGTCAGAAGATATGGATCTCTGAAGTTTTCCTACGTCCAGTAATGAGCAGGAGAAGTGCCCAGGGAGACGAGGTTTGAGCCGTCAGATTTGGAACGGAGAACCCGACAGCCGTCAGATCTATCAAGAATGGCATGAGAGTTAAGCCTTCTTGAATATTTGAGATTGAAGGTCCCGACAAGAGTAGCTAATCGGGATATCGACACTCGGGATATCGGAGATCTTGAGGACATGAGTTTGGTCGCTCGACATCGGAAACCCCAAATTAGTGAGATTTGATCTGATCCGTCTATTTGTGGGAGGACACGTGTCACGTGATCATCCGTTTCGGAGATCTGGGCACTAGGAATCGCAAAATTATGAACTGCGATATCACGAAGGTCAAAGGAACAGTGTGGGGCCACAGGAGTCAATGAGTGGACAGGTGGCATGTCATATCGGAGTTTCGTGTGGTGAATTCCCGAACTCTATGCATTAGGATTCGCGATATTGCAAACTCCGAAATGACGATAGAGTGAAGGCGTTGAAAATTCAAACTCGTGATTATATCAGAGTTTCGACATATCGGGATTCAGGAGTCGGGGAAGCAAGTTGCTCGACATCGCGATCATCGAAATCATGATAAGGAAAGTCCTAAAAGGGAAGGGAAAGGTTAGCATTGACTGGTTTTGGGTTTTGGGTATTTGAGAACCAAACGCTCGACCACTGGATTCACGAAGTCGCAAAGTCCGATCTCCCGATTGTAAAGAGGGGGATCCCACGAGGATTGTTGTGGGTGCAGATTTCCCGATAGGGAAATAGAAGAACCATTTGGAGTTCTTCGGGCCATGGAAGGAAGAAAGATCATGTGTGCATGCCGACATTTCTACCTGTGGGTTGTGAGGTTGCAGGAATCGCCATCATAGGTGTTGAGTACCTTAACAATGGAATTTTATTCCAAAAACTTGCATAATTGTAGAGAAGCCATTTTTCTAGTGCAATGTATTTTTTGAAAATTTATAATATTGATTATATATATATTTTTTAAATTATGAAAGTCGATATATCCTTGAAATTACAACACTTTTCATTCATGAAGGCTACACAGTTCTTAACATCATCAAAAGATTTTATTTATTTTTAGATTGTATATATCTGTCTCTTCTAGTGTTGGGTATAACTCATTTTATAAATGGTTAAGCTGACAAAAAGTTATAGCATAAATAAAAGAGGTATGTATTCTATGATTTTGATATATGTGAAGACAAAAATAGATTAAAAATAGTAAACAATATTAATTAAAAAGAAAACAATGTATTTGGAATCTACATATCCAACTCTATCTATGTTTGTAGTTTCATCAACAATTGATTTTTGTAGCATATAGAAAAATAATGTCAAAAACATAGATATAGAGAGGTATTAAAAAAAATGGAGGTTTTTATCTATTTACAGACTAAACCACTAGGTTTGTCATTCTGAACCTAAATTTGAGGCAACCAAGTCAGCATACATTTACGCTAAAGTTGTCATTCCCACCCAAAAAAAATGAATTCTAAAGAACGCACACATTCTCTAGGAACACACACACTCTGCAGGAACCTACACACCCTCATATTTCCTACTCCTCTCTCTCTCTCTCTCTCTCTCTCTCTCTCTACCCCCTCACTTTGAATCCCCCTCCCTCTCTCTCCCCCACTCTTCCCCCTTTCTCTATTTACCTCCCTTCTTTCTCTATCTCACATTTCCTCTCACTCTCTCTCTCTAACCCCCTCTTTATCTCCCTCTCTCTCCTTCTCACACTCCTATACATGGTAATACCTAGACATGGAAAGACCTAGACATCACAAAGCATGGAAAGACCTACACCTGGATCTTGACTTTCCATGCCTCTCTCTCTCTCTCTCCCCCTTTTTCCCTCCCTTCCCTACTACCCCCCCCTCTCTTCCACCTCTCTCCCACCCTTTATCTCTCTCGTTATTATTCTTAGTC
>ML783602.1:631890-661197 GCA_009831015.1 Picea engelmannii | reverse complement strand
ATTATATATATATATATATATATATATATATATATATATATATATATATATTGCAGGACTGCTGAGAGGAGAATGTGCTAGAAAAGAGACCATGATGGATGAAGAAAGGTGGTGGAAGGCACCTGGAATGGTGGCACTAACTTCCACCAAAACCAATACCATATTTGGTCTTCACTGGCCCAGAGAACCAAGAGCAGCTCGCTAGCCCTGAAATGAATTACTCACCAGGATGGTAGGTGAAGAGGCTCCTCATGAGTTAATGAGGGATGGGGGTGAACCTCCCATCTATGGAGTCCTCAGAACTGACCATCGCGAGGGAATTTATGCCACATGCAACCTCGCCAAGAAAGAAAAGGCAGGTAAAAATGTGTGGGAGGGGGGCGCGAGGGAGAGATCGAAGAAGAAAAAGATCAGAAGAACTCTGGAACAAATTACAGAGTGAGTGATAGCAGAGAAGAAGGAGAGTAAGCTTTGTTCACGATCACTGAAGCACAGAGACAGAGAGTCTCAAGCATCGCGGTCTAGCTCAGAGGTGGCTAGTGGTAAATCCATTCGGAGTCGTTGAGCCTACGATTGGGTGGAAATGAGAACCCCTCTCAGCAGTTGCATCAAACTCAATGTTTTTCTGATAAGTGTTTATATATTGTATCTTGAAATTTATATGCTGATAGGTATGCTCATAGTCTGTGCAATTATAAGTGGTTTCAATATAGGAATGTCTGTAGGGTGTTTTGATCAGAAAATGATGGTTCCATACTTTTATTGGAAAGACCACGTATGGATTATGTTTACATATATTGAACTAATACAGATTTTCAAGTCTTCTCTCAGGAGATTTGTTCCCGTGTTTGTCTTACCTGATGCCTTGGATAGATTTCCCCCACGAAGGCACCCTTTCAAGACCACTCCCTTACCTTCTAGAAGACCTTCCAGTCTGGTCTTCAAAAACCTGGTGTAAATTGCCTGAGGACTCGAAGGAGGATGTTATAGTTTAAGTCTTAAAATCTTGCACAAGGGAGAATGGTCCTCATAGACCTCAACATTTCGTCATTTCGGTATCCAGAATACCCAAGGGCGAGTTTCCTTGCACTCGCAAGTCCTGAATCCCCGACTTTAGAAATCTCGATACATTAGTGTGGGGGTAAGTTAAGAGTTTTCGGTGTTTTGGCACCCAGAGTATCTAGGTGCGAGTTCTCTGGTACTCGCGAGTCCCCAAAACCCGACCTGGGAAATCCCGAAATGACCGTGTGTGGATGAGTTAGGAACTTTTGGTGGTTCAGTACCCAGGATACCCTTCCTCTTGCTAATTGCATGAATGATATCCTTTCGGAGGATTTAAAGTCTGTTACGACCGTTAAATTTGATGAAGGAACGCAGGCGCAACTGCCTTGACCCCTTTTTACCTTCACAAGTTGCGAAGAGATCGGAACCATCGATTTCAAGACCCATGGGAATGCCTGGACCATCTAGCTGTAGAATATATGTGGAGTTCGGTAAGCATTTCGTCTTTTCGGCACCCAGGAGATCAGAGGGTAAGAACCCTTGTCCTCACAACTCCTGAAATTCCAATATGCGAAATCCCGAAATAACAACATATGGCTAAATCCTGATATTTCAGTATTTCGGCATTCAGAATATCCTAAGGGCGAGCTCCCTTTTATTTGCAAGTCTCGAAACCCTGATTCACGAAAAACCCAAAATGGTAGCATGTGGAGGGGTTAGGACATTTCGGTGTTTTGACACCCTGAGTACCTAACTGCGAGTTTCCTTGTACTCGCCAGTCCTGAAATCCCAATGGGTGTAATCCCGAAAGGACGATATGTGGACATGTTATGATATTTCGGCATTTCAGAAATCAGAATACTCAAGGGCGTATTCCCTCATACTCGCAAGTCCCGAAACCCCGACTTGCGAAATCCTGAAATGAACTAGCATGGATGAGTTGTGATGTTTCGATGTTTCGGTACTCGAGACACCTAAGGGTAAATTCCCTTGTATTCGCCAGTCCCGAAATCCCGATTAGTGAAATCCCGAAATGGTCTAACATGGATTTGAATCCCGATATTTCGGTGTTTCGACATCTGGAATATCTAAGGGCGAAGTCCCTTGTACTCGCAAGTCTCGAAATCCCAACTTGCGATATCCCAAAAGATGGAGTGTGGAAAAGTTTCATTTTTCGGAGTTTTGGCTCCTGGGAAACCCAGGTGCGAGACCTCCTGTCGTTGCACATCCCGAAATCTCAATGGAGGAAACCCCAAAATAGCGAAACATGTTAGATTTTCGTTTTTCGGAGTTTCGGCTCCCGGGAAACCCAGGTGCGAGACCTCTTGTCATCGCACATCCCGAAATCCCGATGGAGCAAACCTCGAAATAGCGAAGCATGTTAGATTTTGGTTTTTCAGAGTTTCGACTCCCAAGAAACCCAGGTGTGAGACCTCCTATCGTCGCACATCCTGAAATCCCGATGGAGTAAAACCTCGGAAGGTGGAAGGACATGTTTTAATCTGAGGCATTTCTAACTATGACAAACTATTGGTTCCCTTCGAATTTCGACACTTCGAGAGACAAGAGGAAAAAGGAAATACATGTATCGTGATTTCCCGAATCGTGAAAGCCGACGAGGACCTCTCCGATAAGGCCTGTGGTCACAACCGCCAATCATATGAGTATGGATAAGGGACGGCAGGGCCTGTATCAGGTCCCATAGGGATTTGAGGAATTCTTTTCATCGGAGAAAAGATGAAAAAGGCTGAAAAATTATGATTTATGTAGTGGAGATGTTACAAATTGGTATCAGAGCATGGTTACAACACTTGGCCTGCTTGGGCTCATGAACGGTTTACGCAAAGACTCCATTCAGAGTATTGTTAAAAGGAGTAACTCCTTATCTTGACCCCCTCAATTAAAAAGTAGAAGTTAAGAATGAAAACTCCCATTGTGTGTGTGCATAAGAAAAATATGAATTATGTACTGGTTATAAATGAATATGAACATTGACTAACAACCAACGTTTTTCCTTTTGCACACAAGAGGAAGATCAACCACGAGAAATTATCGACGTATAGAATGGTGACTCACCATGAAGTGGGGGAAGGCTCCCACAATAGAGACGAAGAATCTGACGAAAGGAGGGTGGTAGGGACCCCTCCAGATCTAGCCAAGACTATGAGGAGTCTCATGGTCGAATTACAAAGCTGCAAGGATGACAATGAAAGGATGATGAAAGAACAAGAGAAACAAACGGAAATTAATGCAGTTCTACTGCAGAGCTTATCCGACTTACAAAGACAAATGCAGCATGAACCTGAGACACAGAAACTTGGTCATGTCAGTGGCCACACTGAAAGAAGCACCTTGAGAAAGAACCACCCCAGAGATAGAAGACAAGCATCGGACAATTCTTTTGGAAAGGAGGTTGGCGACCCGGAGGGATCTTATAGAAGGAGAACTAGTTCTCATTCTCGAAGAAAATTAAAGAAGCAGAAGCTTTCCAAGGATCATAAATTTGAAGAATTCAGGAAGTCCAAACAATCCTCCTTCGACGGTGAAATAAATAAGGGAGAGGAAGTAGAGGCCTAGCTACTTGGACTAAAGAAGTATTTCAGAGTCCATGACTTCTCAGAAAACTTGAAGGCACGAGTAGCCACCTTCAACTTGAATGGAAAGGCTTCCATTTGGTGGGAAGACCTTAAGAATGTAAGAGGAATTCATGAAGAAGACCTGTCTTGGGAGAAATTTGAGAAATACTTATGGAAGAAGTATTTGTTGGAAAAATATTTCGACGAGAAGGCTAAAGTGTTTTATGAACTCAAACTGGGGCAACTCACCATAGAGGAATATGTCAGCAGATTCCTTGAGTTGCTGAGGTATGTACCCTACATAAAGGCAGAAAAGGCAAAGGTACAACACTTCATCAATGGACTACCTAAGGACTATTGGAACAAAATTGAATTTGATGAGCCAAAGACCCTAGAAGGCACTATCCAAAAGGCAACCTATTGTCATGAATAGTTTGGACATCGAACCAAACCTCACGAAGGATGGAAACAGAAGAATAGTTCGAGATTTCAGAAAAAGGGTATTAAATCCCCAGGATTTAAGAACTATAAGAAGAACCCAAGGACGAGATTCCCATCCCAGAGTGTACACCAACAGAACTTTCCCTCCTTGAGTAGAAATAAAACTTCTAGATCTGTACCAGTGAAGGTTGATAACCCAAAGAGAGAACCTTTGAAATGTTGGGGTTGCAGAGAAGAACATCTACTGAGAGACTATCCACACCAACAACAGAATAGTCAGAGAATTTACAACATCGAGGAAGCTACCACTGTCAATGATGTGGCCAGGAGTGTGCCACAAATTTATGCAGCCTTGGATAATAGCCAAGCTGACCACCAAGCTTCAGTAGTGGAAATAGAAGGTATGATTTCCAACCATCTAGTGTCTATTTTGATTGAACCTAGTTCAAATTTGAGTTATATAGACCCTAAGGCTATTGATAAGTGTAAAATACAGCCACAAAAACTTACCAAGACATGGTTGGTACAGTTAGCCACTAGCACCAAAAGAAGGGTAGTAGAGGTCATAACAACCTGCCAATTAATATTGGGTGAATTCCCCACCCAAGAAACCCTTAACATGTTACCCCTGGGATCGTATGATCTATTGATTGGTATGGAATAGCTAGCCGCCCATAAAACCAGATTGGACTGTTACCATAAAACCTTAGAATGTGTAAGTAAAGAAGGAAAAAGGATAACCCTTCAAGGGATCCAAAAACCTGTCTCGGTGAGACAACTATCAGCTCTGCAAATGAGAAAGTATTGTTGAAAAGGATGTCCCATATATGCAATACAGGTGTTGAAAACTATTGAAGATGGCAAACCAAGCCTCGAAGACCACCCTACCCTAAGAGAATACAGAGATGTGTTTCCAGAAGAGGTACCGAGTCTACCTCTGAGAAGAGACATAGACTTCTCGATAGAAATTGAACCGAGAGCGGTGTCGATGTCTAGGACACCCTACCGGATGAGCACACCCAATTTAGTTGAACTCAAATTGCAATTAAGATAAATGATGGATAAGGGATATATCCTAATCTGGCCCAGTGTGTCTCCATGGGGAGAACCAGTCCTATTTGTGAAAAAGAAGGACGGTTCCCTTAGAATTTGCATAGATTATAGACAACTTAATAAGGTAACTATAAATAAAAAGTACCCCTTACCCAGGATTGATGACCTGTTCGATCAATTGGGGGGTGCGTCTATTTTCTCAAAGATTGACTTGAGGTCAGGATACCATCAAGTCTGAATTAAGGGTGAAGACATCCATAAAACTGCCTTCTGGACGAGGTATGGTCGCTATGAGTTTGTGGTAGTGCCATTTGGGTTAACCAATGCCCCTGCCACTTTCATGTGCTTGATGAACAATGTACTCAACAAATTCCTAGACAAATTTGTGTTGGTTTTTATTGACGATATATTAATTTACTCCAAGAATAGGGAAAAGCATGAAGAACATATTAGGCTTGTGCTACAAGTGCTAAGAGAACAACAACTCTATGCCAAATTCAGCAAATGTGAATTCTTCCAGAAGCAAATACATTACTTAGGCCATGTTCTATCTGAAGAAGGAGTAGTAGTAGACTCTGACAAAATCAGGTCTATCATAGAATGGCCTACCCCAAAGGATGTTTCAGATATCAGATCCTTTATGGGATTAGTAGGTTACTATAGGATATTTATAAAAGGATTCTCCAAGATTGGTGTCCAATCACTGCCCTCCAGAAGAAGGGGACAAAATTCACATGGACACAAAAATGTGAAGAAAGATTTCAAACCCTGAAACATCTACTGACCCATGCACCCATGTTGAAGATCATCGATCCCGAAGCTGACTTCCTCGTGTGCAGAGATTCCTGTAAGGAAGGGCTCGAAGGAGTCCTTATGCAAGGAGGAAGTGTGGTCTGCTATGAATCCTGAAAATTGAATGAGCACGAAGTCAACTATGTGACCCATGATCTAGAGCTGGCTGCCATAGTGCATGCCTTGAAAATGTGGAGGCATTACCTCCTAGGAAGAAAGTTTGTACTTATGACAGATCACTATGGATTGCGATATCTGTTTGACCAACCAAAGATCAATGCTATACAAGCTAGGTGGATGGCCCTCCTTAGCGAGTTTGATTTCGAAATCAAACACATTAAAGGAAAGGAAAATAGGGTGGTTGATGCCCTTAGAAAAAGTATGAAAACAATTCACCTGGCAGTGGTGAGCACCTGTAAGATGGATGTCAAGGAAAGAGTCAGAAATGCACAAGAGATAGACACATTCTTCCAGACCGTGAACTCATACCTACAACAAGAACCCACAGGGGTAAAGTACAGAGACTAACAGATGATGGAAGGAGGTCTGCTCACTTACCAAAGCAGATTGTATGTCCCAAATTGTGACGACTTGAAGAGGTTCATACTGGATGAACTACATAAAAGACCCTATTTTGGTCATTCAGGATACCAGAAAATGATCACGGCCACTAGAAAACAATTCTATTGGCCTGGATTGAAGAAAGACATAGTTGAGTACCTAGACAAATGCATAGAATTCCAACAGGTAAAAGAAGAACACCGACACCCGACAGGATTATTACAACCTCTACCAATCCCGGAATGGAAATGGGAAACCATCTCCCTGGATTTCATCACCGGATTACCAACCTCGACCAAACAGAATGACGCCATCATGGTAGTGGTGGATAAATTGAGCAAGTCCACTCACTGTATCCCCATCAAGTCAACTTGCAAGGAAATAGACATCGCTCAGGTATTCATGAAGGAGATATTCAGATTGCATGGTATGCTGAAAGAGATCGTGTCTGACAGAGACACAAAATTCATTTCCAACTTTTGGAAGTCACTAATGGTTGGTTTAGAGACCAAGTTGTTGTTTAGCACCGCCTATCACCCTCAAACCGATGGACAGACAGAAAGAGTGAACCAAATACTAGAATACATGTTAAGAATGCATGTAATGCATCAATCCAAGAAGTGGGAAGACTACCTGCCACTGGTGGAACTCGCTTACAACAACGGCTACCAAGAATCCTTAAGGATGAGTCCGTTTGAAGTCCTCTATGGTAGGTCGTGCAACACTCCTGTTAGTTGGAGTAATCCTGTAAACATAATTTCTTTTGGACCTGACATGTTGAAAGAAATGGAATTACAGCAAGTGACTCAGATAAAACAAAACCTGAAAGTTGCTCATAATCGACATAAAAGTTACGCCAACCAAAAGAGAACTCCAAGAGAGTTCAAGATGGGAGACCATGTATATCTCATAGTTAGGCCCAGGAAGAGTTCTCTGAAAATGGGAGATTGTTCCAAGTTGGCACCTTGGTATTGTGGACTCTTTGAGGTTCTAGATAGAGTGGGACCTGTAGCCTATAGGCTAGCACTTCCTCCCACAGTAAAAGCACATAATTTTTTCCATGTTTCATTATTGAAGAAATATGTACATAATTCTAATCATATAATTGACTGGTCTGTGATCCAGGTGGAACCGAAGGGAGAATTCCTACCAAAACCTCAATGCATACTGGACATAAAGGAAACCCCTCTCTGGAACCGAACCATTTCATAGGTCAAGGTGCAGTGGAGACATTTTGGCCCAGATGAGGCTACATTGGAAATGGAGGATGCCATGAAATAGGCATATCCAATTTTTTTTACCTCTATACATACATGTCATGATGATAGATAGAATATTGAGGATGATGTTCCTTTAAGGGGGAGGGAATTGTAACACCCTGTTTCCCCCATTCTGTAAAAATGATTATGCTGGCCAGGAACTGTGGCAAACTCAAAGATGTGAATGTGTGATTTTGAATGGACCTTAGTATACAAGGTCAACGAATGTAAATTGGCATTATGAATATATATATATATTGCAGGACTTTTGAGAGGGGGATGTGTTGGAAAAGAGACCACGATGGATGAAGAAAGGTGGTGGAAGGCACCTGGAATGGTGGCGCTAACTTCCATCGAAACTAATACTGTATTTGGTCTTCACTGGCTTGGAGAACCAAGAGTGGCTCGCTGTCCCCGAAATGAATTACTCACCAAGATGGTAGGTGAAGAGGATCCTCATGAGTTAATGAGGGATGGGGGTGAACCTCCCATCCATGGAGGCCTCAAACCTGACCACTGCGGGGGAATTCATGCCACATGTAACCTCGTCGGGAAAGAAAAGGCAGGTAAAAAGGTATGGGAGGGGGATGCGAGGGAGAGATCGGAAGAACTCTGAAAAAAATTATAGAGTGAGTGATAACAGAGAAGAAGGAGAGTAACCTTCATTCTCGGTCACTGAAGCACAAAGACAGAGAGTCTCAAGAATCGTGGTCTAGCTCGGGGGTGGCTAGTGGTAAATCCATTCGGAGTCGTTGAGCCTACGGCTGGGTGGAAATGAGCACCCCTCTCGGCAGTTGCATCAAACCCAGTGTTTTTCTGATAAGTTTTTTATATCTTGTATCTTGAAATTTATATGCTGACATGTATGCTCATATTCTGTGAAATTATAAATGGTTTCAGTATAGGACTGTCTGTAGGGTGTTTTGATCAGAAAATGACGGCTGCATACTTTTATTGGAAAGACCTCATATGGCTTATGTTTACATATATTGAACTAATACAGATTTTCAAGTCTGCTCTTAGGAGATTTGTTCCCATGTTTTTCTTACTTGATGCCTTGGATAGATTTCCCCCATGAAGGAACCCTTTCGAGACCACTCCCTTACCTTCTAGAAGACCTTCCAGTCTGGTCTTCAAAAACTTGGTGTAAATTGCCTGAGGACCCAAAGGAGGATGTTATAGTTTAAGTCTTAAAATCTTGTATTAGGGAGAATGGTCCTCGTAGACCTCAACATTTCGGCATTTCGGTATCCGGAATACCCAAGGGCGAGTTTCCTTGCACTCGCAAGTCCTGAATCCCCGACTTTCAAACTCCTGATATATTAGCATGGGAGTAAGTTAAGAGTTTTCGGTGTTTTGGCACTCGGAGTATCTAGGTGCAAGTTCTCTGGTACTCGCGAGTCCCGAAAACCTGACTCGCAAAATCCCGAAATGACCGTGTGTGGATGAGTTAGGACCTTTCGGTGGTTCAGTACCCAGGATACCCTTCCTCTTTCTAATTACACGAATGAGATCCTTTCGAAGGATCTAATGTCTATTACGACCATTAAATTTGATGAAGGAATGCAGGTGCAACTGCCTTGACCCCTTTTTACCTTCGTAAGTCGCGAAGAAATCGGAACCGTCGATTTCAAGACCCATGGGAATACCTGGACCGTCCAACTGTAGAATATACGTGGTGGTCAGTAAGCATTTCAACTTTTCGGCACCTGGGAGATCAGAGGGTAAGAACCCTTGTCCTCAGGACTCCCGAAATCCCGATATGTGAAATCCTGAAATAATAGCATATGGCTAAATCCCAATATTTCGGTATTTCAGCATTCAGAATATCCTAAGGGCAAGCTCCCTTGTATTTGCAAGTATCGAAACCTCGATTCATGAAAACCCGAAATGACAGCGTGTGGAGGGGTTAGGACATTTCGGTGTTTCGGCACTCGGAGTACCTAACTGGGAGTTTCCTTGTACTCGCCAGTCCCGAAATCCTGATGGGTGTAATCCTGAAAGGACGATACACGGACATGTTACGATATTTTTGCATTTCGGAAATTGGAATACTCAAGGGCGTATTCCCTCGTACTCGCAAGTCCCGAAACCCCGACTTGTGAAATCCTGAAATGAACTAGCATGTATGAGTTATGATGTTTCGATGTTTCGGTACTCAAGACACCTAAGGGTAAATTTCCTTATATTCGCTAGTCCCAAAATCCCTATTAGCGAAATCCCGAAATGGTCTAACATGGATTTGAATCTCGATATTTTGTTGTTTCGGCATCCGGAATATCCAAGGGAGAAATCCCTTGTACTCGCAAGTCCTAAAATCCCGACTTGTAATATCCCGAAAGATGGAGTGTTGAAAAGTTTGGTTTTTCAGAGTTTCGACTCCCAGGAAACCCAGGTGTGAGACCTCCTATCGTCGCACATCCCGAAATCCTGATGGAGTGTTGGCAGCCAATTCAATTTTTTTTTATTGCCCTAAAAAGCTGCCTACACCTAATTGTCTTCTAAACGACAAGTCATCGTCGCATTCTGCAACTAGACATTTGTTTCATCTTTTGCGACAATTGCAATTTGGTTTCAATTCAGTTTTCACAACTGAAAGTGTGAAAATCCCTCCATCGTTGTTTGGACTGTCGTTGTCTTTTATTAATTTTTTGAAGAACACTTTACCATTAGTTTATCGTATGACTCCGAAGGTTCTTTCAAACTATATCCCTTGGCCTACTCTTACTTTGATTGCGCATTTTGATTTACTTGATTAATAAGCCATTGGGCATGCAAATTTATTGGTTACATTTGATTCTATAAGGGTCATGATTGATTTTGGTTTTATATATTATATGATCCTTATTGTTTTGAGCTCTTGACTTATCAATTTTATGAATGTTGGCTTACTATGCTATGAGCGCATGATCAGTATATGACTTTCGATTTTAGTTTGAAAGGCAAAGGTTTGAAGTTATGAAACCCCGATCGGGTAAACTTTTGGTTTGATAGTCTGAATTTGTGCAATGGAACGATTGGATTAACATTGGTTTAAACGTTTGTTCTTGATTTAATGATTAATACGATGGTGCGTTGGTTAAATTTGGGTTTTGGTGGAATGGTTTTAAGTTATCCATTGATATAACATATGATATGGTGCGTATTGATTGTAGATTTGATTCTATGATCGTGGTTTCAAACAATACTATGGCGAATTGATACATTGACCACCGCCCAAACTATCTGGTTGGTCGATTCATATTATTTAAACAATTTTATGTGGATGGAATAGCACTGTACTGTGCCATTATTATCCTGCATGGTGGTGGTAATCCCACCACCTTCGCACGCATACAATTAATCCTTACCTCGTTGAGCTTTGTAGCTGTTAGCCGTAACCATTTTCGACCCTGTGTATCATTTTGTTCGATTCAAACACTACTATGCACGGAAGCCATGGCCCCAGTCATAAGGGTTGAGCCCAACGGGTGCCAAGCATTGCTAATGTTTGATGGCACTAGCGACCTGGAAAAATTTGGGTGGCTCCCGTTCATAAGGAAATTCGATGGTTATAACCCTAGCGTGGCTCGACAATTTGCGTTATCATTCGATGGCTACCGAGCCAAAGTTGGAGATGTGCAACTTGAGATTAATGAACAGTTTCTTAGCTCGGAAACCAGTCTGCCTGTTACTGGAAAGAAGAGGTTGAAGAGTTGCAAGGTGGATGATGTCATGTGGACATTGTTATTCCAATCTCGAATGGTGAACTCCTGCGACAAAGGTTTGCCTGCAAAAATGTTAAAACCATGCTGGCATGACCTCCTAATGATAATCAAGCAATTCATTACTTGTGAGGGCAGGTACGGGTTCGTTTTCTTGTTTCACCTTCATCTATTGATGGTTTTTATGGGTTTCGAACTTAGTATGCCCCACTACCTACATAGAAGTTTGTTTAAGATGGCCAAAAGGTACAAACGTAGCCAAGCCGATACCAGCCTCTTCCATTTGGGGTTGATTAAAATGATTATGGTTTATGAGTTGGGGCTACGTCGTGACTTTTGGGATGATTTTCTCAGTCGTAATGGCTTTGAAGAATCAAACCCTCCATAGGTTGATAAACCTATGGTGACCGAAACCCAGCCTATTCCCCCTGTGCCTTACAACGTTTTTCTACCCAAACCTCTTCCCGACCCACCTACGAACTTGCCTATGGCTGTGACCAAACAGGTCGAAATTGCTAAACCCACAACCAAGAAACCTAAAGCTAAAACTAATGCTAATTCTAAAGGCAAGAAAAACGCTCGGTTAATCTCTCGCATGGCGAGAAATAAACCTAAAACCCCTGCCAACTCTGAGCCTGTCGTGGTTAGCGAAGATTTCGATTCGGAGATTGAACGTTTTCTCGCAAACGAGTATCCTTACTCAGAGGGTCTGTGTGACAAACCTGCATATGACTTTGTCAAGAATTTACCACCTTGTTTATGGGATGATCCTAACTTTCCTGGCATTGAACTACCTCGTGGAACCCTCGGTGACTCATCGAAACCCCCATTTGCTCAACCAACTGTTCCCCCATGCGATCGGTGTGCATTATGGTTGGAGAGATATTACTTAGATGTGTCGATTTTGCAATCCATAATCCATGCTTTGGAAGAACAAGTGGCAAAGCTCACTGGTCATAATGCGAAGGTGCAACCCACTGACAAGAAGCAGCGAACAACGGGTTCAATTTTGTTCAAGAATGTCGAGTCAGCCACGGCAATTGTCAATTCGAAATTGGCATAGCCTCAGCAACCTCGCTGGTATAACTTTCACCCATTTATATGGCACATTCATAAACTCCGTGTACGTCATCGACCTGCTCTGTTACATAAACATGCATCACTATATATAACTTGTTTTGGTAAATCGAATTTTGTTATTGGATTTGGTCTTGATTCTATTAATCATAACAATGGATTTGATTGTGTTAAATTAGTTGCGATTGAATGTTCTGTTGTATTTATTATAGACAAGATGTTTTGCATTTCAAACCTTGAGACACGATTTATGTTGTGATCTGAATTGGTTATGAGACACATGGTTATTCGTTACAATTTGATTTACATATCGCTTTGACCAGCCTGGATACGGTTTGGATTTTGTTTAGAAAAAGGTTTTGTTTTTTGATACAAATTGTAACAATCATCCAACTTCCAGCCAGTCAATTCTTTGAGGCCAGTCGACCCTGTTCTTTTGTGAATTGGAATGACAATGTATTTTATGTTACAAATGGATTTGTAAAACAAAATAAACATGCCCAGGATGATGAATTTGTCTATAATTAACTCAGACCCGATTTTATTTGGTTGCCGCCTAGCTTATGGTTATCATTGTTGTTGTTCGATTTTGACTATGTCACACCCAGCAAATGAAATCTATGGTGGTTTTTGGTCGATACTGTTACGCATGCTTCGTTTTGATGTATATCATAACAGCCTTCCCGTATTTGATCAAAATAGAATGAATCTTGTGCTTAATATCTACAGCCTGTTGATTGAAACGACATGAAATCTATGTATATTGCTACAACTGTAACATATATTTTGTGTTCAATGATATCGATTATGGTTATGTTGTGGCAAATATTATTTAATATGGTTACTATCATGTTCGATTATGATTGTTTTGATTACGATTATATCATATCTCATTCGATTTGATTCACTGTTTAATTTTGTTTGATACGAAACAGGCCTGTCAAAGTTTGACCATGTTTTATGGTAACTAAAAACAGAGCATTCTTTACTCTGTTTCAATGGCATTTATTTTGATATGATTTGATTTAAATGATAATTTCACTTGAATTATTAGTAATTCATTTTGAGGATTATTAAAAGATGATTCGATTTGATTTTATTTGATTGAAATATGGTCCTGTTGGCTATTCTTGACTAGCTACAGAATCAGATGATTCTGTAGCTAAGTCTATGGAGTCAATTTTTTATTGTTTTCTTAATAAAATATCCTTCTAATTTGATCTTTATGTTCTATTGCAGGCAAATTCAAATTGGAAATAGATATGATGAGCAGTTAGGGGATGTTTTACAGATTCTACTTGCATTCTATTTGCTTAGTTTAGGAGATTTTGGGGATTTTTCCCAGATTGTGTAAAACTATTTGATATTATCCACAAGGAAGTTTTACATTGTGAAGAAACCTATATATACTTAGGATTTTTGTAATAATCATGATCCTCATTCGTGGGAGAACAAGGATATGGAGTTCTGATACAGACTGGAGCAGAATTGATGTTTTGTCATAGCTTTTTCTTTTCAATATATCAACATTTTGTTTTATGTTTTGTATATCACTTTGTTTATGGTTTATGATTACTTTAGCTATCTAAATCAAATTCAAATGATATAAATTTATTACTGTTATCTATATCTTGTCTCTTCCAAATAGATAAAAGACATAACGATTGTTAATTGATTTTTTGAATGATAGCTTTGTCTTCTTCATAAATTGAATTGTTATATAAGTTTTCTGCATAATAGGTTTCCCTTATTGCAGAGATTTATCATCAGAAGATTGTTATGATTTTCTTTTATGTCTTGTTTGTCCTGTAAAACACTTCAAGAAGCAGCATAGCTGATCGTTTACGAGAAGCTTAAGGACTAAACGGTGTGAATTTCTTCCTCCAACCAGCTTAGAAGTTATCATACGCAGGGCAGACTTGGAGCCTTTCCAAGTCAACTAGTACATTGTTTATTGTTTTTATTAAGTAGTTTAATATAGATATAAGTTTAATTAGATTTATATTAGATTGTTTAATTTCAGTAAATATATTAGATTGTTTAATTTCAGTAGTTTTTATTTCTTTTTCATAAAATATAAAAATCAAAAGAGATCCTTAGCTGTGTTAGGGCAGAATATACATGAGTTTTTGCAGGTTTTAATCAAATCTGTAGGTTGTTCATAGTGTACATTTGTGAATAAGAAATATTATAGCTGATAATTAAATAGTTGATTTGAGTTATTATAAGAGTAATTAGTGGATTGTATAGAATAGTTAGAACAGTTTATATTTAAGTATATTAGTTCCTTTTCTTTGTTTTATTAGTTTCTAGTTTCCTTTATTTTAGTTAGTTTCTTGTATTTAGTTATAGTTTAGTTTGTTTGATTTACTTTAGTTAGATTACTCAGCTCAGATCAATTCTCTCTTTGGTTTTCAAGAAGACCTTAGAGCGGCCAATGGAGCTGTTAACCTCGTCAGGGTGGTCCATTCCAAACGTCTTGGGTTATTTAGACAACCCCGGACCGGTTCCACTCTCCCAGTTGACGGACGGTCAATTTTGCCCGTCAACAAATGGCGCTAGAAGGAGGGCCAAACTAAATTGATGGCATGAGGTGGTCGCAAGAATCCTCCACCCCCTAATCGCTCCCCTATAGTGACTAGAAGTCGTTCATTCGATAGTATTCCCCCTCAAACAACAACTACTTCAACCAAAGATCCTCAGATCACAGTTGAGTCAGCAACCCCTAATCCTACAGGTGGTGATATACAAGAAATTTTTAGACAATCTCTTATTAAATCACATAAAGCCTTTTCTAGTCTTAGGCAACCAAATCGCCCGTGGGGTCAACCTTTAGACTTCTCTAAAGTCAGAGAACAATTAGGTGATATAGACCTTACTGTGAATTCTACAGATCCAAACACAAATCCTGCTACAAGAGGATCTGGGATACCTCCTTCACCACCTCCCTCATCTCCTTCTTCTTCTGGAGGAGATTCCTCTTCTCACGAAGGCAAATCACCTTCTTAGCCTTCCACACCTAATTCCCCAATGGAAAACCAGAACAATCCTGCTAGACCTTGGTTGGACCAGGACGTTGTAGCTGTACCTGGAGCCCAACACCCTTTACCTAAGCACCCGGAGAAATGGCTTCCTAAGTTTGATCCCGATTCGAAACAGATAGTTGAAGATCATATCAAAAAATTTATGTTAGCCATTAGACTCCATAACGTTGAACATGAAGATGTTGTCTGTAGGTTGTTCCCTTACACCTTTAAGGGTAATGCATCCACTTGGTACTTTGCCCAGCAGCCTCACACTATAGTGTCTTGGGAAAAGTTTGAGTCATGCTTTTTGGAAAAATTCGGAGATGGCAAACCTCCGGAAGTCTTAGTTATGGATCTTTCAAACTTAAAAATGAGTGCAAAAGAAAAAGTTAAAGATTTTAATCAAAGATTTTTAACACTTAAAAATCGAATCCCTACAGACTCAATGCCTGCTGAGAGTCTTGTAATAGCTTACTACACTAAAGCTCTACATCAAAGTATAGCTATTTGGGGGAAAAGATCCAAAAAGGCCACGTTGTTAGAAGCCTTCGAAGAGGCTACGCAAATTGACAAGGACATTCTTAGTCTTAAGGATTCTTCTAGCAACGAAACTGAGACTGTTTCTTCTTCCAGGAAGAAGATTGAAATTCTCCCCAGACCTACACAAAACAAAACACAATCCGAAAACTCTGATTTGGAAAACTTAACCAAAGTTGTACAAAAGTTATCTAATCAAGTTATAGACTTAAAAAGGTTGATCGAGGAAGCCTCTTCAAGCAAAGGACCCTACAAACCTCCTTTCCGAAAACCTTTTCCCTCAAACCGGCCTAATCCAAACCCTGAAGGCTTGAACATAGAAAGTTTGCAATGTGCTCTACAGACAATTCTAGGAGCCCAAGATGACTTAATCCCTCCTAAAATTCCTCAAGAGGAAGTCGAGCAGGAAACAACTCAAGAAGAAGAGTCTTCTCCAAATATCTTTGGACATTTCTCGGATAGTATCTTTCAAGCCAACTTCGAGACTGTTCACCCTTATAACACTAGGAGTAAGACAGCAAGTAAACCTCCTACCGATAATACTACAACTTCCCCCCCAAAGCCATCTAAATCGGTAGAAACCAAACAAAGTTATGCTAGCCCTAAATTAGATTATGATGTTGTTGAAGATCTTAAAAAATTAAGGGCTAACATTTCTATTTATGAGTTGTTGAAATTTCCATTTTTGTTACAGAAGATGTTGCAGAATATTTTAGACAATGGCAAAAATGGTAATTCTAACAGTAATAAGGTTGTGCAAAGCAAAGTGCCACAGAAGACTTCCACTAAAAACAATCCTGATACTCAAGATAAAGGAAGCCTTCCTGTACCAAATGTAAATAATGTAAATAACAATGTAAATAGTGTAAATAATTCAGATAAAGTAGCATTAGAAACTGCGAGTAATAAATCACAAACTACATCTCTAAATACTCGCAAGAATGTACCTCCCTTTCTTTTAACTTTCGAAATCTTCAACATAAATGTGCATAATTGTATGGTTGACTCAGGAGCATCGTCAAACGTGATGTCGTGGTCAGTCTGCCAAAAGATTAATGCCAAAGTAGAACCATATTCTTTGAAAATCATACAACTTGATAGAACGGATGTTAAAGTTATAGGCAAACTAAAAAATGTATTGATTAGATTATCATCTAACCCAAAAGTTCATCAGGTTATTGATATAATTGTGGTGGATATTCCAGAAGTGTATGGTATGTTTTTGAGCAGGGACTGGTCGGAGCAGCTACATGGTTACTTCGCAACAGACTCGTCTCACTTATGGCTTCCAGAAAATGGTAAGCCCAACAAGATCAGGGTTAATCGTGAGTGTTACCTCAAGTTCACGATAACAAACTTAAATGACCCCAACGAACCATATACACCTCCGGCAGATTCACCTGAAGTCCAAGGGATGGACACCTTCTTAGGAAATTTCATGACTGAAGTTTCACCTATCAACAATTCGCAACAACAATCCGAGATCAAATCATGTACGCAACCAATAGCTTCTATCCAACAGTCCTGTGAGCCCAATGAAAATCAAATTTGGTCTTTATATTTCGATGGTTCCAAGTCTAAAGAAGGAGCTGGTGCAGGCTGCATCATCATTGATCCGGCAGGTAATAAAACATTATTGGCTTGTAGATTAGAATTTGAATGTACTAACAACATTGCAGAATATGAGGCTTTATTACAAGGTCTCAAAAAAGCCTTGGACATGCACATTCAAAATCTAACTGTATTCAGCGACTCTGAGATAGTGGTCAGGCAGGTGAGAAATTCCATCCATTATCTTTCCCCGCATCTCAAATGTTACCAGTCTGAGGTATGGAGTTTAATAAACAAATTTTCTGCTTTTAATATAAATTCCATTCCTAGATCAAATAATGTCGAAGCATATCTACTTGCTAATGTTGCCTCTAAACTTCTTCCTGCAGAAGGCTTATATCCAAACGCATTCTCTGTGGAGATATTGTTTCGACCATCTGTTCCTGACAATATCATGAACTGGAGAGTATTTGATGATGATCAGCAGATCATTAACTTTCTGCACATGGAGGAAACTTTTCAAGGCGCTGTGATAGATGAACAAACACACGATGACAATTTGCGTGACTTTACGGTAATACCTAATCCGAAACCTCCTGAAGCTCTATCGGACATGGTAAATTCCATACCCAAATCTATTTCTAGACTAGAAAATTTTTATGATTTTGAAGATAAATTTAAAAAAATGGTCAATTGTAAAACCAACAGTTCCTCATTATCTTATGAAAAAGTCAATTTAGGAACTAGTGAAAACCCTCAGTGTATCAACTTAGGCTTGGGATGTTCTAGGCAAGAAAAAGCTTCTTTTGTTAAATTATTTAAAGAATTTAAGGATGTCTTTGCTTGTACTTATGAAGATCTTAAAACGTTCGATCCTAATATTATACAACATGTCATCCCGATGAAGCCCCAAATCTTGCCCTTCCAACAGAAACTGAGAAAAATGCATCCTAAACTAGAACCGACCGTACAAAAAGAATTGAATAAACTCCTAAGTGATAAAATAATTTTTCATGTTAGACACACCCAATGGGTATCCAACCTCGTCCCAGTACAGAAGAAAAACGGGGAAATTCGACTCTGTGTCGATTTCCGGAACCTCAACAAAGCGTCTGATAAAGATAATTATCCTATCCCTCCCATGGAACAGATACTTCAACAAGTATCTAGTTCCGAGAGGCTATCCTTATTGAATGCTTTCTCTGGATATAACCAAGTCTTGATGTCTCCACCAGACCAATTAAAAACTACCTTCCATACTCCGTGGGGCACTTATGCTTATCGTAAAATGCCCTTTGGATTGATTAATGCTGGTGCTACCTTTCAGAGAGCGATGGATATTTCTTTCCGAGGCTTGATCAATCACTCCATAGTAGTCTACTTAGATGATGTGACTGTTTACTCTAAAAACAAAGACGATCATCTAGCTCACTTACGAGCCATTCTGCTACAATGTCGTAAATATGGCATCTCCTTGAACCCTAAGAAGTCCATCTTTGCAGTAGAACAGGGTAAATTACTAGGATTTATTGTGTCCAGTGATGGAATGATTATTGACCCCGAGAGGACCCAAGTTATCACTAAACTTCCCCCACCTACCTCCAAAAAATCCATGCAGTCTTTCTTAGGCCAGATTAATTTCGTGAGGATATTTGTCCCCAGTTTCTACGAAATGGTCAGGCCTCTCCAAAACTTGATTAAGAAAGACACCCAATATCACTAGGGACCCACAGAAAACCAAGCTTTCAATGCTATTAAGAAGGCCATAATAGAAGCTCTGTCTCTCATGAGCCCCGATTTCTTTCAAGACTTTCCACTCTATACTTTTGCTTCTGATCGTTCCTATGTCGCAGTCCTAACTCAGAAGAATTCTAAGAACAACAAAGCGCCCATCGCCTTTATGAGCTCTGGTTTCAAAGGCACTGAACTTAATTACCCAGCAGTCGATCGGCAAGCCTATGCTGTCTTCAAGGCAGTTAAGCATTTTCGGTCTTATCTTTTGAAGTCAAGGATGAAGGTCATTGTCCCTTACCCTACTGTTAGGAACTTGTTAGTACAAAAAGAGTTAGGAGAGAAAAGAGCCAACTGGGTCACCTCCTTGCAGGAGTATGACTTAGAAATCACTCCAGCTCAAATCGTGAGAGGCCAAGGGTTGTGTAAGTTGGTAGTTGATTCGGAAACTGAACAACAATAAGATAGTGATACGTCAATCCTAGAACAACACGATCACAGTTTGATTTGTTGCACACAAAACCTAGTGAGTCCTTGGTACGATGATATTAGACACTATCTTCAGCATGGATCAGCACCCCGTCACCTTGACCCTGCCAAGAGAAGAGCTTTGAGACTAAAGTCTGCTTCCTTTCATCTAGTTAACGGTATACTGTTTCGTCAGAATTTTGATGGCGTACTGATGCGTTGTCTTGAAAAGGACGAAGCAGAGAAAGTCTTACTTGAGTTGCATGCAGGAGAAGATGGTGGTCACTTCGGTGGCGATACCACTGCTCATAAAGTCTTAAGAGCTAGTTATTACTGGCCAACACTTTTTAGAGACGCCCACGCCTTGTGCCGAAAATGTATCATTTGCCAGAAAGCGTCAAGGCGGTTGCAAAAACCAGCCTTCCCCTTGCATCCTGTTACAGTCGATTCTCCTTTCCAGCAATGGGGCCTTGATATCATTGGTCCTATTAACCCTCAATCCTCACAATAGCACAAGTATATTGTGACAGCCACTGATTAGTTTACTCGATGGTCTGAAGTCGTTGCGTTAAAAACTGTTAACACAAGTCAGGTGATCGCCTTTCTGAATTCTCATATCATCACCCGTTTTGGTATCCCTGATTGTCTAGTCTTTGATAACGCTTCATACTTTTCCTCTCTTGAGATGAGTGAGTTTTCCTTAGAAAAAGGAATAAAGCTAAAGTACTCCGCTATTTATTACCCCCAGGGCAAAGTCTTAGCAGAGTCAACAAATAATAACTTGATCAATATCATCAAGAGAACCGTGGCTGAAAATCACAAGAACTGGCACAATGCACTGTTGAATGCACTGTGGGATGATAGGGTAACACCCAAAGCTGCTATAGGTAATTCCCCCTTTTTTCTCGTTTATGGCAGAGAAGCCATTTTCCCACCTCGTATTCTTCTTCCTTCACTCCAATTGTCACAAAAAGTTCAAGAAGAAGAGTGTCCCCCTTTAGAAAGCCGTATTAACGCTTTGATGAAGTTAGAAGAAGTAAGAACCCAAGCCAAGCATAAATTAGATCAACATCAACAACTGATTAAAATCTGGTTTGATTCTAATTCTGCTTCTGATAGAAATTTTGAAGTAGGCGATCTCGTCTTAAAGTGGGACAAATCACACGAAGGGAAGGGTGAACACACCAAGTTTCAAAATTTGTGGCTTGGGCCATTTTTAATTGCTGAAAAGTTGGGTCCTAGTTCCTTTCGTTTGCAAAATCTTGAAGGACATCCTGACACCTATCCGGTGAATGGCCAAGCCCTGAAAAGATACTTTGTTTGATTTTTATCCTTGTATATTATGTAAATATTGCCTTTTGTTTTTATTTTTTGCCTATGTTTCCATTTTTTATTTTGATTTGATTGATCAGTTTGGTGTGTTTTTGAAACATATGCATGCCTGTGTACTGAGCCATTCAGACAAAGACCATGGGAAAATCTCTTCACTTAAATAAATTCTGAAAAGTTGTATGAACATCAGTGATATATTTCTAAAAAATGAAAATAAAATTGTGTTTGAAAGAAGTTTACTATTTCAATCTCTAAGTGAATTTTGTCGTGATCATCTTTATCTTTTTACGCTGTCCCTTTTCCGTAAAGGAATGACTCAAAAAAGGGTGTCTCCATGTCAAAGTAAGTTGTTTTAGAAATAAAACATTTCTGGATATGAATAAAGGACAGTATAAAAAAAAAAATTTGATGAGGTCTAAAAAATATGATAAAATACTAAGATTCTCCAGCGTCACCCCGCTCAGCTATCTATAATAGAAAAACAAAATAAAAATATTAATATGAGCTGTGGGAAGTGTTTGTAAACCCGCCGGGATACTGAACAGGTCCGCTGGCAGCGGGTAAATGCAAGCATGGCACCAAGACAACTTCGTCGGGGTACTGAACAGGCCTGCTGGCAGCGAAGCAATGTCGGGTAAATGAAAATCTGTAAAATTATAAGAAACCTCTTTGAAAAGTCCTTTATGTTGATCTAGAACTTCTTGATAGGATACAGACGTCCGAGTGGGTTAAATGGCAACCCTGTCGAGGCTATGGACGCCTACTGGCAGCAGTGGCCATGCCAACAGTATTGAAGATCTTATCATAAAAATCATGACTTGCCGATCTTAAGATTGTTTTTGGTTTGCATCTTCTGAAACATCGCTGGAAAAGATAGTTGATGATGATGTTAGTACGATTTTCTGGTTGTTGTTTTAAGTTGAATTTTTCTTTCCTGTCCTGATCTGAATTCATTTATTTTGATAGAGATAACTGCTTCTCCCAGCGTGTCGCCATTGTTGGCAGCCAATTCAAATTTTTTTTATTGCCCTAAAAAGCTGCCTACACCTAATTGTCTTCTAAACGACAAGTCATCGTCGCATTCTGTAACTAGACATTTGTTTCATCTTTTGCGACAATTGCAATTTGGTTTCGATTCAGTTTTCACAACTGAAAGTGTGAAAATCCCTCCATTGTTGTTTGGACTGTCGTTGTCTTTTATTAATTTTTTGAAGAACACTTTACCATTAGTTTATCGTATGACTGCGAAGGTTCTTTCAAACTATATCCCTTGGCCTACTCTTACTTTGATTGCGCATTTGGATTTACTTGATTAATAAGCCATTAGGCATGCAAATTTATTGGTTACATTTGATTCTATAAGGGTCATGATTGATTTTGGTTTTATATATTATATGATCCTTATTTTTTTGAGCTCTTGACTTATCAATTTTATGAATGTTGGATTACTATGCTATGAGCGCATGATCAGTATATGAGTTTCGATTTCAGTTTGAAAGGCAAAGGTTTGAAGTTATGAAACCCCGATCAAGTAAACTTTTGGTTTGATAGTCTGAATTTGTGCAATGGCACGATTGGATTAACATTGGTTTAAACGTTTGTTCTTGATTTAATGATTAATACGATGGTGTGTTGGTTAACTTTGGGTTTTGATGGAATGGTTTTAAGTTATCCATTGATATAACATATGATATGGCGTGTATTGATTGTAGGTTTGATTCTATGATCGTGGTTTCAAACAATACTATGGCGAATTGATACATTGACCACCGCCCAAACTATCCGGTTGGCCGATTCATATGGTTTAAACGATTTTATGTCGATGGAACAACATTGTACTGTGCCATTATTATCCTGCATGGTGGTGGTAATCCCACCACCTCTGCACGCATACAATTAATCCTTGCCTCGTTGAGCGCTGCAGCTGTTAGCCGTAACCATTTTCGACCCTGTGTATCGTTTTGTTCGATTCAAACCCTACTATGCACAGAAGCCATGGCTCCAGTCGTAAGGGTTGAGCTCAACGGGTGCAAGCATTGCTAATGTTTGATGGTGCTTATAGTGACCTGGAAAAATTTGGGTGGCTCCTGTTCATAAGGAAATTCGATGGTTATAACCCTAGCGTGGCTCGACAATTTGCGTTATCATTCGATGGCTGCCGAGCCAAAGTTGGAGATGTGCAACTTGAGATTAATGAACAGTTTCTTGGCTCGACAACCAGTCTGCCTGTTACTGGATAGAAGTGGTCGAAGAGTTGCAAGGTGGATGATGTCCCATGGACATTGTTATTCCAATCTCGAATGGTGAACTCCTATGACAAAGGTTTGCCTGCAAAAATGTTAAAACCATGCTGGCATGACCTCCTAATGATAATCAAGCAATTCATTACTTGCGAGGGCATGTACGGGTTTGTTTTCTTCTTTCACCTTCATCTATTGATGGTTTTTATGGGTTTCGAACTTAGTATGCCCCACTACCTACATAGAAGTTTGTTTAAGATGGCCAAAAGGTACAAACGTAGCCAAGCCGATACCAGCCTCTTCCATTTGGGGTTGATTAAAATGATTATGGTTTATGAGTTGGGGCTACGTCATGACTGTTGGGATGATTTTCTCAGTCATAATGGCTTTGAAGAATCAAACCCTCCACAGGTTGATAAACCTATGGTGACCGAAACCCAGCCTATTCCCCCTGTGGATTACAGCGTTTTGCTACCCAAACCTCTTCCCGACCCACCTACGAACTTGCCTATGGCTGTGACCAAACAGGTCGAAATTGCTAAACCCACAACCAAGAAACCCAAAGATAAAACTAATGCTAATTCTAAAGGCAAGAAAAACGCTCGGTTAATCTCTCGCATGGCGAGAAATAAAACTAAAACCCCGGCCAACTCTGAGCCTGTCATGGTTAGCGAAGATTCTGATTCGGAGATTGAACGTTTTCTCGCAAACGAGTATCCTTACTCAGAGGATCTGTGTGACAAACCTGCATATGACTTTGTCAAGAATTTACCACCTTGTTTATGGGACGATCCTAACTTTCCTGGCATTGAAATACCTCATGGAACCCTCGGTGACTCATTGAAACCCCCATCTTCTCAACCAGCTATTCCCCCATGCGATCAGTGTGGGTTATGGTTGGAGAGATACTACTTAGATGTGCTGATTTTTCAATCCAGAATCCATGCTTTGGAAGAACTAGTGGCAAAGCTCACTGGTCATAATGCGAAGGTGCAACCCACTGACAAGAAGCAGCGAACAACGGGTTCAATTCTGTTCAAGAATGTCGAGTCAGCCATGGCAATTGTCAATTCGAAATTGGCATAGCCTCAGCAACCTCGCTAGTATAACTTTCACCCATTTATATGGCACATTCATAAACTCTGTGTACATCATCGACCTGTTCTATTACATAAACATGCATCACTGTATATAACTTGTTTTGGTAAATCGAATTTTGTTATTGGATTTGGTCTTGATTCTATTAATCATAACAATGGATTTGAATGTGTTAAATTAGTTGCGATTGAATGTTCTGTTGTATTTATTATAGACAAGTTGTTTTGCATTTCAAACCTTGAGACACGATTTATGCTGTGATCTGAATTGGTTATGAGACACATGGTTATCTGTTACAATTTGATTTACATATCGCTTTGACCAGCCTGGATACGGTTTGGATTTTGTTTAAAAAAAGGTTTTGTTTTTTGATACAAATCGTAACAATCATCCAACTTCCAGCCAGTCAATTCGTTGAGGCCAGTCGACCCTGTTCTTTTGTGAATTGGAATGACAATGTATTTTCTGTTACGAATGGATTTGTAAAACAAAATAAACATGCCCAGGATGATGAATTTGTCTATAATTAACTCAGACCCGATTTTATTTGGTTTCTGCCTAGCTTATGGTTATCATTGTTGTTGTTCGATCTTGACTATGTCACACCCAGCAAATGAAATCTATGGTGGTTTTTGGTCGATACTGTTATGCATGTTTCATTTTGATGTATATCGTAACAGCCTTCCCGTATTTGATCAAAATAGAATGAATCTTGTGCTTAATCTCTACAGCCTGTTGATTGAAACGACATGAAATCTATGTATATTRCTACAACTGTAACATATATTTTGTGTTAAATGATATCGATTATGGTTATGTTGTGGCAAATCTTATTTGATATGGTTACTATCATGTTCGATTATGATTGTTTTGATTATGATTATATCGTATCTCATTCGATTTGATTCACTGTTTAATTTTGTTTGATACGAAACAGGCCTGTCAAAGTTTGACCATGTTTTATGGTAACTAAAAACAGAGCATTCTTTACTCTGTTTCAATGGCATTTATTTTGATATGATTTGATTTAAATGATAACTTCACTTGAATTATTAGTAATTCGTTTTGAGGATTATTAAAAGATGATTCGATTTGATTTTATTTGATTAAAATCTGGTCCTGTTGGCTATTCTTGACTAGCTACAGAATCAGATGATTCTGTAGCTAAGTCTATGGAGTCAATTTTTTATTGTTTTCTTAATAAAATATCCTTCTAATTTGATCTTTGTGTTCTATTGCAGGCAAATTCAAATTGGCAATAGATATGATGAGCAGTTAGGGGATGTTTTACAGATTCTACTTGCATTTTATTTGCTTAGTTTAGGAGATTTTGGGGATTTTTCCTAGATTGTGTAAACCTATTTGATATTATCCACAAGGAAGTTTTACATTGTGAAGAAACCTATATATACTTAGGATTTTTGTAATAATCATGATCCTTATTCGTGGGAGAACAAGGATATGGAGTTCTGATACAGACTGGAGCAGAATTGATGTTTTGTCATAGCTTTTTCTTTTCAATATATCAACATTTTGTTTTATGTTTTGTATATCACTTTGTTTATGGTTTATGATTACTTTAGCTATCTAAATCAAATTCAAATGATATAATTTTATTATTGTTATCTATATCTTGTCTCTTCCAAATAGATAAAAGACATAACGATTGTTAATTGATTTTGTGAATGATAGCTTTGTCTTCTTCATAAATTGAATTGTTATATAAGTTTTCTGCATAATAGGTTTCCCTTATTGCAGAGATTTATCATCAGAAGATTGTTATGATTTTCTTTTATGTCTTGTTTGTACTGTAAAACACTTCAAGAAGCAGCATAGCTGATCGTTTACGAGAAGCTTAAGGACTAAACGGTGTGAATTTCTTCCTCCAACCAGCTTAGAAGTTATCATACGCAGGGCAGACTTGGAGCCTTTCCAGGTCAACTAGTACATTGTTTATTGTTTTTATTAAGTAGTTTAATATAGATATAAGTTTAATTAGATTTATATTAGATTGTTTAATTTCAGTAAATATATTAGATTGTTTAATTTCAGTAGTTTTTATTTTTTTTTCATAAAATATAAAAATCAAAAGAGATCCTTGGCTGTCTTAGGGCAGAATATACATGAGTTTTTGCAGGTTTTAATCAAATCTGTAGGTTGTTCATAGTGTACATTTGTGAATAAGAAATATTATAGATGATAATTAAATAGTTGATTTGAGTTATTATAAGAGTAATTAGTGGATTGTATAGAATAGTTAGAACAATTTATATTTAAGTATATTAGTTCCTTTTCTTTGTTTTATTAGTTTCTAGTTTCCTTTATTTTAGTTAGTTTCTTGTATTTAGTTATAGTTTAGTTTGTTTGATTTACTTTAGTTAGATTACTCAACTCAGATCAATTCTCTCTTTGGTTTTCAAGAAGACCTTAGAGCGGCCAATGGAGTCGTTAAACTCGTCAGGGTGGTCCATTCCAAACGTCTTGGGTTATTTAGACAACCCCGGACCAGTTCCACTCTCCCAGTTGACGGACGGTCAATTTCGCCCGTCAACATGGAGGAAACCCTGAAATAGTGAAACATGTTAGAGTTTGGTTTTTCGGAGTTTCAGCTCCCGGGAAACCCAGGTGCGAGACCTCCTGTCATCGCACACCCCGAAATCCCGATGGAGGAAACCCCGAAATAGCGAATCATGTTAGAGTTTGGTTTTTTAGAGTTTTGGCTCCCAGGAAATCCAGGTGCGAGACCTCCTATCATCGTACATCCCAAAATATCGATGTTTTAAAACCCTGGAAGCTGGAAGGACATGTTTTAATCCGAGGCATTTCTAGTTATGACAAACTATTGGTTCCCTTCAGACTTTGGCACTTCAAGAGAAAAGAGGAAAAAGGAAATACATGTATCGCGATTTCTCGAATCGCGAAAGCCGATGAGCACCTCTCTAATAAGGCCTGTGGTCACAACCGCCGATCATATGAGTATGGATAAGGGACGGCAGGGCCTGTATCAGGTCTCGTAGGGATTCGGGGAATTCTATTCATTGGAGAAAAGATGAAAAAGGCCAAAAAATTGTGATTTCCTTAGTGGAGGTGTTATAGCACCCCTCTCAAAACTTGTCAAGATCGTCCAGAGATACAATGTCAAATTACAACATCATATGGTAGAAACACATGATCCCCTATTTGATGCTCCATTTACGAAATTTGGTGATCCCCTAATCACATGCACACTCCACATGATTCTTGACGATGAAGTCGTGGGTTTAGTTTTAATAAATGACCACTATGTATCCCAGTGACATCACAATGAAGCACATATGTTGAAAACCATGTTTAGATATTTATATTAGCAACAAAAATAAGAATAATTTATAAGTAAACTTAAAGTAATTAGGTGTTTGTCTCTATCACTCACAAGCTCAATGATGTCATTCAATCTTATTTAGATTCAATTGGCCTTATGACATGCCAACTTCGATGTTCTAGTTATCTAAGACTTAGCAACATTCAACTATGTCTTATTTTCCAAATGAGTCCTTATATCATGGAGATAGTTCATATATCTAAGTCAATATAGCAACACTTTGGTTCTCCCATTCTCATTCCACCTTGACCAATTCATAGACCTTTGATGGTATACAATGTGAATCAATAGGAACTATATCTAACTTTCTATCGAGTTAGGTTGTTTTAGTCAATGTTGCAGTTATGACTACCCATGTTGACTTTAACTTACCTCTTGGTCATGAAAAGTGTGCCCTAATGGATTAGAGAAGTTTGGGGACCCAAGGGAGGCTCCTCAACCTAGAAAAGACCCCAACTAGTGCACAAGGCCCAAGAGAGATCATAAGGAAAAATAAGGACAAGTGAGTGATTTACCCCAAGGAGGAAAGTTTTTGAGTGCAAGGGCCAATAACCTCAATCAGTTGGTTTGGACAATGAGTAACCTCACTAAATAAGTGATTTCTTGGCTAAATTATCCAAATATACAAAAACATTGACACATTTCTTTTCTTACTTCAATGATGAAGGTTCAATTACTAACTTTTAAACTCATAAAAAAATTAAACTCTTATTCTATGCAACATTGAGTTTTTTGCATGGATGCTTGGTGATTTCAAACTTATTCAACTCATCAACAATACTAAGGATTAATTAAGGGATCCAATACCTTCATAAATATTTACACATCAAATTCAGGCTTGAAAAATTGATCCTAAATCCTCATAGATATAAACTACCTCATGTGTGAGCTCAATATCAACAAACTAAAAGAAGTATTGGCAAGTGATTAAAAATAAATTTAAATGAGTGTTGGTGGAATGCCTTGATTTCTCCGCTCCTTAACTGCCACAACGACAAACCAATAGGTAGTACTTCACTCGTGCTTGTCCCGATGAAACAGAATGTGTTGGTTCGCACCTCGAGTCAAGCAGTAGACCAGCTTGAGCCGTTTCGCATCCGACTGAGACTCATTGCCAACCTCCATCCACTTCCCTCCTGACAATTTCAAGAACTCTTTAACTCTATTTTCAAAATCCTTTTAATATTTCCCTGTGGTACTTGTCTGTTATCAGTCTCTCTCATGTATTTATCCTTGGACAGAATTTACCACCCAATTAGGGTTGCATTCCCAAACAACCCAACTCACCGACAATGCCTCGTGGTGCGGCAAGGTCCCAGACCGACGGGGCTATCACCATAGATGATTTTAGGGGAGAAATTTCGCCCATGGGCGAAATTAAGGGGCCTCTAATTTTTTATTGGACGAATTTTTTGTATTAGAGTGATTTTTTTTAACTTATTTTATTAGCCCGTAATTTATTTTAAGGTAAAAATCGTGTACAGGGTTAGCCCATGTT